>VZSE01004172.1:757135-927135 GCA_013398275.1 Promerops cafer | reverse complement strand
AACTTTGAAGTGTGTGGTACCCTTGTGTTCAGGAGCAATAGTGTGGTTATTACAGGCTGCTTCTGGGATTCTTAGGTCAGACAGATTAATCCTTCATGCAGATGAGAAGATGTGCCTTTTGGATCCCATGTTTATATGGCTGTTAAAATGGTTCCTCTAAATCATGGAATGACTGCAGTTGTCAAACATTTCCTGACTGCTTTATTTCAACTGGCATCAAAAAGCCCGATTTTCATTATCCTGTTTAGTGTAGGCTTTGTCTTTCCTGAGCCAACTCTCAAAAAGTATTCAACTCCACTGATTAGTGTTTGCTTTCAAGGTTTATAGCATGCTCAAAGAATTATAATTAAAGCTTTAGGAGCCTTATTATTAGCCCTATGTTTACCTAAACCCCACAAATATCTAAATATAGGAGGCTACTGTGCTTGTACTACACTTTGTTTGCTATGGAGGGGCTTAGTCACAAATGCAGATGTAGAATATATTTGTCTGATAGCTGAGATGATGCAGAAACTGTCACTTTCTCAACCATCCTTCTGTTCTAAAGGTTTTGATTTTGCCTTTAGAAAATCTTGTGGATTTGTTTTTCTTGACTCCTTGACTTTACTTGACTGTTTTCTGTGAGTTAAAATTACCTGTGCTGAAGAGGTAGGAGGTGTACAGGATTACAAAGTACAGTTTCAAAGAAGAGTTTTTAGTAGAATTTCTTGTATACAGTTGCTCAGGAATGTGAGACAATTGAGAAAGCAAAATAAAACATCAACAGAAACTTTACCAAAAATAACAAATTCAAAATAACCTGGTTTAGATTTTGTTGGAGTTTTCCCTGTAGAAATGAGATAAAACAAAACCATTTCTCCTCCTTTCCCCCAATACTCTTCTTGTCCTAGCTGTACCTTCTCTTAGATTTCAACCTTAGTTTACTCATTCTCCAGGCCTGCTTTCAAAAAACATCTCAGATTTCTCCTTCTAGGGAATTCTTTTAGGCTGTGCGTGTTTATAGATGTGCTGCTTTTCTTCTTTCTGTTTTAAACAAATTTTATTTTTAACTGCTTCTAAGAATAAAATGTATTGAACATTCAAATCCAAATATGTCATTCAAATTGTTTGTTATACTTTTAAAATTCTGTTGGTTCTTGCCACAACTCAAATGCTCCTTCGAGTGCTTTAAACTGAGAAGCCCTGACCCTTTTTTCCTTGCATTCAAATAGCATCAAATGAATGTTACTATAATAAAAATAATATATGTATTTTGCGTATTATTTCACTGCAAGTACAGAAAAAAAAATCCAAAGAACCGTGTTGTCCTGACTTAATGTGATGCTGAAAACCTGGTCTAAATTTATTTTATTAATATTTTGTGAAAGATGTCAACTAATTTCAGTAGTCATAAATAATGTGAAATGAAATGGCTGTCCAGGAACAAGACTTCTGCTAAGAGAATTTCCCCCAGACTGAATCCATTTAGTGTTAGTTTTGGCCTTCTGCTTGACTACTTATTGATCAGAATATGATGTTCAACTAGAATCACTGTAAAGACTGTTTTTCTGCTCAGTGCTAAATAAAACTAAAGAAATCTCCAGTCCTACAAACCTGCATGTATTTAGCATTACTTCTAAAGTTCACAGACATAAAATTTCTGTTCTGCAGGACATTCTCTGTGGTACCCAGAACTGATAGTCTCATGCAGATTGCATTAGTCTTTATCTCCGTATGTCCACATTTGACTCTAAATATTTTTTCCATGCAGAAGACATATGTGGATAGCATTTGAAGAACTTCTGCTCACATCTCGGGACGTACTGTGTATATGCAAACTGGTCCTGAAGTACTTGAGGTGTGACTCTGAGGTGGCTTGGTCAGCTGTGTGTTTGCACAGTGAATCAGTGCTCAGGTGCATTGATTTCACTGTATCTTTGTGTCAGTTCAGTGGGCTCAGTGCTTCCAAGTCCAAGGACAAAACAAGGTGCAGTTCTACCAAAACTGTCAAATGTAGTTTTGGTTATAAACCAAATTTTCCAATCTGTGGTACCTGTAACAAAGCTGTAGCTGTACTGCTGCGAAGGTAACAGTGACAGCAGTGGTGTTGCCACCATTTTGAGAGCTGCCAAAGGTTATTCTGTTCCTTTCTCTCCTCGCCTTGTGGAGTATCTGTAAATTCACTTAAAGTTCAGAGCATTGGGGTAGGACTGAAGTAGGGAATGTGGGATTAAGCACTAACAGACTTGCAGTAAAGAGGAGAGAGATACAATGAGTAGCAGGCAGTTGATGAGCCAGTTAGAGCGCATAGAAGAAAGTGTGAGAATTAAAATTTGGGAAGCTGCAATGGGATTTTAAGAGATATATTGTTGTAGTTCAGTTTGAAGAGGTAAGATTTGCCCTGGTGGATGGAAAGAGCCAGATAGATAGATTATTTCTTTTTGAAGACTTTGGTCTGGAAAACTGAAGGGTCTCCCCAGGAAAATTGTTCTGCCATCATTTTCTCTGACAGTAATACCACCAGAAAGTGAGGCCTGAACAAACTGTATTTGAGAATCTGAATTCTGTCTTTTGAGTTCAATCCTCTTTCTTGTTATCTGTAACTAGTATGCAACATTTTTCTTTGTGTGGTGGTTAATACACTTTTAAATAAAATGTTGTTCATTTATTTAAACATCTTAAAAATAACAGTGGTTTTCAACCAGTATTGCAAAGAATTTTCTTTAATCCTGCATTGTCTAATATTGTTGTTACTTCCATATGCAAAAGATTTAATTATTTTTTGTTCCCCAGACCTTTTGCCTTAGTTGACTTTGGTCTATCACCACCTGGATAATTTATGAATGATTAAGATGCTCTGGTTACCTCTATAGATGAGAACACTGTGTTGTTCTATAGCATTAGTGTCTTCTGGAGGCTTTTCAATATGTACAACAACAGGACAGTTTTCTGATAACATCTTCTCTGAAATAAGATCATCTTGGCTGTCCTGGACCTGTTCTGTGGGGGTTATTAATTTTTGGGGGGTTTTCTTTAGCTCTAGTAATCCATTTAATATAACAGACTTGCTGAAAAGCAGTTTTCCAAGACATTTTAGGACTGAAATTATCTATTTCCTAGGATGAGGAATGTAGCATTTTTAAAGGCTGTGTCTGCTGGCTTTCATTGAAAGGGTCAAGAGCATACTGCTTATACCTAACCATGTTGCAAACCAACTGATAAATGCTGTTTTAATGAATTCCAAATAGATGCAATTTAAGCATTTACTTCTCACGTTAGCTGCACTAGGGAAAGTTTTGCAGAAACCTATTTAAAAAAGAAATAGCTGGCTCTCTGAGGCAGTCAGCATTGGTTCTCAGGGGAATATATGTTTTCCTGTGATCCATGTTGACAATTTCTGAAAGTCAGGCAAAATAGAAGACCGAGGTGTTTGGTTTTGTAATGTAAGAAGGCCTCGTGGTACAAAGCATTGCCATGGTGTTGGCAGAACAGCAGAGCCTGCAGTAAGTCCTTTTTCTGAGGAGGGAAATAAGTCCAGAGTGCTGCCAATTCTACAGGTAATAGTTTGTGCACCCCTGCCAGAGTCCCTTCACTGACCTAGTAGAGGCATACTGGACATACCAAAAACTCCTCAGTGCAAAGATTATCTTACTTTTTTTACAGAACCTCACTCTAACTTTGACCTTCTGGTAATGCCAGAAGGTAATGATGGTGGCAAAATAAATGTTTTGGAGATTAAGTATTTTATTTCTGTATGCAGAGAGCTGGACCTAGTCTAAAAATAACGGTGTTCCACTAAAGCTTTGCATAATGCTTAATACAGAAATTTAAACTTAAAAATCCCCTTTGAGACTTATCCAAAGTTCTCTGTTTTCCACACTCATGGACTGGGGTGCAGAAGATCAACATATGCATCGTTGTGAGGATAAAGAGAAAGATTAAAAAATTACAACTTTCAGGCCTGTCCCAAGTCTCATAAAGCTGCATGTGCATTTTCAAGTATGGAATTTGATTTTGTTCTAAACACTATTTCCCCAAAACCTCTGAGATGTAACTTTGAGCAGGGAAGAGGAGGGCTCCTCTGTGACAGGAGAGAATGTTCAAAGGACCCACCCTTTTGCAAGAGGAAGAGCAGTATATTTTGTGGTGATGGTTTGGGATGTCCAAATCATCTTCATTTTAATATCTTTATTAAAATTGAATAAAATATGACTTAAGTTTAAGGAATGACAAAAGGAAGGAAAAAAGTCAGGAGAAAATGAAATCCCCACTGAAAAAAAGTCAGCCAAATTTAATTAGATTACTCTAATGTTTCAATATATCTCCGTTCCTCACCCTAGTGTATGTTATAAATAATCTGTGATGCTCTACGGGTTTGAGATCTTCTAAAGTTGCCTTAAAACAGATCTTTCACTGCATCTTCAATGCTTTTTAAACAAAGAGTGTCAACAAGTAAACACTGGAAAAATCTGTCAAAAATATTAGTATCACTGTAAATGTAACTAGATAACTAAGTTACCCAACTAACTAACTCTAATAAAAGGCTGTGAGTAAAATCTTTGCCAAATTTTAGGTATGTATAGGTTTGGTGGTGAGCATGGCCTGTGTTGTTCCATGACTGCTGGTGCGGGTATAGGTGATACCAAAATTTCAACATTTATTGAAATTTGTCTGGGCAGTTTGATTAAAGAATTCAAATCCAAAAGAAGTCTGGAATCAAAGTTATCTCATTTTTTTGTGGAAGGCTAAGGGCCTACTGTCTGTTTTAGAAGTTAATTACTATGTTCATTAGTTGTATTAGTTTAAAACTAAAATTTTGCACTGCTTGTGTCTGGCTCTGTGGGAAGTTAAGTCCTGACCCAGTGAAGTGCTGAAAGGAGAGGGCACATGGAGCACAACCTGTACCATGAGTGTTGTACCTGGAACTAAACTTATTATTTGGAACTATATCAGGAAGAGTGACTGCTCTGCCAGCAAATGTTCACATCTCGGCTCTGTTACTCCAAATTACTTTAACTGGCATATCACTATTGTATTTAGCTATACCGTGTAAGTATGCATTGAAACAATCTATTCTGGATCCCTCTGGAGTGGCTCTTTATGCAAATTAGTGGGTTTTTGTTTGCTGGAAGAATTTGTTTCTTGACAGCAGAATAGAAGTGCCTAAATTAACAGAAAAGAAGTTTTTTCCAAAGTAATGGAAAGTTCTGACATGAACAGAACATTTAAAAAAATCTCTGTTTCTAACTAGAAATGTTAAAATGTTGAAATAACTGGAAAATGTAGAGTAAAATACCTCAAAATGATAAAAATTTCCCCATTCTTGCTGGCTGTTCATTTATGCTATAGGTTCCATACAACTACTTCACCTGAGGAAAGTTCTTATGTTGTAATAATATTTAAAGTTCAGTGAAGATGCATATTTTTAAATAGGATAAACATTATTTGCTGTCATTTTCTAACTTTCTCAAACTCCTTTCTTTTAATTAGCTTATTGATAGGGGTTTTTTGGTCCCTTTTTTATTTTTATGGTTACTGTCTGCCTTCTGCTCTGAAAACAGTCTGTACTTCTTAAGAAAACTCATGCTTGAATTCTAATGCAGATTTGATACCGTCAGCTCTCTACAGCTGTTCTAATTCTGACATCCTCCATCTGCCTAAAAAAAAAAAATCACAATTTCTGCATTTGTACTGCCTTGTTGGGTATACTACTTCTTTTTGTTTCATGTTAATTTTTAATCTTGCTTCTCTTCTCCACACAATCTTTAGCTTGCTGATTTGGCTTCTCATTTTTCTGTTATCATTCTGCTCTCAGATATTTATTTTGGATATGAAAAAATATATGTTCTCAGGAAAGATGTGATACTTAATGGCAGTGTTTAGTATCTGTTGCAAGGTGACTCCTGGGAAATGTCTGGCAAACTTTTTCCTAGGCATCTGTGAGTTCTGAGTCCTCTCCTGAGTGACTCAGGAGAGCAGTGTTGAAGGATAGCAGATTAATAAATCTCTTGTTGCCAAGACTAGCAGAGAAGCTGATGTGTTAATGTGTAAGGAGCCATTTCAATGTTCAAGGAAAAAAACCCAAAACAACACAGATAAAATGATAAGTTTTGCTAACACTGCAATGGAGATGTTTTTGTAAAGATATTTGTCGACTACTGACTTAGTTACTGAAGGTCAGGGGGATTTTGTTCTCATGAACACAGATAAAATTTTGAGAAAGGAGTCACTGGCACAGAATTTAAAGAAAAGAGCTACAGTTTTTAGTGAGAGACACTAAACTCTGTGTATTTTGGAGCTGGAAGATATGTGTACTTCATCTGGAGAGGCTATATGAAGTAAATGTGGAAGTGGGGAGGATATATTTCTCAATGCAACCATCTTTCTCTTTTGAAAAGGTCATGTCTTGACATTATGCCTCTTCTGCCATTTATATGCATAGAATGATAACACGCTTTGAAATGCTACTTTGCTAAAGAACATTCTGTACTTTGAGTCATTACACGGCAGTTTATAGTTTATTTTTTTATTCATAAACGTGTTTACAGGCAAGTGACAACGGTGGCGGAATGTTTTTTAATATAAGTTTTCTTGATTCTCTAAGTATTATCTGAAAAAAGGACAACTCCAGGAAAGTGCTGGGAGAAATTAGGAGTGCGAGTATGGAAAAATATTTCTTTTTACAGCTGCTATGAGTAGTTCTGTGATCTGTGAAAGGCTCCTGTCAGTCCTTCGTTTATCAAAGTAGCTGTGTATCTTTGATCTCTGCTTCATAATAGTCTTTTAGGTACAGATGAATGCAAGTCACTGCTGAATACAACAGTGAACCGATTGGGCATTTTTGGAGGCTATGGAAGATTGGAAACGATGGCTCCTGATTTTTATGTTTTTATGCAGTATTGCACCATGCTGACAAGAATCAGTTGGATTCCCACATTTAAAGTCTCTTTCACCATCTGGAGCAATAAATAGGACATGGATGCACTTTGGTTTATATGAAAAATAGATTTTTTGTTTTTTAAAAGCTGCCTACTAAAAGTTTAATGTATTTGAATCAACTCTAGTTTAATATTTAAAATGCATCTATTGAAAATATAATCTAGGGAGGAGCAATCAATACTAATGAGGAAAAGAAACAGGTCTGGTAAAGCAGACCCCTGAAATATTGCACCTTGACAACTCAGAAGCTTTACTGTCCACAAGCACGCCAGGGTTTGCTAAGTTGAGATTTAATACTTGGCTCCAGGAGAGCGTGATACTCGAGATTTATGTCAACCTCAGTGACCCAACCAGCCAGGCTGTCTTTAATCCTTCTCCACTCCCAGCACTCTGAAAATGACTGCTGACTCTTGAATTCATTGGTGGTATTTACAGCTCTGGCCTGAACTGCTACCGTGTTCTGTAAATGTTCTGCTTGTGGACAAAGAGCTGTCTGCAAGCATCTTCATTTGTGCTGTCAGTTTCATGGTTTAGGTTTTCTAAATTAAGTGATATGGCTTGGCCTTCAAAGCTTTTAGCAATGATTACAGTTAATTTATCTCACTTTCCGTCGAAATCCTCCACTAATTTAGCTTTTCCTAAAAGGATGTTTCTTTTTATCAATAATATCCATTTATTTAATGTCCTCTACTAGGTTTGTCCAGTCCTGGAATTGTACTTTAGCAGACCTTTGCAATCATTATAACACTGAACGTGTCAAAAGTGAAAGGGTTCATGTTCTAATGATCTTGGGAATTATAAGTTCCAGCCTGCCAGTTTTTTGTCCGGGGTACTTGGGGCATGACATGAATAAATAAATAGCAGATTTCTGTATATAATGCAGTGACTGATTTTATAAATCTACTTACTTACAAACAAACAAATAAGCGATATGTATTTCAGAGAGAAACTGAGAGAGGGCCTGAAGCAAAACTTTGAATACAAACTACAAAAATATTTTTTGGGGGGAGTGAAGAATGAATTTTTTTGCATGCTAAAGTTCTATTGTAATTGATGTTTATCATGTTTTAATTTTCTTGATTTCTGTTTCATTTCAGTGAAATACAGAGATGCTAATTCAGAAGAACCATTTGGCTTCTGTTTAAGACACTGGAGTTCTGCAGTTGTAGACTTACCCTAGGCTTTGCTAGCTTTTAGTCAAACCTGATCAAGGAGTTCAGTATCTAAACAAAAGTGTGCAATCCTTTCAGAGAGGCAAAGTGATTTTTTGGGGTTGTTTGTTTGGGTTTTGCTTTCTTTTCTTTTTTTTTTTTTTTTTAAGTAGCAAAATGTCTAAGTAAATTATTTGATCAGGTCACAGTTGTACCCCATAGGTTTCACTCATTGACTCACTCTCATCAACTTTTCCATCAAAACATCTGAGTGGTCTGGAATTCTGGAATTCTGGTGTTCAGCACAAAGCCAAGGGTGTGCTGGATGTGAAGCATTCCCTGCATCTCTTGGACTCCCTTTGCTGACAGTAACAAACCAGTTTTCGGTCTGCTGCTTTGTCCTCATGTTTATAAGTCAGCAGTTGTTATGGTGGTTACTTTGCTTCAGGTTTTTGCTTACTTCAGGCTCTGTAGCTCTTAAACAATGAGCAGCAACCACTGCCTGTTTTCTGTTGGGAAGGTGCGTGTGCCATATGTCTCTACATGTTCCACTAGCAGGAGAATGAGCTGGTGTGATAGACTGCAAGTGCTGCCATCCTCCTGTTGTCACATTGCTGTCTTCTGTGGAGGGACTATCTGTGCTCCTGTCAGAGCACTTGCCTCGACAGAAACAGCTTTTTCTCCATTTGCATCTGGGACTGATGTTCTGGGAGTGGTTTCCCTGAAAAAGTGTTCTTTGTTAACCAGGAAGGCCATTCTTCTAACACTGATAGTTCTGCTGCTGCTTTCTCACATACATATTTTCATTTGTTATTCATTCATGACAGTCTTATTCTTATTACAAATCTATTAAACACATACATACCTACATACATACATATACATATATACATACATATACATGTATGTGAAATCCAACTTTCTATCCTGAAATCTTCAAGTCAGCAGTTTCTGTTCATGAAGGTGGTGTCTGGAGGTGTCATGGAGATGCTGGAAGTTGACTTAAATTCTGTCAAGTTGTGTTTGGCTTTTTTTTTCCCCTTCTCCTGAGTGCTTACACAGGTTTTGTTGCTTAGATCCTAGTTCTGACACATTTATGTGTCAGCTTGTTATGTTCTTTGTGTATGCATTTGCCTGAAATTAAGGCACTCAGCATACCTTTGCCCTCCTGCTCTGGAAGGTCTGACTCAGTGGGCTTTGCAGGGGAAGCTGGCTGATCACAGAGCAGGGACAGTCCCTTCTTACAGAGCGCGGCCGGGAGCTGTGATGGTGGGTTCAGAATGTGGGAGGGATGGTTTGGTTCTTCAGGAAAATAAAATTTCTGGTCTACCCTCTTGGATGAGTACAGGCAGCACCAGCTTATTCTCTGTAGGGAATTCTCTGCCTGTCTGCCTTGCTGAAGTCATGATGCTGTGTGAAATTCAGATTTGTTCTGATGATAGAGCAGTGGTCTGATATTTAGGTAATGCTATGCTAATATAACAGTGCTAGAAAAAGCATGGCTAATGGCCAAGACCATGAGGACAGAGGCTCTGCACTGCTCCTGTCTTTTGCCTGGTGATGTTCATGTAAGTATTGAGCTTTAATGCTCACACCCTTGTGTTCCCCTCCTGACTGGCTGTAAGTATTTGCATACAGAGACCATTTATCAAAACAATTCCACATGAGGCAATGCAATATTAGTATTCAATAAAAAAGTGACCAGTATTGAAATAAAATTATCTCCCCATGCTTAGTTGACAGAAATATATAAATATACTTTGCTTCTGCCCACAATACCTAGCTGTGGTTGAAAATCCTCTTGACATTTCTCTAGTATGAGTGAAAAAAAAAGTATTTACTGTCATTCTTGTGACACACATCTTTTTGTTAGGCACAACATAGAGATGTCAGGTATTTATTTCTGTGCAAAATAATTTCTATTCATGTCAGCACTTACAAGATAGTTCTGCCTTGCACTCCTCCTTTGCAGAGTTTTGGAAATTTCAACAGCTGGTATAATATCTGATACAGTCAGAATTTGTTAAGTTCTATCTGAAATAAAAAGCATCTTTAAGATTTGCACATTGACTCTAACTGGGTCAATATAGAAATCAGTTGTTTAAAATGCCGACTAATTTAAGTAAGCGTGCAAGTGGAGCTTTGTCTACTTTCTACCATCAGGCTAAATAAGGTTAAATACTAAGTTTCTTTTCTTTTTTCCTTGGGGGTTTGTTTTTGAAATCACTAAGAAGCTAAGTTTTAAACACATTTTTGAAACAAAATCACGATTTACTTTACCCAAAGTAAACAACTCTGCATATGTATTTTTAATGCTAATTTCTTTTCCCCAGACAACACTAAGCTAAATTTGAAAATAGTTTCAGCTGGCCTCAGATCACTTTGGATGAGTGTATCAACACTTTTGGTCATGTTAAATGAATGCTTTAACTTCTTTTATTCTTGAATTACTTTTGTTTGTGCTGCTGTGAACTAGAACAAGAATATTAATACTGCATGTCCACACTTGCCCCTGGTAATTTATTCATTTTTACTGTGGAAGGGTAAGTGTGCCAAGCAAAATCACTGGATTTCTGCCAAGTAAATGGCCCAACAAAGAATTACAAAGCCAGGAGTAAATGGGGCCTCAGATTAAATGCAGGCAAAGTGACGTGGGCTTAGTGAATCACAATAGTGGGAAAGTATAAGAAATGTTCCTTATCTCAGAATTATATAGACCAGGGAGTATTCAGGTGTCAACAACAAACAGGAAACCCACATTTTAGTGGGAACATTTCCGAATAGTAGGTGAATGTGGAAGTTAAGATAGGAATACTTACATTGTATATTTTAACATATCTTTACGTATCTTGAAACCCTGTGATCTCTCTTTGCTTCAAGCTCCAATTTTGTAATGGTCCCTGCTAGTAGGTTATTCCTTTATTCACTGTGGGCAGTGCAGGTTCATTTGAAGTATGAAACAGTTGCAGTTTGTGTTTAGTCCTCTTAAGGAAAAGCATTCAGAGACTGTAACTAATAACCCTCCAAAAAAACTCTAAGGCAAAATAAAATTTTCAAGCTGGTTTGTTCTACTCCTTTCTGACCACTGGAGCCAAGGAGGGAGGATCAGCTACAACATTTGTAAATGATGTAAACCATTCCAACATTTTTATTTTCTGTAGTCTGAAGTGTAGAAATCTTATATGTCAGTCATATCAGGATTGTGCCAATTGAAATTGGTCTGATATTTTTCTGTTATGTGGTGTTTTATTTAATGTGAGCAAGAGCATCAGCCTTTTGACTGGTATTGATAGAGAATAGGGTCATTTTTCTGAAAGAACAATGTATTTTTTAACAACTTTGGCCTTGTCTGTTGAAAGGTATTAAAGGGTGAAAGAATGCTGTAGGAGAAAAATAAAGTACATTTGTGGATGATAGGTTCCCTATATTGGAATAATGACACTGAATTTCTCTTTCAGTCTTGATCAGAGAGGTTTTGAACTAATTTTTCTTTTTCTCTTATACTCATTTTCTTGTTCTCACCCCAGTAAATAAATACTGAAGAAAGTTTTCAGACAGTAAATAAGAATTTCTCTCTCTCTTTCTGCCTGTTTTTGGTAGATATTTTTTTTTTAAGCTGTTAAAGGTTTCTTTCAAGCCTCTACTTTTAAATGTTGAATACTCAAATATATACAAAGCAAATCTGAGGGTTCATTGGACTTCCCAGGATCAAAGCAATGGCTTCTTTTTTCAAATTTTAAATTATAATACATCCCTGCAAATGTCACAAGAACAACTGACAGAATAAAGTTCCCATGCAGTTCATGTCAGCATTTTAGAGTATTGTCTATTTATGGCCTATTTATATTAATATTTTTGAATGGACAAAACAACACAAGTATGTATTCTTCTGAAAGCATCATACTGTGCTCTATATATGCTCCAGCTGTTTATGCAGAAAATACTTAACATTTTCCATTGAAACCTTCTGATTCTAAATATTTTGAAGCTAGAGGAATTTTGAGACATCACTGAAGTTGTGCTGGAGGTAATACCTGCAGTGGTTTTATGGTCACTTCTTGGCTGAACCACTGCACCTGAAATTCATATCAGATGCCTTTAATGTCATGTTGCTTAGGGGAAGAATGAAGTAATTCATGCGTGATACCTCTGAATATTGTATTTTTTAATAAGAAAGCTTTGACTAGAACTACCAGAACAAAAGTTTTTTGAGGCGTTTAATCAAGGTGCCAGTTAAAGTATCACCAAACTTGAAATATGGTAATTTTGCTCTGCATAGCAAATAAAAGCAAGTTTTTGTTCACAACAGACCAACTTGAAATATGGAGTCCATGATTTTAAACACACTTTGTAAGTTGTAAAACCAAGCAAAAAATGAAAAATGAGTTAAGTAATTTTACAAGGAAACCACTATTTAGGAAAGTGAGGAGGGCATAAAAATTAGTAGATTTTTTTTTTTTTTAAGTTACTTGTATGGAATTAAAAAATGCTCTATTGTAGCGAGGCCCATTTACAGAGAAAAATGCTTAAAAGAAAATAGAAATTGACATGTGTTGAGCCTTCAGAACATGGGGACAATGGCTTGTTTCTTTTTTCTTCTATATCAATATGTTGTATATCATACTGAGGATGAAAGAAAAAGGAAGAAAAAATAGAAATTATAATATCAAGTGAAATTACAAGACTTGTTTTGAAAAATACATAAATGCATGATAAGTGTAGATGTGCACTCAGTGGTGTGTTTTTTTTTCTAACTGAAATTAAGACTGTAACTAATTCTGTCCTTCAGTGAGAGCGGTAGTCATTTTAGTATCTATGTTTTTCTTCGCTTTTTTGGAGAAAATTACTTTCTGTTGTATTCCAGGCTTCCTGATTTGAGGAATTATGAGCACTCCTAGTAAAGTGTATTTTATTTTTCTTATTTCATTTAACCTGTTATAATTACTTCACAAAGTCTTAAAGCACCTGTGAAAACAATACTAGTTCTTTGCTTAAAGAAGTAGGAAAAGGAATGAAGATCTCTTTGAACCTTGCCTTCCTCCCCAGAGTTATGTAAATCCATCTAGTGAAATCATGGCCTTTTGAAATATTCTTTCCAATCTTTGCAGTACTCTCCATGAAAAGTAAGCTTAGAGATAGCAAAATCTACTTATTGAATGCTTTGTTACTCATTGTAAACCACAAGAAAATAGACAAGTATTTAAGTTCATACCCTACAGATGCTACTATTCCTTCAAAAAACTTTCTATCATAATCTATTACTGGTTTATAGAGGAATACCTATATCTCAAGGCACAGAATTAAATCTATTTTGCTTTCGGTTTAGTCTCATTATTCAAGATAGTGGATAGAGCAGATTGCTTTGAAAGGTGGCACAGGATTGAATTGCAAAAATGAAATGCACACAGCTACCTGGGCTTTGTGTATTATAACAGATGGACACCTTAATTATTAATTTCCTGATTAAGTAGCTTGGCATAGAGAGCAGATAGTGCTCTAGGATAGTTATATTTAAAATGTATGGAAAAGATTGCATTTTTGGACTTGAATATTTCCATAGTTAATAGAGTGAAATCTCAGGATGATTTATGCAACTTTTATGATGGAGTTGTAGTATGAAGAATTCCCAACTTCTGCAATTATACTTATTTGACAGGAATAACTTTTGCGCTGCATTGGAGTATCTCCAAGTGAAACATTTTGGCCTAACAGTGGTAAAAAAACAAAAGAAAAAACTGCACATTTGTTAGTCAGAAGGAAATAAGTGTATATTCTGCTTCATTTTATTTGGTTTATTGGATGACAAGAAGTTCAGTAGCATTAAATATACAGTGGAATAGAAATGAAGATCATATCTGAATCTTTTTAATAACATTTGTACCAATAACTAATGAAGAATGAATGTAATACTAAAGTGCAAATAGAATTTCTAATTAAAAGTAGATTTGTGTCAGTGAAAATTTACTGTCTCTCACAAGGGTAACTCTAGACTTAACTTAAGAAGAGAGGCGCTTCTAGCTTCTCTAATATCCTGATTTTAACATTCTTGGACTTAAAGTTGCATGTAGCATAAAGAGTTTCCTCAGTTGGAGGGAAGAACAGAAAATCTTTATCAGCAGACAGCAAAATAATACATTTTATGTGAATTTTTTCCTTTTCAAACTTTTAACCTTTAACAATAATTTGTTCTAAAGGTGGCCTAGCTGCAATTTCACTGTATGTCTATCTAGAAGAGAAGGAAAGATGTAGCTTTATCTAATCAATGGATTGCTTCTTTATTTCAATGAAAGGAAGTAGAGATCTCATGTTTTAAAGATGTTGCTCTTCATTGATCATAAATTTCTGAAGAGTGCATTTGCAAACATGTCCCGAAGGATTAGCAGAGTTCAGGTTCTTACAGAGAATCAGGAATGGCAGCTCTTTTCCATGAGTGACATTTTTGTCAATAGTGCCTTCACCAGGTGGCCACGTGGCTGCTCTGAGATATGCTAATGATAATGGTAGCTAAAGGTGTAAAATGGATGTTCTGTTCACACAGGTAGAGCTTATTCTTCTTTGTGAGACTTCATTCCCTAGAGTTGCTTCACAGATAGAAATAGCTGTGCTTTTATGGGTCCATCCAATGCTGCAAAATGCACAAGGGAATAGGAGGGATTATGCTGTGAAATGTCTTGTATGCTGTGCATAAAATCTAATATTTGGCTCATAAACCCTTCCTATGTCACTAATTACTTTCAATAAAAGTAAGTTTTTTGAGGATGGAAAGGGTAGACATCAAGGGTCTACCAACTGCCAAACTTGCCCTTGTCTACCTTTTAAATCCAACCTGTGTAGAGGATGCTTAAATAAATATATAGATGACAATTTTAAAAGGCTATTTAATGTGTTGAAAAGCAATAAGAATCTCACTTTAGAAACTGTAAATATAGAATTTGCCAACTCAGAGGTGTTTACCCCGTTCTCCAGGTTTTGGGGAGATCCTGTCCCATATAATACCTGCAGGAGGAAAGAGGGGAGGAATTTGAGGCTTTGTGAGGAAGAATAAGGCACGGGGAGGCAATTCAGCATTGTTACTTTACTTTGTGGTATTGGCTTTTCCTTCCCGAATCCTTGCTACAGAAACAATACGTTATGGGCATTGTTGTTACAAGCTGCTGATCTTTAAGCTGCGAGATGTAATCAGGCCTGTGGAACATTCATTCCCTTACCAGTTTAGCAGTCTGCCAAATTTGAAATGATTAATGCTTTATAACTGGCTAGATATGGACTGCAGACAAAGGAATTCCCCACTTCCAGGGTTTTCTCTGATGGATTTATAAAGCTT
Source organism: Promerops cafer (assembly GCA_013398275.1). Taxonomy (NCBI): domain Eukaryota; kingdom Metazoa; phylum Chordata; class Aves; order Passeriformes; family Nectariniidae; genus Promerops; species Promerops cafer. The sequence continues at coordinate 911,742 of VZSE01004172.1, read as the reverse complement.
TTTCTGAGATTAATGGTAGAGCTATAATAAAAAAAAAAATACCCAAACATAAACATAGACCAGAGTAGAAAGTCAGCTTTAACAGAGGGGTTTTAAAATTTGTAAACTTAATACTTAGTTTTTATATAAAGAGTAAATTGTAGGTGTCCAACACTATGTATTACTGACATATAAATTGCTAGAAGAACATTTTGAATAGTCCAAATGCACAATAAATTGAATTTACAATTCAATGCTGCACCCTTTTGATATGAACACCAGACCTCCCAACTTTGATTATGTCTGTTCATATTTAGATCATGATCACAGAGTTAGTTTTATGTGAACTCTGCTATTTCTGTATGAATACTAGTGAAATAAATAATATTCAGTATTTATGATTATTAGCAATTTGTGTGTGTAATGGTCCAACAAATTTATTAAAATACAGGTTTTTTTATGCATAAGTCTGAAATACATGTGCTTTACAGAAAATCTTGAAGTTGTTACTGGTACTGTGCAATATGACCTAAAGTGGTGAATGCTTGGCTAAGGGAGTGAATCTCTTCAAAATTATCACATTTCACTCCAGCAAGAATTGAGGCTTTGATGCAGTTTATTTGTTGGTACTAATTCTGCAGGCTGCTGTATACCAAAGATGATAATAGAAAAAGCATAGGTTCTGGTTATAAAGCACACAATCATATGTGTATCTAGGTTTTAATAGGAAGTGGATAGAGCTACATCATTCCAAATGGATGAAAAAGAGTGATCTCTCAAGACTAGGTACATGTTCTCTAAGAATCAATTGTTCACTTTCCACTGTGTTGGTTTATTGAGGATGGAACTGCTCCAAAGCTGTTTGTTAATTGCTGTTTTATTTCTCTCTCTAGCTATTTGTTGTAATGGATTGTGGTTGCTTTTTCAACACAGATGAGAAACATTAGCAACAGAATTTTGTTCTTGTTCTGTATTATGATTTTTTTTTTTTGTAATTCCACAGATGTATTTAGAGTAGTGAAAAAGCAAGTGCACAAATCCAGACTTTGCTACAGACTGGAAATCTGCTTGTCCCATTTTAGTTCATTGCCCAGCACTTTCTTTCACAGGAGTATGATACTATACAATGAAATGTTTCTACATCTGTTAGTGCTTATACAATGGCCTTCAGTTTAAATGTGAAATAGGTTCCTGAATATAGTTTGTCACCCATTAAAAACAAAAAAACACCAAAACCTCACAACAAAAACCAAACCCCAAAACTTTTCTTAAGGAAGCAGTCTATCCATTTGGTCTTTGGGATGCAGACCTTTGCAACATTTGGAATACTTTAGCATCAAGTAGTTTTCACTGTTTCCTGCTTTCATTGTTTTGAGTCACATGCAGGAATCTGGAAGGCTTCAGAAAGTCTGAATTGAAGGAGGCTGGGTTTTCAAAGAGGATTTCTGTTCAATTTTTTAGAAAGCAGGACAGCTTTCACACTTACACCGGTTGATTTACATTGCCAGTGTGAGAATCCAGTATTAGCAGGAGCGAATCCTTGGCAAGGAAATTTGGTTGCTGGCTGGTAGACTGAGATTTAGCAGAGGATGGGAAAAGCTGCTATGGATATATGCCCAGGAATTAATTGTTATCAATAAAAGTTGCAACCTTATCATTCATGTACCTCCCATTAGAATCAATTACATTATTTACATTATTTCTGTAAAGCACCTCTCTAAAAATGGAGACGCTTCCATTGATTTCCACAGGACAAAACCAAAGCTGCCTTCAACACACACTTAAAGATCCTCTCAATAATTAAGATGGGGGATAATTTTCTCCTTTGAGGTAAATAAACAAGGTGCTCATGTTTAAGGAGACCTTATGGGCCATGAGGAATCTGGAACATAGCTATCTGAATACTGTTCTTGAAATTTCCTCCTATAAGTCAAGCTGGTTTGCAAGGCTCATGAAGCCTTTGTGTGCCTTTGCAGAATGTTGGATGGAGCCCATTTCCTGACCTGTGGCTTCATAACACTTGATTCTCTATGGCTTCTTCTCTCCTGATACCTACAGAGTATCGTAGGCAAGGATAATTCCAGGTTGAAAAATGTTATGAAATCCTTGGATGGCTGAAGCCAAATATCTTATGAAGCTGTGGATTATCTTGTTACTGGCAGAAAAAATGCACAGGGCTTGAGTAGGCAACAGTGATTTATTCAGCTAACAACTAAGCAAGTGCATTGGCTTCTGTAGCTATGTTGACCCCTTTATATCCATATAAAAATGAAGCAGAATCTTGACACTCATAGTCTTGAAGATTGTCCTTATTCTGTAATCTCCTGTCACAGTTTTCAAGGAACGCTGATAATCTAATGTGGCTTCCTGTATAAAATAGGTCATTGGGTTTAGCTGAACTAATTTTTTTCAAATACCATAGCCATTGTACTGTTTTCACTGTCCCACATTTTATTTATATATATATATATAGAGTAATATAGAATCTACCACATTTCACAGGAAATTTTTCTTGTAGTGAAATGGTCTCCCTTTTGTAAATATGTGTCTTCATACCTGAATTGATCTATTTTCATTTTATTTTCCTTTGTGTTTGGGCCCTGTGCTACCTACCTTATTTCACTGCTGCCAATAGGTACTTCTGTGCTGTGACAGTTTTCTGCCTCATTTTTAACTCAATAATTTTGAATCCTGTGTATTTTTTTCTGTGGACTATATTTTCCAGGCTTTTGGTCACTCTTGCTGATCTTCTCTGTACCTACTCTAACTTTTTCCATCCTTCATTGTCATGATTTTTTTCAGTTTAATATCCTTCTTCTGTGCAGATTCCACTACTAAATCTTAATGTTTAGCTAATAATCCACCAGGAGCATACAAGATTTTTCCAGAGGTATTTAGACTCTCCAGGTTCGTTTTAAATTAGAAGGCTTCAATTTCTATTCAGAATACATCTGTGTTTCCTGAAGAGTGACCTGATAAAAGCTGAAAACAGGTAGAATCTGGGTACATTATGCATATTTTAACTACTGGCTTTTAAGTATGCACCTTCAAAGTTCAGCTGTTTCATCTTTGTAGTTTTTTCCTGCATCTCCTAGGTCAATTAATACACAGATTTTCACCTAATTATCCCTGATTTCCAGGCTGATGTAATTGCCACTAACTTCTGCTGACCTTAGTAGGAGCTATATCAAGACTTTACTGTGGAAAATCTTAGACTGATGCTTCGAAAAAAAATCACAGACTCAAAAAAATCTCACTGTCTTTAGTCTAACTATGATCAGACTGTATTGAATGGCATATTTATTTATAATGATTTTATGGCACTTTAGTATCTTTCAGGCTAAGAGGAGTAACTAAAGTAATATAAATTAATAATATGAAAATATATGAGAACATGTGTTACTTACTTTAGTTGCTTCCTGAAATCAAATCCTGTGGGGCTTCTCATGTGGTGTTTAAAGTAGCCAAGAAATACAGTAATGTTGCTTAAAAGAGATAACTTGACCTATACATTCACTGCCCCAGTAAAAGTGAGAAAAAGATCCATGGAACACCTGTGCTGTACATACAGAAAATGTCCAGAAAGAGCGAGTGGGTTTCCTGTGAAAGTGTGAAGTATGTGGAATCCATTAGTGGGTTCAGATTAACTTAATGAGGTAATTTTTTTAATAGACATCAGTATAGATTACTGTGACATAATTTGTATAGGAGAAACGGAAATGGAACAAGTAAATGGGTTGCCATAATATTTAAAAACACGAACCGTGCTAGGAAACTGCTGAATAATTTTCCTGTGAAGAAATATAAACAAAGCAAAACAAACATTAGGCATATTTCAAGTGGTGCTGAAGAAATTCTGTCTCTTCTGAAGATACTCCATATAAATGGATACTCATGGGAGATTTTTAACTACCTGCATCTCTGTTGAGTAGCACTTCCAGCAAATTAGCAAGGAAATTCATAAATTACGGAGTAGTCAGACTTGCTGAATGGAAAGTAGGGGATCCCAAAAGAGACATCCTGAGTCCATTTCTTGCTGACATGAAAGTGAATGAAAATGGGGAAAATTGGAGGACTATATCATTAGTGACCAAAATGTGAGTTCGTGTCAGAAAGGAATGCAATTTACTGATTAATTTAAGGCTGTAATTTCAGGAGGAACAGAAAATAACCACAGTGAATAAAGAACAGTGAAAAAATAGTTTAAAAATCCAGGATTGTCAGTGTATTTTGCTAGAATTATTAAGAACACAGTGTGTTTGTCTTCAGGTTTAAAAAAGGAATTTGATTTAGAAGTAAATGAACTTTTGGAATTCTTCAGTTGTGCTGAAAGGATGTTATATGAAAGGCCAATATTTATAGCAGCTTTAATGGGGAAGATGAAACTGAGAATTAGATAATGTGTCAAGAATTGTAAGTCTCCAGAACTCACTGTGGTTATAAGTACTCAAAGGTGAAGTCAAACATGGCAGTTATGAATGGGGGAGGAACACAAATATGAATTCTTCACTACAGCTTTTACAGGAATGATTAGCAAAAGCTTCAGAAGTTCATATAAAGAAATATTGACCTGAATGAAGGGGATAGGGATATCCTGGAGTACTGTGCCCAGTTCTAGTTTGCAAAATTCATAAAATATGTAGAAAGACTGGAGAAGGTCCCAAGAAGTGCCACAAAGATGAGCAGAAGAGCTGAATGATTTTCCTCAAGAGGAAAGACTGAAGCAGTGTAGGGTCTTTTCTCCTTGTTAAAGAGGAGACTTGAGGGAACCTCATCACAGTACTTAAAGGGCAGCTACAAATAGGACAGAGGCTCTTTCTTCACAGGGGCCAACATGGAGAAGACAAGGAGTGATGGGTGCACGTTGTGCTAGAAGAGATTTTATATTGATATAAGCAATAAACTTGGTAAAATGAGATCAGTCACTGGAATAACCTCCCCAGGAACATTGTGGCGTCCCCACTGCTGGTAGTTTTCATGATGCCTTTGGACAGGGTGCTAGGTAATCTTGGGCTCCCTCTCCCACAAAAGGTTGGACCATCTGATCTGAGGTCCCTTCCAGCCTGGACTTTCAGTGGAAAGCGGATTGGAGAAAGTCTAGGAAAAAATGTTCATGATCATAAAGACATTTACATTTGTCAAGTAACTGTACCATTATAGATCATGGTCTCTGAAGTGTGAAAGGTGCAGGATGTTTGGCTGAGTTTGGGCATCTAATGAAGTTAAAGGCACTAGAGAATAAAGGAGAGAAAGGAAAACAAAGATAATTTTCCTTTCCTGAAGTATCTGTTCTGAAGCACTTGAAATGCAAATGGAAAGATTACCAGCCAAGGTATTTTGATTATACATAGGTTTTGTTAATGCAGTATGTTTATTAATAATCATTTGTGGTTAGGAGCAAGTATCCAAAATTATTATATATGAGGGTTGGGGTTTTTTTCCCTTTTAAATACCTAGTTACTTGTGTTCCTTAATTGGAATATTTGGATCCATAAATCTTTTTTAGTGATGTAACAGCAGTGAACATTTGCTCACAGAAAACTGTGTGATGAGTAAAGGAGTTTTCTGGGCTGTTTTTATCCAGCAGCAGCAAATATTAATTTCTCTGACAGTTATTTGGAATTTATAAAGCAATAGAGCACTCTAAGGAAGGCCAACAGCATTCAGGCACAGAAACTGATATGCTGAGGGAAAAGGTCTGGTTTTTGCCTGAACAATAACTATAAATATTTGAAGAGTGTAAATGCTGAAGCACAAAAGCACAAGGGGAGTAATGCGATAGGATTACTAAAGTGAAAATTTAGATTGGATGAATATTAGGAAAAAATGAGTGACAGTGAGAATAGATTATGTAGTGGAGCACTTTCCCAAAGGTATTGGTAAAAGCCCTGTATCAGTCTTCGCTGAGATACTTCAGAGTAGATTGTATAAAGAAGCAAGAGCTATTCTGCAGGGAAGCGTGCTGTTCTTGGAGAGCTGTGCTGGAGGACTTAATAGACTTGCTACAAATCATTTCTGTGAATCGTATAGAGATGTGTTACGGATGTTTTTTCTTATTGAAAGTACTTCTAAAACATTTCCCACTCACCCTACTCAGTGGATCATAGTGAGTTTGTGTTCATCACAGACTTAGTAAATCAATATCCCATAACAGTATCTTATATACATTATTCATTACACTTTCATGAAATAAAATGTTTTAAAGAGGAGGAGGAAATCAGGAAGTGAGAAAAATGTAGGATGTTTGTGTTCTGGCACAGGGAGTGTGTGAGGAGGGAGTTCTGGAAGCTTGCAGACCCAGTGACGTGATTTCACTGTGACCTGAGTTTCATCCTTTATTCCTTGTATTTTTCTTCCTACATTTCTAAAAACTGTAAGTTTTCTGGGTACTAATATTATCATAAAAGTATATAGCTTGGAAGGATACAAAGGAAATGTTCACAGAAGGTGTTAGGAGTATACTTCCTTAAAAGACACGACCTTCAGAAAGGGCACTTTGTCTCCCAGATGTGACAGTATTTCTTCAAAATACTGTGGATGCTTTCCATAGGCACAAACTGGATGGAATCACTGGAGACTGGGGAGTGCAGAGGCCCAGAGAAGTGGGTCATCACAGGGACTTTTCAAGCATTTCAATTAATAAGTCCTCTTCAATGCATGCAATGTCCTGAATATTTACCCTTTGAAACACCAGTAGGAAGGACATTCATTTGATACTCAATAGCCCTCAGTGTTCACAAACTTTCAATGTCAGTCTCTTGCTGTGGAGGCTGGAAGTGATATGTATTGAGTTATCAATTTCATATTATTCCTTTCCACTTTCAAGAAATATCTAAGAGGAAGAAATGAAAAGTACTCAAGAACTTTTGGTCCCTTGATGTGGACTTGAGCTACATCACTGGTCAGAGTGTGCCTATTTTTTCCATGTCCTTTTCCTCACTCTTTTTACTCTGCCCATGCCAGACTTGGAAATAACAGAGCTTCCTGAGCCTCTAGATGGGATGCTTAAAATAATTACCATAAGGAACAACATGTTCCTTTTCATTAATGCCATTCTTATGGAGAGTGCTTATTTTGTGCTCTAAAGATGGAAAAATAATGTTTTCTCTTCTTCTCTTCTCATTTCATTTACCCAGTGTGCATATGTTTTTCAGATGATACAAGGTGCAGGTCAGCTACTGACTTCATAAATATTCATACCTATATAGATGGAGAGAAAAAATAAGTGACAGGTTAGCATAAATTAAATATTCAGCACAACTCAGCAACATCAGGATTAAAATTGAAATATGCAAGATACAGGAAAAGCTGTTCCAAGAAAATGTTTGAAAAGAAAATACTTCTCTGTATTTCATCTGTCACTATATTTGGGGGAAAAAGCCAGAATATTTTGCTCTGTGTGAGATAAGACAAATTAAAAAGATTGCAAAATGCAGACTGGATTTCAACAGCCAGCCAATAAACTGACAAGAATATCTGGAACCTGGCAGGAAGATTTTGATGAGTCTTGTTCCTCCAGAATCACAGAACAGGAATTCTCAAAATGTCATTTTCCTGGACATTGTAAAGGTGCAAACCTTGTTTGAGAGTGATGTTTAGATATTTGTTGCCCATATTCTCGACTTCCTTAGTCAAGGTTTTCTTTGCCTTACTGGAAATGCTGATCTTTTAAGGTCATTTAATCCAAACCCATAGAAAGTAAGTGGGCTATGTTGCTGTGATTTCTTGCACATTAACTAAGGACACATTATATTAACAACAGCGATTTGATGATGTATTATACTAACAGATAAGACCATAAAGTTCTGTGAGAACATAATCCTGTAATGCATCATCAGAGTCCAGAAGTGGCTGGTAAAATCAACAAGCATGAACACCTAGACATCAGCTTCCTGATCCTTCCAACCCTTGCTCACAAGATATACTCATTTACCACTGCTATTATGGTACTTGCTCCTGTTGCAGAAACGTCTGTCAAATCTGTCAGGAGTTGGCAGATTTGTTCTGTGGTTTTTGAGATGAGGCTCTGCTTTTAGGGACACTTGCAAACACAACTGGGTAGGAGGAAATGGCATGAAACTGAGGCAGGGGATGTTTAGGTTGGGTATTAGGAAAAGATGTTTCACCCAGAGGATGGTTGGGCACTGGAACAGGCTCTCCAGGGCAGTGTCACAGCTCCAAGCCTGACAGAGTTCAAGAAGAGTTTGGACAATGCTCTCAGGCACATGGTGTGACCCTTGGGGTGTCCTGTGCTGGGCCAGGAGTTGGACTCGATAATCCTGAAGGGGCCCTTCCAACTCAGCAGAGTCTGTGCTAATAAGACAGGAATTAGATCATTTGATTCTGTTTGTTCTGGCTTGGGGCTTTTTTTATGTAAAATCTATACTGTTGCAGAGGAAAAAAAAACCTTAAAAATGAATGTTCTCTTTCCAAGACTTATTCCAAGGAATTTCATATGTGTAAGAGCTACTGAGGACTGAGATGGTTCTTTGCCATTTAGACAGTGCATATTTTCCAAGTTTTAGTGGGACAGCTTGAAAGCAATAATGAGACAATAATTATTTCTTTACTTCCAGATAGTAAAGATTAAATGTATGCTTTAAAATATTTTAATGAACAAGATTTGTAGAAATATAAAAATCCATATGTGCCTATTGAGCCAATCCCAGTATCGTCTAATTGTCAAACTAAAAATACAGTTATTTAACTTTTTTACAATTGTTTCAATATGTTTAGCTGGAAACTAGGCTGATATTTCCACCAATTTTTCCTGAAACATATTTAGCATACATTTAATAAGAATCAAAATGGTTTTAAAAATTCTAAACCAGTTATTAAGTCAATTATCTAAATATTTTAGTGTTCTAGTATGCTCAAAAAAGTATATTCTTTCATTCAAAAGTCCATAGTCAAGTCAGTTTTTCAGATATTTGCAGCTCTAGATATGTATCCAGTCTTAAAAAGTGCTTATTTTGGTATCAACTGAGTATTGTAGCTTGTACAAATTTGTTATTTCTGTAGTTACATGTACAGCTCAGATATCTTCAAACTTCCAAATTATAAGGTTATGCCCTGGAAGAGAACTATAAAATAAATTGAAAATTCAGTGAGGTGACTTACGTGATTAAAATCCTCGGTATTTTGGCTCAGCTGTGAACGTGCAAACAAAGTGACCAGTACATCTGACACTTTAAAATTTTGCAGAAATCCTTCTTTTGTATCTGTGTCTGCGGGTTCAATTATTATCAGTTTCAAGAACTGATATGCTGATATAATCAAGCTGATCAGAAAACCTCTCATGAGTATTATTTCAGCTAAATAAGTATAACAGAGATGAGCAGGAGCACATTTTCTTTTCTTTTTTTTTTTTTTTTTTTTTCCCCCCTCTCTTACCAAAGATATAAATGAAAAAGGCATGGTACATTAAGACGTTTTGGAAATTGGTCCCAGTTTAAGGGTCCTAGTATATGATACAGTTCATTGTGCCAATAATAGAGATGAAAACGGCAGAGTTTTGCAATCTCCAGTTCTGTTATGAAGTAAATGCCAGTCTTAGGTAAGTAATGGATAAGAGCAGATACTCCAAGTAGAAATAAATCACATTAATCAGGATGCCAACCTTTCTTTTTGTAAAGGCTCAGAGGAAGTTGTTAGAAAGCATAAGACTTGTCAAGTTTGTCATTTCTGTGAGGCAGATTTAGAAATAACATGAATTACAGCAAAAATCAGGCCTCCAGACCGCGGTATCTGTTGAGTCAGATTATTAATATCAAAGGCTGCTAGGAATGTGAGTTACTAAACTTGTACTTTGAAAGTGTATTGCCATACTCAGCTAGGGACCAAAGATCAAATTATCAACCATATGATTTCTGAGAGCAACGTGTCTCCTCTCATCCTCTTGGTATTTTTCATCTTTGGGAACCTGTTTGAAAGCCAAACACTTCCAAAGACTCGATGGTGCCAAGGGTCTGACTCCAGTCCAAGCAGACAGAGTGAGCCCTCCTGGTTTCTGCTGACATCACACAGGTACACACAGCAGGATTATTCACATGCCCTGGTATATATAAGGATTAATACCTAATACAAGTATTTTTTCACAGAATTTTTATTCATGCTAACTAAATATTGTATTCAAATTCATCAGTCAGAATGAGATTATTTATTTATTTTCTGTTGGAAAGTAAATGTTTTTTTCTTTGTGGGTGCAATAGTCATGAAGCCTACACTACGCTGACTTTTGCCTTCTTATCTCTTATCTACTCCTGAATTAAAGTTTTTTTTAGACATCAACTGCTTGCTAAATAATCCTGAATTAGCCTCTAAATAGGAGGCTTTCTCACAATTATTAAACAGTACAAGTCACTTCAGCAAGACCAAGGCCCCACTACAGAGAACAGCATCTTGAAAGTAATTTTGTGAAACTTTTCCAAAGAAAATGAATATATAACTCTTTGCATAATCTTGTATTGTGTTGTGAAATGGAGTTGTACTGAGATAAACACAAGCAATTGTTCCTACCATAGATGTGGCTACCTTAATTCTTTATTTAGGTTTCATGTATATCCTTTATTAATTTTTTATATATGTATAATTCAGCACATGGCATGTGTAGTCCCAAGAAAGTATTTTAGGGAAAATAGAAAATCATTTTTGCCTGACACTTTTGTCCAAGGAAAAGCCTATTTTCCTCCCACTTTTCTGAAGTGGTAATTGAGAACATTTCAAAATATGTTTTATATTTAAAGTAGCTTAAAGTTTAAGTGTTTATTTGAAATTTAAAAAAATAAAAATAATCTAATGATGAAAACAAATGACAGAACATTGCTGAGACACTCAATTGATGTACTCAAAGACATTGGGAAGTGATAAATGCTTAATTGCACTGTCGACCCTTTGCTAAGACTTAGTTCTCTTCACAGAGAATTTAAAAAAACCCAGAACACTGTGAGGAGTGTTTATTTTGACAGATACATTTACATAATCAAAAATATTTTGCAGAACAATATACTTTTAAAAATTTAAAATTGTGTTAAATTGCAATAAGCTGCAATAACTTGTGTAAAGGTACTTGTTGGGAGTTCATTTTGTATGGCAAGCTGCTCTTCTGGAATGTTCTTAGATGAACACTGTTGTAGTATTATATGTTTTATTCTGATTATTTCTCAGAAGAATTGGTTTGGCTTGAGGCTGAGGACTTCTCCCTCAGTACTAAACCAAAGGTAAATTATATTGTCTGAAATTCCTTTAACATTAAGCTGACCCCAGATTCTCAGGCTTGGAGGTCATCAAGCAGAATCAGACCCTTTAAACACCATACTTAACTGTGCTCTGTTGCATTCTCTCACTGCAATGAGATGGCATGTCTTGAAGATCAAATAACACATCCCTCTTCCTTATCAGTACAGTGGTAATTAACTTTAGTTCAACCAGTCTATTTTGGAGGACTGCTATAACCTCAATAAAATTTATTAACATAAAGCTGACCCATAGGTAGACTTTGGTTAGAGATAGCTTTAAATAGAGAAGCGATGCCTTAGAAATATCCCATTAACTAATTATTCTCTTGAAAATTTCTGTATGCTTTTAGCCACACACATTATGGACTATACACATCAGATATTGGAAGAGCCCTGCTTTTCCTCTTGCTTCTCTGCATGAGTGCTGTTTCTTCATTTGCCATTTCAGAAAATACAGGCTGTTTAGAAAAGGAACGTGGGCACAGAACCGAGTGCAGAGGAGCACAGTGGCAGCACTTGTACCTTTCTGTCTTTGAGCACTGGTGAGGGAAAAGCTGCCTCTGAATAACGTGGTGATTTGATGTGGTGGTTTGATGCCTTTGTGTTGCAATTACAGTAAAAGCCTTGAATACAAAAGTGCCACAGAAAACTTATCTTCCAATTGTCATCGGTATCTGAGAAGGCAAAGATTGTTTCAAAACATTGATGTGATGAGTTGCTCATGTTGCAGTACTGGGAAGCTAAAAGGATATGTTAAAAGGATTATAAGGATTCAAAAGAAATTGCAGGTGAAGGTAGGGAAGGATTTTCCTGGATGTCTTCCAGGAATGTGCCCAGTATAGTTAATGGGTGGGAATTTGATTTTCATTTTTATTTTTAAACTATTAGCCTATCTTGGTAGAGCAGAATTTAGCCAACAACTATATAAATTATTGCTAAATTAATATCACACAAAATCAGAGAGCTGTTAAGCTAAGGGGGAAGAGCTGTGCTGGCTCTCAAAATGGGAGAAGCAAAGTTTCTACAGCTTGTCAACTAGTAGCCAACTCCACTCAGCCAATAGTCAGCCAACAGAGCTGAGAGGGAATGAGGTTTCTAAATGGAGGCTGGCCAACAGTTCATAAAAGAGGGCCATTTTCCCCTCAGTGGAACAGAAGGTCCTTTCAAACCAGGAACTAGGAAACAAGGATGAGTCCAAACCAGAGAGCAGCTAAAAACAAGCAGACCCAAGAGCCAGCTATTCAGCTGGAGGCAGGAGTAACCTATGCAGGTGAGAGAGAAGAGGAAGAAAAAGCCAGTTGGGTGTTTATTATTCTGGGGAAATAATAAATTAAGTGTCATAAGTTGGCAGCTACTAAGAAACACAGGAGAGGCTGAAGGAAGGAAGGAAATCTAGTGAGGGGTGGAATAAACCTCCCTCATTTCACCAAAGGATATGTAGAATTAACATTCTGCATTTAATTTGAAGCCTACAGTTCTTTTCCTATGTTTTCAATCATGTTTAATATGGAAAAAAAATGTTTGTTCAAATATTTCAGGTGTTCAGTGTTAGTGTTGGTAACTAAAATTTTTTGACAAGTTTCTGTTAGTTTGTGTTCAGATCCCTGACCTCCCCTACTTGGATTGTGTTGAGCTCATTTTAGCTTTTAATTTAAGATTCATTATTTTTCTCTTTTTGTGCCAACTTCCTACCCTAATGAAAGGTAACTCAGACTTTATGTACATCTGTCATGTTGCCTTCAAATGCACTTGAGTTGTGATGTTCCTTAGAACATTCATTTTTGCATATATATGATCTTTTTGGTTTTTCATTATTTGCTTCTGTATTTTCTGACCTTGAATTTAAAGCTTTAAGTGCTTAAGATAGGGAAATTCTAGGACATAATGAATATTATGCTAAAGAAATAATCCCTGAACCCTACAAATGGTAATGATGGTGTTCTGCTTTATAGTCCCTCTTTCTTGTCGTCCTTAAAGAGTTCTTTTACTTGATCTTGGGTAAGAATGGTTACTGGAGAAAGAGGAAAAACAGCACATTTCTGACTTTGCTAAAGAATTAGTCTTTGGTAACTCTTACTGCACTGTGAAAGAAAGAAGAGAAAAAAGCTGAAATCCAGCATGACAATTGAGTTTCCTGTAGCCCTGTCCTTTTCCCATACAGTCACTGGAGGTAGCATATAATTTTTTTTCTTTCTTAGACTTCATACAATATATTAATGCAAAGCTGCTTTTGCCTTAAATAATACATTTTGTTTTCCTTTCTGTGGTTCCTGTTTTTCTTGTTTTTGTTTCATGACTTATGTCTTGGTAAAGGCTTTATCTTTACTAGGGGGCCAGTAGAGCTTTTGTGGAACCAACTTGTCCCTAAACTCTGCAACTTAGCTGTTGCCAAGAAATTTCTATGAGCCCTTGCCATGGGAAGTAAAAAAAAAAAAAAAAAAAAGGAAAGGAAACTTGAACCCATTTCTTAAAAACAGAAAACATAGCAACCACAGTCAGAAACATTTAGCAGTCTGGCAGCAGACAGCAGGACATACAAAGAATAGCAAAATAGTCTATTGAAGAGGGGAAAAAAGATCTTCAAAAGACTTGTGTCCACAGCAGGGTGAAAAACATAACAATCCCATTATCAACGTTGTTAGAAAAAAAATGTTGATTTTCTTTTCTTCCTAAGTTCTGCCAATATATCATGTTAAATGATATTCTAGTAACCCGGAACATAAAAAGGCATTTTCTGGCATCCCCTTAAAATGTCTCTATTCAGGCAGTCAAAGTAGGAGAGAAAAGAAACAATCAGTTCTGGGATCTACATTCAAAACTCCAGCAGAAAAGATTAGTTGGCCTAGAAGATGAGCTGTCATGACTGTATTAATTCTGCAAATAGATGACATGCACTAAACTGAGGTGACTTTCCCCATACTGCACAGGGAATCTAAATTCACACTCACAGTATACCTATAACTTTGTTTGTATCAGTGCAGGTTTTGTTTCTACAGTTGTATATATCCATTAACAACTTTTTTATTGCTTTAGAGTAATTAATATATCTGCTTTGTACCGAGTTGTGGGGATTCTTTTGGGTTTGTGTTTGTCTGGTTTGGTTTGATTTTTTTCCCCCATTCTTTTTACATTATTTGGGGGTAGGAGAGTGATGATTCTCAATCTACAGTAGAAGTGCAGGTGTGCTATTGAAATCATAGTGAAATTCCCTATGGTTATGGTAATTTTACCCTTTTTTTTTTTTTTTTGGTACCCATTTTCCTTCCTAGGATTCTCAGGGATATGATAATTAGCAGTTTAAATAGAGTATAAATTTGTGTGCATTAAGTATGCCTGCTTTGTGTAAACAGAAGTTTTCCAAGTGCCTGATGTGCAATATATCCTGTTATTTTAAGGGGGGGCAGTGCAGAAAATGTCCATGTTGCTTAGTTACAGAACCAACAAACATCACAAATTTGTTGTTTTCAGTTAGCCATGTCGTGTGGCATGAAAGCACTTGCCAAGTGCATTATCAGGGCATAGGATGCTATGCTTTTGTGTTCACCCTGAGACGTGGATTGTTCAAGTTCAGCTTTTATTGTGTGCAGCTTTTGAGCAGATTGGGTGCGTTTTAGTTTTTTTTAATCTGAATGATCAGTGAGATCTGGACTCTGTAGCTGCAGACTAGAAAGTCAGAACTATATCATACTTGTTGTCCTTTAAAAGAAAATGGGGGATTGAGACCCTATAGGAAATATGTATGTAAATGTATCTGATTTTGGATGAAGCTTCACTAGATTTTGTGCTGGAAATGCAAACTTCAATCTTCAAGCAAGTTTCTGCCCTGTGAGGAGATGATGTATCCAATTTACAGAGAAGAAAGGAGAATTTAAGTTCTCTGTGAGGCATTTAGGTGCAGGTTAAACCCAAATCCCTGTATTACTGGTCCTGACTTCCTAACACAAGAGTCATTATAATGGTTTTCTTCTTTCCACCTTAGGCCAAAGTAGTCTGTGGAGAGAATGTCTGATTTAAAAAATCTACTCGTTATATATAAAGCTATAAACAGCACAACAAAGAGCAGAACAAAGCACATATTCATACTGGATGAATAATATGTTTGCCTTGCGAAAGCCCATTTAATATTTTTCAAAAGTTTCAGTGTGATCTGTTTGCACTCCACGGTTTTGGATGCTCAGACTGGACAGGAAGAAGAAACAGCAGAATGTGAAACTCCCAGATATATACTCCAAGGAATTTGTTGCACTGTAGTGCTTTTCTGTTATTTTTTGTTTGTTTGTTTATTTGATCAATTAAGTCAAGGGGTTTTTTTTGAGCTGAATCTTGCAGGGTAGTTTCCCAGACCATATTAATTGATCTAAAATAATGCAACAAAATGCACATGCTATTGTTTTCTCCAACAAAATATTGTTTATTGGTTTTTTTATGTATTTTATCTATACCATGGAACCCTATCCTGTTGTCCTTAGGCTTACTTCCCACTTAGTAAGACTCTAGAGATATCTGGGTTTTATTTTGGTGCTCAGTGACCCCCTTTCTAAATGCCTAATCACCACCACATTTGCACAAATGTTGACCTCAGGAGAACGAAAACCGTTTCACTTGAGCACTAATAAGTTATTCCCTTGGAGCATTCAATACACTCCTTAATTTCTTCTCTATGTTCAGAAAACAAAGCTGGTTTATGATGCAGAGGCTTGAATAGCTGTTGTCATTCATGTTGTGTGCTTTCACATTTTGTTCAAAAATGCACCCCATTGCAAACATTTGAACTTGGGCTCCTTAAGTTTTGTGTAGTTTATTCTGTTCCCTGATATATTCATTTTGGAGCTTGAAAATGCATGGAGGCATATTAGTAAAATGACAAGCCTCCTATGAGAAGCTGAGATTCCCAGATTAGTTCAAAACCAGACAGCAAGTGCTAAAAAAATACATGATAACTGTTAGTGGTCAGTTTTGCAGTTGGATTTCTGGGGAATGTGATGCTGTGTGCACCCGGTGTAGTTCTCAATGAGCATGGAAATTCTAGTGGCTGGTAAAGCAAGCTGAAAAAATTGCCTCGGGCTTCCCTTATTGTAAGTCCCATTGTTACAGTTTCTGACATCAGCAAGTTCCCTCCTGATAACACCACTTTTCAGGGGAAACCTGTATGCTGGCAGCACCTCTCTGAGCCATTTTGGGTGATATTAATCTCCATTTTGGAGAATTAACTGCCATTGCATGCACCAGGTGATCCAGGTTTCACAGAAATATGAAAATATGAAAGTACTGTTTTATAGTTACAAAGATTTATATCATCCAATTTTTAACAGGTTTTGATATGGGGTTCATCTATTTATTCAAATTGCATTTAGAAAATAATTTTATCTCATCTCGCAGTTAAGTAAATAGACAAGTTCTTTGGAGCAAGGTCATAATGGTAGGTGCTCTGAAATTCTGGATTCTCTCTGGTTCTCAAGGAAACTTAGATGCTGCAAATCAGGTGATGTGATCAGATTCTTGAGGATCATCTTTGGTTTTAAGAATGTAAAGTAATTTGAAATAAATGCTTCATAATAAAGGATTTTTTAATCACAATGATTAAAAACTAATGCTGGCAGAGGTGGTCAGTATTTTGAAATATTTAAGGGTAATGCCCTTTCTTCATTCATAATGTTTGGTGTGGAAAGGGCTGCACTTTGAATTGAAAATAGTGTAATCTGTATTCTTTCACGACTTTCATAGTTCTAAAACTCATGGGATAGGGTCAGTAGGAAGAACTGATAGAGTTCTTCTGTTTTGTTTTTTTTTAATTTTTAAAAATTTTCTTGACTTATACATTTGCTAATTGAACAGTTACAGATTTAGGATTCCTAGTATGAATTACTTCTCTTTTCCTTCACCTTCTCTCAGGGTCATTCATACATTTATACCTCTTTACCCTTTTGGAGTTCATTGCATAGTAGTGCCCCAGCTTGCAAAAAAACCCTATACATGATACATCTTTGGGAAGCATGAATTAATTTAGGTTGTGCTCCAAGATGACCACAGACCACATTAAAGAGATTTCTGATCTTAAAGCAAAAATTGCTGTCTCAAAGCTGGACTTATTTGTTAAGATACAGCCCTGTGATATTGCACATTACCCAGCACGTGGCCTAGCAAAGAGAGCCTGTATGTTGGTTGTAAAATGTCTCTTAGAACACAAATTTATTCCTCACTTTGGATAGCTTGGTTGCAAATTATGTGGGGAATTGCTAACTGCTCCATTTTTCATGGGAGTTTAGGTGACCTTTTGCAGTTTCCAAGAGCAAGGTCATTATATATTTTAAAGACTGACGTCTTGAAACTTACGTGATACTAACAGGAAAGAACAGAGTGAACACAAGACAAATTCAAGTGCTCTTAATGGTATGATACAATTCCCTGAGGGCAGTGCAGGAAACTTAGATTGTTGCTCAGGTATGAAAGTGAGTGCAAGAGCAAGCTAAAATCCAGGGCCAACCCAATGGATGCCAGCATAGTGACTGCTGGGTTGTGTGGGAGTAAAGGGGATTGTGACTCCAATATTTCTCTGTTGCAAATTCCCTTCACTTGACTAATTGTGGATCCATGTCTCTAAAGGAGGGAGAATGCACTGATTTAACGTTATATGCTGTGTGCCTTGGATGGAAATAGCAGATAATATAAGCCCTATTAAGAGCATGTTTGTCCTTATGTACCCAGAAGCAAAAGAAAAAATTAAAAGGCAAAATCAGTGGATAAATCAGTAAGTTATTTGTACCCTAGAGGCTGTTGTTTCTGAAGCATGTACCTTCATGAGTTATAAAGCAGATATTAGTTTCAGAATTATTCCTTACTCTTCAGTGGTTTTCCCAAAATGTAATGACAACTAATTTCTGTGAATGTACTGCTTTTCTCCTTTTTGCTGTGCTTCACTGATGGCTGAGTACATTTTTCATGGATAGGGAGAGGGGTAAGGATCTCAGCATAACACCAGGAAACAGGCTCCCTAATGCAAGCTGTGTTCAGTTAATAGTTTACAGGTCTTTTCAGTTATGGTTCATATATTCCTGTTTTATTCCTAATTATCCATGATAATTCAGTTCAAAATTTTCCATTTACTAAATGAACATAAGCACATTCTAAAACTTAGAACATATGCACTCTAAAACATAGATATAGGCTTTATTCAAGTTTCCCCACAACGTATGTAATAAAACGCAGTCATTTGCTTCTCAGTAGCTACAAAGTTTCAGTTGTGGAATATGGAAGCACGAAATTGTCATTTAAAATATTTAGGGATTCCAAGAATGTTTTAATATTGGTGGCATAAAATTGACAATATTTGTCACTGTTACTAAAGTATTCTAGTAATATTTCCCTCATACATGATATATTAAGTTAATTAAAGAGCTGGTGACAAGCTATTGAGAAAACCATTAACTTTGTCCATTATGTTCTTAAACCATATTTATTAGAAATTATGATTTCTGAGTTGGCAAATGACTTCAGATCCTAGTAAGCTGCTTTAGACTTCAAGGAAAACCTAGCTGTCCTTTAGTCTACTGAGTTTTTTAACATATCTATCAATTCCTAATTTAATATTCAGTCAACCATATTCATTAAGGTTGGACAGCTTGATTTGTCCATAAACAATAAATTCTCTTTGTACATTTTTTTGCCTTGTCCTGGAACCTGCTCTTGTTCAGCAGTCAATTTAAGAAGATCTCATGGTTTTTGTTGCCATATTTACTTTCGTTGGCACCAAGCAGGATTTAGTTCTAATAAGAGACCATTTGTTCCTTTTTCATTTATTGCATCCTCTGGCAATGTTTAATGCTTTTTGGTCTAATCTAGAAAGGTTGCCCCTGTAACTTCTTCAAGTGAAGCAGCAGCTATCCAAAATCCCCCTTGCCACAGAGAGTGGTCAATGCTTCATGAGACCAGATCTCTCTGAATAACCTCCCAGGCTCCTGGCTTCTTCCTCTTCACTCTAAAGACAGAAAAAGGGGGGTCACTTGCATGTGCTTATTCTCCAGTGCTGTTCTAAACTCCTTAGCTCAGTCTGTGAAATCTCGGGTGTTGTGGATGTATTTGATAAATGGAAAAATGGAACCTTGCTATCTAATATTACAGTTTAGTCCAATTCTATTCACTTCTGATATCTTCAGTTGAAGAACACATTGTCTCTGTAGCAGAGTACCATTTCTGCTGTCAGCAATCCACTGTGAGGTTTATCTCTTGTCTTTGGAGAGACAGCTCTCATGGGAGCAACACTACTTGTACTCAGTTCTGAAATAAAATTAAGTAATAGGCTTATTTATTAACTTTTAGGATATATTTTATTACAGTAGAATAATTCTGACAAGTCTCATGATGAAATTTGCATTGTGGATAATTACATAATTGGAATGAACACAATTCTTACTGAAAAAAGAATGTCATTCTATCAATCATTTCCATTTCTTTTATCTTTAAACATCAGTTTTCAACAGCAGCTATCACTTGTGGGGTATGCCATCTTAGATTGTGTAAGTGCTAGTGCTTTGATTTCTAACAGTAGCACAGCTCTGCAGTTCATCCCACTGTGTTTTCCCCCTACTGGGTGTCAGAGTGGGCTCCAGGTGTGTTCAAACTAGGTCTCAGAGGAAATTAATCCAGAAGCTCTATCCCAAGTATTCAGTAAGCACTTTCTAACCCCCAGCAGGGATGTAAAGTCTAAACCAGTGATGGGTCCCCTGAACAGCTCCGAACTACACTGCATAGTTGGAATATTGGATCAGGGCCAGATGTGATCTAGCCCTGAATGGTGCAGATCCGCAGATGAAGAAGTCTCAGCACAAAGTGCTTGGTTTTGCTGAGCTGTTGCATTTTCTCCAAATTGATTTTTAATGTAGGGCTTAACCTTAGAAAGAGAAGTTTTAGCTTCTGTCGCTATGGTTTTGTATTCAGGCCTTCAGTGGTATTTTAGTTTGAGTGTATAATTTATTGCAGAATTAAAAGTATTGACAAAACGCTTGTGTACGCCTTTGGTATTGGGGAGATCATTTCAGCAGCTCTTGTATTATGGATAACTCAGAAAGAGCAGCAATTTGAGAAAACACTAATAAACATTAGAACCCTGGGAAATGGTTGCATCATGACAGGCTTCTTGGACCAAGTTAAAATGTGATTTGAAGCAAGAACATTTGCTGCAGAGGTCAACTGGATTTAAAACTAATATTGTCCTTCATTTTTTGTCAGAAAAGTCTTCAGTCAGGGGAAATACATAAGTTGGGGTTTTTTTAATCAAATTGAACGGGCTCAAAGGTTTTCCTGGTTTTGCCTGTTTTGATCTGTTATGATATTAGTTTGCCTATCTTATATAGCCTCATGAATTCCATAAATGCTACTACTCCTCAGCCCCAAGGACAAACTGAAAAGATGTTAAATTATGATATATCTGACCTTGGTATACTTTCTGTTCATGACAGAAGAGTTAAGACAGTGACAAAGCGTTTAGAGGAAGAAGAAATCTAATACTTCTTTATAATAGCTGAATGGCTGTGCAGAGAAGGCTTTTAAGTAATCAAGGCCACACAAGCTAATTTGCACCTCGTAGTATAAATTATGTGTGGATTCTTTCAAATTGTTAGAATTAACTCCAGGGATATTTTTAGAGCAACTTTGTTTGGTTTAATGAAAACAATTATTAAATCATTAGTCAATGAAAATAGTTGTTTCATCTTGTTTGTATGTAAATTATCATATTCATATATCATCACCATTATCCTCTAAATAATATGCCTCTTCAGGATTATGTCTGGTTAAAATGGTCAGGTTTCTCTGAGTAACTTCTCTGCTTTGCTTGCAGGTTGTGTACAAAAATAACGATGTCAGGTTGGAGCTGTCTCGACTTGCCAAGCAAGGGGATCCTAAAATGAAGATTCATGGGGTTGTAGCATTTAAATGTGAGAATGTTGCAACCTTAGATCCAATCACATTTGAAACCCCAGAGTCTTTCATCTCTCTGCCAAAGTGGAATGCCAAGAAAACAGGCTCAATATCATTTGACTTTCGTACAACTGAGCCAAATGGCCTGATTCTTTTCAGTCATGGGAAACCAAGGCACCAAAAAGATGCCAAACATCCACAGATGGTGAAGGTTGATTTTTTTGCCATTGAGATGCTTGATGGCCACCTCTACCTACTGTTAGACATGGGATCAGGTACTATAAAAATAAAAGCCTTGCAGAAGAAGGTGAATGATGGTGAATGGTACCATGTGGATTTTCAGCGGGATGGGCGGTCAGGTAGGTTCCTTTTGTTTGCATTCAGAATGGTTTCTTCTGCTGTATCTGAGAGAATACTGGGTACATATTGATGTTGCCACAATTAGAGTTAGGCATCATCTGAAAAATAAGGAAAATATAAGAAGTCATTACTTTCAGGTGCCAGAATACAATAATTTGCTGAGTAAAATATCTTATGTTAACATTATTGGATAATCAAGTACTTAATCTTGCAAGTAAGTGTGTTGTGTGCTTGAAAAACCAACAGTAATCTCCCTCTGTGCTTGCTTACATCAAATAGCTGAAGTGGCAAGTTTCAAGAATGAAAATAAAGCAAAAAAGGAATTACTGAAAATAATCTCCAATACGGGGAATAGCTGCCCCACAGAAACAACACAGATCTTCCAATCATGTCAGCAGATCTAAGTGTACTTAAATGATATGCTAATAAATGGCTAACAACATGTGTCAGCAGAAATGGAAATAATTGACTTGCCACATTCTATCAGTGTGATTCACATTCTGGAGTAGTTTACTCAAAAAACGATCTCACTGAAAAGTGGTAAAAATAAAGAATTCATGAACTCTTCCTCATTCTACTGAAATGTAATATGGCTTAAAGTGCATTTATCCAGTGAAATCCTCAATGTGTATCAGCTCGTCTCATCTTGAGTATATATCTTGTCTTAAGCAAATAATCAATATACATCAATTTAGGGATAGCTCTCTTCTACAGTGACTTTCCTGTACTTCATGCCAGGATTTGGGGAGGAACGGGGCAGGGAATGTACTGAGTCTGTAATTCAGTCCTGAAGATCTTCTGATTGATATCAGTATTCAACCTGAAGTTTATGTACGTTCTAAAATTGGGTGTTGAAAAATGTAACTCCACTTCTTTTGGATTTTGTGGGATTTCCCCCACTTTCTTTCTTCTGGTGTCTCCCTTTCCATAGCTTGCATTTATAATTTCTTTATGAAACTTAACCCCCCAAAAAGTTATCATTTTATGACTTAACTTCTTACTATGCACAAATCAGATTTCAGATTGAGCAAATCTGAGGTGCAGGTTTAAACTGAAGATTTCAGTCAAATCCATGCTGCAAATCAGACCAAATTCAATTGAACTGCACTATGATTATGAAAAATAATTATTTGTTTCCTGGGCAGTGCAGCTTCAAATTCTAATGGTACAGACCTTGATTTTCTTATTATAATATGTCAGTTGCTCATTTAGATTTCTCGAGGTTAAATAAACCTATCAAAGAAGAACAAACAAAACCCAAACAAACAAAAAACAAACCAAAAAACAAGGGGAAAAAAACCTAACTGAACAACAAAACACAACTTCTCAAAATCCTCAGCTGGGATTGAATATCCAGCAGTTATATTATTTATACTACAGTTTTCATTTCAGACTTTCTTCTTAAGTGCTGTTTCAGTGATTCATATGAGACAGTAAATCCTGTAATAATCATGCCTGTGGGACTGTTGAAAGCAAAGTTTATTCTTATATCCAAAGCCAACAGATCTATAAAGGAACGAAATAAATGTATAGCAATTGTTTACATTTGAAGAGAAGTTCTGCCCTTTCATTGTTTCACAAAAAAATCATGACTCACAAGTGCCATTAAGAGAGTTTAGGGCATACTTTAATTCTTTAAAACTGTTGATGGACATCAGCAAGAATGTAGAGTAATTTCAGGGAGCAAAACCCACCTGGTGGTCAGGATTGCATATAATTTTTAAAGTGCAATTATAAATAATCATATTAATCCATCTGATGATTTGCCTATGATCAAGATAGTTGATATTTATGCTACTCCCCTATTGAAAACTAATCATAATACCTATTAACTCTAAGATATTGAACTATTACCATGAATACTGAATACAATATGCAGGCTTATGGATTGGCAAACTGAATTTTAACTGCAATCTGAAACAGAATCAAAGTTTTTCTGTTATTCTAATACATACAATAATAGTTTATGGTAGGAGAAGTACCAATAATATTGGCAATGCTTTTGTTTGTCTTAATGATGGTAAGATCTGGTTATTAAAATTATTAGAGAGATACTTCTGCCTGAATTAAGGTGTGGAAGAGACCGTGTGACAAAGTAAAAAACACGGATTTTATGTAGCAGTAAATGTGATATAGAGGGAAATAGAAAGAAATAGTAAAAAGGGGTTGGGGGGGACACACTCAATTCTAACTTGCTTCCCTAACCTTATCCCTATCACCCTGTACAATTTTACTATATTCCACCAAATCACCTGTCCTCATTTCCACCTTCTGAAAGCTTCTTTTTTCGCTCTGAGTTTGCTCAGCAGCTCCTTATCCATCCATGGAGGCCTGCTGGCATTTTTGCCCGATTGCCTCTTTGTCGGGATGCATCGTGTCTGAGCTTGGAGAAGGTGATCCTTGGGTACCAGCCAGCATCCTTGGGCCCCTCTGCCCTCCAGGGCTCTTTCCCACTGGACTCCACTGAGCAGTGCCTTGAAGAGGCCAAAGTCTGCTCTCCTGAAGTCCAGGGCTGTGAGTTTGCTGTGTGCCCTCCTCGCTGTCCTGAGGATCTCATCCCCCTCCACCCTGTGGTCACATTATGCATGTTGGCGTGTTTTACCCATGAAGAATAAAATTCACTTTACTATTTCAGGATGCTTTTTGGTTTCTTTTTTCTAGCCCAGACCAAACATACTGGAAATCACATGAATATGATTATTTTTCACTAGCTTTCCTTCAGAATTTTTATATAACTGAATGACTATGTCTTGTATAGAAAAAATTTGCTTTTCTGAGACTCTCTTGTTGCCATTGACAGCATATTTCCCTAGCTATAAAGCATAAAGGAAGAGATTCTTCTGTTAATGAATAAGTAGCTGAAATAAACTGTGATTTTTTTTTTCTTTATATTAAGTTAGGTGTCTTGCAACCTTTTGCTCCTGGACTTTAAATTCAACGCAGAGTGGTTCCCTCCTATAGATGAATGCTGTGACATTTCTCTAGGAGCTTTGCTAATTTCCTTGACTTTCATATTAGCTGGCTAGCAAGTACTAGATTTATTTCTCATTCTTTGCTCTCTTCCAGACTCTCAGTCATTGTGAGCATCCACTCTAAACTAGTGACTTTGCCTTTCCTTGTCTGGGACTGCGCTGGAGGGGGGAGGGAAATGTAAGGAATGAGAACATATTTTTAAATTGTGACCATCCAGGCCCCATTCACTAGTAATTCTGTCAATCAACTCAGATTTTGAGAGATACAAGGAAGAGGGAAGACATGGTACCTTTTAATTTCCTTGTGCTGAAAGAAGCTTTGACCTGTTGTTGTTTTCACCCTAGAATCCCATTCTTTTTCCTGTAAGACTTACTCTGAGTGCTTTCTTACCTAAAAAGAAGATCATTGGTGGGATGGAGCTCCTGAGACTATATTTAGTTAACATTTAAAGGTTAGGTAAAGAGAAATATTCATAAGATATTCTCCTCTGGTCCCTCTTTCTTGCTAGGTGTGCAGCAGTGCTACCAACTGCTGTGTCCTGGGTTTCCTCCCAGTACTCCTGAATTGTACATCCTGAACTTCTGTGAAGGATCACAGCTTCATAGCTGCCTCATATGTGCCCTGTCTTGGCCATGGGCTGCATTCTGCAGTCACAGTCCTCATCACAGCTATTATATTGTGTTTTAGCACAGAAGATGTATTTAGAATCAATACCTTGCTCTGATTTTTCAACATTTCTTAATAAGCAGATGTTTTCCACAGGCACAAAAAGCAACTAAAATAGGCCACATCAGGTAAGCAGAGAGATCAAAACAGTTGCAGTAGCTGCACTGAAAAATCTTCATATTTAACTGATCAGGAGAGAGACGAGATTTAGAAATATGATTTAGTTTCTTATACACAGTTTTAGAAAAAAGGAAATTGCTGAGATAATGAATATGATTGGAGAGGCTCATTAAGTCTTACCTAAGGGAAATGTTTGTCTGTTCTGCTCTTAACAGTACTGCAAACTCTGCAGAAAAAATGAATTAGGGAAAAAAACCCACAAACCCATCCTAAATAAAAAAACATGAAGCAACTGTAAAGGTCTTTGCTCACGGTGTTTCTTGTAACACAGTAGGGGTATGTTTAATAACTGTTTTCTGAGACTTAAGTATTCTTTAAATTTTTTTAAAAACTGTTTGCCACATGCGAAGATAACCACGTGAATGTGGTTTTTTGCTAAATCACCATTCAGCCTTTGGAAACCACCATTACGTAGTGAAATCAGGGAGGAAACTTACTCTTCTTGTCAACCTCCATTTGCGTAGGGCAGCATAAAGCAGAATGTATCAGCATAGGTAGGTAGCATTTAAGGGCTGAGTCACTGAAATTTTGAACTAAAGTTAGTTTCAGCTTGAATACCAAAAGTCATTTCTGGAGTATGTAATTAGAGCTTAACTATAATCAACATCTCACTGTAAGTAGTGCTTTGTTGATGTCCATTACATGTGTTGTTGTTCCAGGTTCTTTTTTCTTCGCATGTGCTCTTCTGCATATTAATTCCCACATCTTTTTAACCTTTTAAGAACAGCCAGATTTATATGTTCCTATTTCAACAGATGTTAATAGTATTCATACTTGGGAGGATAGGTTTATATTGCATTTTAAGGAATATTCTTTCAATGATCTGCAGCTTCCTTGGCTGATCTGCATCTTTCTCAGAGTTCAAGATAAAACTTAACCAACGCTCAGCCAAGTGGTACAATAGGCTTCTCTGTAATCCCCAATATATTTCCCATTGTTTTTAGAATTTGAAGGTAGATCATGAATTCCCAGACTAAATGAGTAACCCTACACCTTCTTGTCTTTGTCATTCCCTTTTACTTCTTTCAAGTAGGACAAACCATGTGCTGTCAGCATTCTTCCTTTGCTTTCTTATTCTGATAGAAATATAAAAATTATTTCCTACTTTGAGTCTTAAAAAACTTCACACAGAAGCTGCTTGTTTCCTGGAAGGCATTATGGCTCTTTTCAAAGAAGTGGTATCACTACTTATCAGGTTCTGGGTGCTGTTATGAAAAGATGGAAGTTTAAGGATGGTTCTTCCTCCAGAGATGTTACAATTTAAAGTTATAGTTTTCTCTCTCTCTTGAGCATCCAGTGCTCTTCTGAATCTGCTGCTTCCTCATCATATCTATTGTCTCTAGGTTACTTGGTTAAACAAGATATGTCCCATTCTTTCTTCTTGTAAAATTTGACACTTCTGTCTTGAGAATGACATTACAGTATCTTTACAATTTATTAACCCTTTTTGTGCTGGCCACATAAGACATTTGCATGCTCCCTTAGCTTCCCTTTCTTCCTCTATGGAAAGCGATGTCCCTTGACATTCATGAGCAGAAACGTCAGAATGGATTGGAGCACACTGGTGATCTGTCAAAACAATTCCTTTTAATCTGCCTATAATTCCCAGAGAAAGTAGAATTGAAGTCTATCAAAGGAGGTGTGCATCACAGTCCCCAATTTCTGTGGTAGCTTCTGCCATTGTTATGAGCTCCAACTTGAGAGGTTTTCAGTAGATCTCAGAAAGTTTCCCTCAAGTAAGTTAGCAGGCTTTAAAAAAAAAAAACAACAAGAAAAACAAACGCCAACAAACCACAGGCAAACAAACAAACCCAAACTCCTGCAATAAACTAGCAAAACTAGAAAAAAAATCACCCCCTCCCCCCAGCCTCCAAACGTCACCAAGATGAAACAGCATGTCTACCTTTGTCTCAGCTCTGAGTGCACTGTGAATCCAAAGGTGCTAATGGAACCATTGTTTATTTTCTGGAGGCCTATATTCTATGAACTTGAGTTCTGAATTTTGTTGTAGGATCCTTAAAAGGCTCTGTAATTTTTGCTATATTTTGGCATATTTTTATATTCCCTTATTTTACTTGGCTTTTTCTTCTTTTCATCTGTGTTTACAAAGCAATTAGTGTCTGAAGTTTGCATTGTCTGTCAGAGATACATAAAAGGTAATTTGGATATCACCAGCAGTGGTGGCTGTGTGGTTGCCTGTCATGCTTTTCTACTCATAGTCATTAGATGCCGTGATTGCAATAAGGTTTGAGAGGACTTCTCACACTGAGTATTCTATGGGGTTTCATTTCTTTTAACTGGGAAGGTAAAAAGTTCACTTCTGTAAGAAACTGTTGACATCTATTCAATATAATACTTAAGCTCTCTTCAGGGTAATCCTTTATGACACAGAGAAGAAAAATTTCCTGCTTCAATCTATCACTTTACTATAATTCACAGTCACCAGTTTCCCTTATTGTTCACCTTCCTAAGCCTTCTGTGCTTGCAAAGCTTCCACTTGGAACGCAGAGTAGCAGCTGTACTAGCAGAGATTTTTCTGTCTTTTTCTATGAGCCGAAAGTAATCAAGACGTAGTAGGCTTTTATTTTTAATAGAAAATTAGTTCTAGGATTCTTTGTTAATGTCTTGAAAATATGAATGTCTTTGTCCAGCAGAAAGCAGCACTGTTCACATGTTGAAGCTTGCTGTTGGAGGCTGCAGCTGAGTTAACTTGTGTGGGTGCACAAGTGGGTGCTGCCTGAACATGGGTTTAGAGCGTTTGCTCCTAAATTAGCCTGTACATCAACAGATGGTAGCAAGCAACAATAGCAGAAAGAAACACTGCGAGGACAAGTACAATTTATATTTACAGTGTCTCTAATGTTTTTTAAGATGAAAAGATCTGTTGCCTGTTAACCATCCTTCCTGATACCCTAGGATGCTCTCCAAAAAGTCTCCCTTGGTTTGACAGGTCATTCACAGGTGTCCTTGTTTGACTCAGCTGATTAATCAAATCAAATCTCAAAATGTTTATGCTTGCATGCCTAAGGTCAAACCTATAGCAAGCATTCCATATGAGAGCCAAGTTCTGCTTCTAGAAGCTGAGAAGCAACAACAAATGTTTAGAGTTAGCAAACCATAATCGTCTTATCAGTTTTAAACAGATGGAAGTTTGGAAGAAAAAGTATCTTGTTTCAGCATGCCTATTTCTTACTTACTTTCTTGGAAGTTCACTTTTATATCTATGTGATTATTCAACTGACACAGAAAACATTTCTTATGATACATAAAGGGAAAACTGACCACATCCTCACTCTTTAAATGTGCTTATAAAGATGCAAAAATGCTATGCAAACCTTTGTTTTATCTTGTTGGTTCTCTTCTGATAGTAGGGAGACTGTTTGTGGTATCTTGTCCTTCTAAAATCCATGTCTCAAGCCTGACATGGGAGTTTGACCTCCTGAGAGCTTTATCCCAAACAGCTTTTACTAACGATCCAAATTCTTTAGCTATTCATTCTGCCAGTGTTGTTGAAGTTAACCTACTGAAACAACAAAAGAACAGAAAAAATATAGCTTCCACAGGAGTCCATTACTAAAAGAAAAGCCTAAATTTTAGGCTGTACCCAAGTAAGAGAATGATCTTTTTCTGACCTGCCTTTGTTTGCTTAAAACTCACATTTTAGTACGTATGCTGTGTAAAGTGTGAATTTCTTCTTATTCACAACTCCTACCACAGTGGAAGCATTTTTGGTAATCAGTGTTATCTTCTGGAATCTGTTTCAGGCTAACAGTGGAGATGGTGAATCATGTTCACTTTGTGTGTGTATATATATATATATATGCTAAATTCATCATGGTAAACACAATTCTTCAGTGTCTTGTCACCACTAATGCACTTTCAATGTTATGCCCAGCAGATAACAGTGCTGCATGGTATGACTGGTCATTATAATAATTTTGTGACCTATATAATATTTTGATTTATATTTTGTTTGCTTTTGTGCCCACTTAGAGTGATAAGGAATCACTTCTGTGAAGATCTACATGAAGATTTTTTTGCCAAGTGATTTTACTTAGAAATAAAATTAAAATTGGTTGGCATAAGTATGCTCTGTGACTGTATGTACTAAATTTTTTTTTTTCTGCTTATTCAAATTGTAAGAGTTGCATACCTCATTATTTTAAACAAAGTACCACCAAAAAAAGGTTCTTTGCTGATGATTACATTTTCTTTGTTCAGACACTTCATAAAGAGAACTCTATTTTAGGTTCAATTTTGTTTATTAAGTTTTTAGACTTAAATGGAAAAGATATTTCTGGTTTCCTGAAGGTCTGTATACATCTTCTCTCCCTCTCATTGTAACATGCACACATTTTGAGATAAGTGTCAGAGGCATTGATTTTCCCTCCAGGACCACATTACTTCCTTCTTAGTGATTGCCTGCCTGGCAGCTGATGAGAGCATTTTCCTTCTGTGCTGAAAGAAAAAAAGTCTTATCCAAAGCCCACTGGAAGTGGTGAGGGTCTTTTAAAATACTGTGTCTTTGGGCCCAAACCAAAGACCCAGATTTGCCTCACAGGTTTCCACTTATCAATGCAACCCTAGAGTTAAGGTTTTAAAATATGTATGAGGGAGTGAAGATACTTCTGTTGTGTTGCACAATGAGGATATTTCTGAAAATAACAATGAACTACATTCCTCCTGGACCTATGACATTGGTAAGGTGATTTTGACTGGGTTTTTTTCATATTGTGCTCATGCAGTGTTGTGCATAAAGTCTTTTTAGATCATTAACTTCCTGACTACATTGCATTGAAATACTGAAGTGTATCTATGATTCTATAGCTGTACAAATAAAATACCTCTGCTTCACTTATAGCTGTTTGCCAGGAGCTAATGTCACATGTAGATGAATGAGTAAAAAAAGCAGAACCAATGTCAAATATCTTGAAAATCACATGTTTAATTGTCTTTACAGGGACGATATCTGTGAACACGTTACGTACTCCATATACTGCACCAGGGGAAAGTGAAATCCTTGACTTGGATGATGACTTGTATCTTGGAGGCTTACCAGAAAATAAAGCAGGCCTGGTCTTCCCAACAGAAGTGTGGACAGCGCTCCTCAATTATGGATACGTCGGCTGCATTCGAGATTTATTTATTGATGGTCAAAGCAAAGATATTCGACAGATGGCTGAAATTCAAAGCACAGCTGGTGTAAAACCCTCATGCTCAAGAGAAACTGCAAAACCTTGCCTTAGCAACCCCTGTAAAAACAATGGTGTGTGCAGGGATGGGTGGAACAGATATGTGTGTGATTGCTCTGGCACGGGGTACCTTGGCAGATCATGTGAAAGAGGTAGGTTCCATGAGATGACTGCACTTCTATTTTAATACATTAAAAAAAAAGCACAGCCATAAAATAAATAAAATCCTGTACAATGATTAAAAAGGTAAACTACATTTAACTGTCCTGAGGTAAAAAAGCATCCTTGATTTCACTTGATGTGAGGTGGAGCCCTGCTCTAGACTCAAAGCAGTAATTCTAGAAGAAAGATCTTAGGGGATACTCTAAGGTGCATGAAGAAGTACTAGGTAGCTATGACAGACAGTCAGTACTGCTGAATATCTCCTAGAAATGCCTCCTTTTGGGTCTCACCATACATTGCTGAGTTCTGAAAAGCTTTGTGAACGCAGTTTTAAATATTATTGCATTGCTTTGATGCCTTGGAGTGGCTACCTAGAACAGAGGCTAGACAAAGTTAAGAGAATAAAGTGAGTACTTGTTAAAGGCCTTCAATAGATACAACTTGGGCAGTGTAAAAGCCTCCCGGAGGCCACACCCAAGAGGGACAATGGTCACAAGTTTTTCAGACAGATACAAGTTTTGTCCATTTACATATCAGGGGTTAATCCTCCAATTACAGCTTCAGATAATGAAGTCATATTCCCCCAGTTTGCACTCCCCCCCCATTCACTTTTGTTTATACTTTTTGGAGCCTGAGGTTGTAGGGTGTCTGTGTTCCAGGCCCAGAGGAATTGTTTTGTCTGATCAAAGTGTGAAGAGTAGTTAACACTTTATATGAACTTTAGAGTTATGCACTAATGCAGCACAGGATTTGAAAAATATAAAGGCTAAAATCCTAAGACATCAGCTAAATTGTCACATTCCAGTTCCAAACTGAGGTCTTGTTCTCTACCTATTTCTGTCAATATTAGTATATAATTAAATTTAGTTTTGAATTCCACAATGTCACTTAAATCTATGGCCAGAACTTCACCCATGAGTCAAAGCAGAAGAGTAAGTAGGAATTAATATTTTTTACTTATCTCTTTTTGAAAAGATCCAAGTACCGAAGGAAACTGTCTGAAGTTATCTAAAATTTCTGAGTATTCCTCTTACCTGGAAAAGGTATCAGTAAAGTTGACAAATTCCATTTATTTAATTGAAAAGGTGGATAGTGTCAATGAAGGCAGATGTTGAGGTTAGTTAATAGATAGAAAACCCTGTAATTTATTTAAAATTGCAGTGTGCTAATAAAGGATTTTAATGTAAATAGGTAGACAATAAAAATAAATGTATTTAATATTTTAGGTTTTTATTTTTATTCTTATTGGAATAGAAAGTGTTTTGATGCCAAGAGTTATCTTTTTACATCTCACAGTTGACACAGTATTTTCTTCAGATTTGTCTTCAACCTGAAATCTAAACCTAAAGTTTATTGACTGAAAATGTAACTTCTTTTCATCTAGTTTAATTTTTTTAGTTAGTCAGATGAAACAAAAATGTGTTCTTTAGAAATAAAGCCCCCAACGAATATTTTAAGTTCTATGCCAGTAGATAAGTGCATTTATGTCGTATGGATACCTCCATATTATCAGCATTTGCAAGTAGATTCTCAGATTCTTCAGCGGGGTTTCTCTGTTTATGTTTTGGCTGTTTATGCCTTTGGCTCATGGCCAGTTGCTCTGAGCTCTCCAGGCTGCTGCTCCTGGTGGAGTGGAGCCGGCAGAGGGATAGCGGAGCTGCCTGATGCATCCCCGCAGCCCTCGGTTAAACATGGCTGGTGTACCACCCTGTGGCCAAACTCTCCTATTACACAGGGGCTCAAGCCAAAACAGGATTTGCATTTTTCTATTTCCACTGAAAAGCCAGGAAACATGTGCCTTAGAGACATAAACACATGCAGGCCTGCAAAGAACTGAAAGCAGGCTTCATCACGGCAACTTCCCATACACACACGGGACAGGTGGTGGTGTTTTATAAAGAAACCTTTGCCTTTTATTTCCCATGCCTTATTTTCAAGCATTGTCCAGCTTAAGGCTTCATTTTCCCAGTGCATTTCCCTGGTGAGAATGGTGGTGCTGGAGTGGTGGTGTTGGCTCTTCCACAACAACGTTTGGTTCTTGTCCAGCAGAAATATGTGTGGCACTTCAGCAGTATGAGATCATTTCCTGCTCCTGGGTTTCCCTCTCCAGAGGGAGCTGCACTGAAAGGAGATGTCTTCTCAGTAATATTCGTATCCCAAGTGGTCATGCATTAATAAGATTATAGCTTTTGGGATTCTGAAAGCGCCGTGTTGGCATCCTACCACACAGAGTTATTATAACTACTACCCGTGTGTAGGAACTGATAAACTTTTGTATTTGGTGATATAAGCAGCACATTTACAATTGTTCAAACTAATTTAAATAAAAGGGGAACACGCTCGTTTCAGCAAACAATACACATACACAAAGAAAACAAAATACTGGAGATTAAACAACTAGAATATTTAACATTAAGTAATTAAGGTTGTCTTCAGTAAAAAGAAGTGTGGAGCTACTTTTTTATTGCCATTTAATTTTTTTTTTAATTTTTCATATGATTTCACCTGAAATAGGAGTGCTAATATCCATACATGGATGTTTAGTGTACAATACAGAACCTGAAATAATTTCAGCTCATTAGTGCACACATCCCCTGAAACACCATTGTGATCTATTTTAATTCGTGTATACTTAAAATTATATACACACACACACACATATATATTTATATCCACATCCATTTTATCCTGTTGCAAGTTATACTTGATTTTATTCTTGATTTTCAGTAAGGTTAAACATCAGCATAATCTGTAGATTGGCTTTCGTAGATTATGAAAACTCTAGCAGATGGATGTACAGATGTAACAGCAATATAATTTGGCATCCTCTCTTACTTTGTGGATCACTGAGTGAGTGACTGCCTCTTGGCAAAGCCTTTTGCAGGTGTATTCTTTTGACTGGATGGCCAGGAACAATAGTAAAACCATCAAACAGGGATAAGAAAAAGTAAGTATGCTAACAAAGGTTTATGAAGGTGATTTCTGAAGAGAAAATCTGTTTAAAGTAGACTGTGTGTAGATGTCCACATTGTGCATGCACAGACCCCTACATACACATATACACATTAAAGAAATGTAGCTTTCATTCCTTGTGTTATACCTGGATACCTTAAAATTTTAAATTAAGAATAATAGAGGTGGTATGAGGATAGATGGCATGAAGAATCAGGTGTTCTAAATATTATACTAATTCCATCACTGTCATAAATTAACTGATTGGTCCTGTGTGTTAAAGTTGTAACAAACTTACAGTGTGGCCTGGGACCTCTGCTGAAATAATACCAGTGTAGGAATTGGGAGGAATAACGTCAGCTTCTATTCATATATTATCCAGTAAATAATCACACAGAGAGAATTGTTTCTATCAGTTTGATGGAAGTGTTCCCTATAAATCTCCAAGGCTGCAGCTATGGTCCCAGGTGGACTGAAGAAGATGCCATGGAGAAAACACAAAACAGCTGGGAAGAGAACAAAAACTTCAAATTTGACTCACTAACAGCCAATATATTTGAATACTCACATAATTTCTAGGGGTAAAATCATATATATCAGGGAGCGTTTTCAGGGCACGACACTGTTGCTCTACTTGTACTGGTAAATAAAACAGGATCAGAGAGCAAACCTGAATACTTGATTATTGATGATCCAGATTGCTCATACATATCCTGGCATGACTCTGGACTGTATAGTCTGTCATTTCTGGGCAAAGTTTGTGTGGGATTTTAGTGACAGCAGACACAGAGGGTGATTTCATGCTTTAAAAATGGCTCTGTGGGATGCAATACAGTCCTCATATTACTGCAGACACACTGAAACTGAAAAAGCAGAAAAAAATTAATAATTCTGTCTTTGGGACTTCACAGGCACCACAAGGGGTCCAGAGGAAACAAGATCCTGTTTTATTTATTAAAATATGTGCAGTAGGCATTTGTACTCACCAAGAATCATGTTTTTAAAACAACTCCAAAACTTAGGAGAAAGAACCCTGAAATTCAAATGTCTAGTCCATACTTATTTCACTTGAATTTAAATAGGCTGTGAATTGAAGAATAGCATCTATTCAGGAAATTCTACTTTACTTTAAAAATATCCAGTTCAGCATTTCTGAGGGTATGAGCAGATGTAGGAAAGTTTCCAGAAGAGTTGGTGCCTCAGTCTTTTGAGCAATTTAGGTAATTCCAGCTCAAGTGGAAATTAAGGTCCTGAATCTCCTCTCATGTCAGTACCGATCTGTGCATCCTTGGGTTTAGACACAGAGATAATTGAGGTGGTGTGGGTGTCTGTGTATGTAGGAAAGAAAACTATCTAGCTGTGAAGGTTTTAATAAGAAACAAATTGAAGAAAATAATTTGAGAGGGGAACTGAACCCTTCAGTGGGGTTGTTTTGGAATTTGGTTCATTTGTGTGTTTTGGTTGGCTGTTTTTTACCACAGGAGCAGGAAAAGTTTGAATTGTCAGGCTTACAAAACTGTCAAAGAATGAATGTATAAAACATTTTTATATAAATCTCTGTACTATATAATGTCATATATTTCTTAATAACTTCACTGCATGCACTTATCTGCTGCCACAAAAAAAAATTATCAGAGATTATTCTGTAAGGATTTTCTGCTGTTTTTCTTTTCAGCACTTAATTCCAACAGTGAAGTGGTCATAAAACTATTACTCTTTTCCTTCTTTCTTTAAATGAATATTACATCCTGCGCTAAACTTACAGTCTATTACCTTTACATCTAATAATTAAGAGAAAGCTGGACAAGAGAAAAAAGACATTCTGCCAACACTTACGTGAGAATATTTAGCAGTGTAGATTTCATGTGAAGATGAGACACCTCCTTGGAATTAGTTGGTCCAAAGCAAAAGAAAAAATAATAAAAGGAGCAAAAAAATATTACATATTTTTAGCTGAATTATTCCTTGAAGTTTTTCGTAACTGGTGCCTCTTGTCATTCAGGTCACCTTCTTACTGACCAGGCCTTGTAAAATAGCAATCCATTCCTGCCAGTTTTGTGCTTGCTTCTGCTTTGTTTGTTATTTGAGATTTTTGGAGGTTGTTTTTTTGTTTCTTTTTTATTTGTTTGTTGCTTTCCATTTGCCTTTGCAATTTTGGTTTGTTTTCTTTCTGATTTTGGTTTTCCTTGGTTTTTTGTTGTTGTTGTTGGTAGTTTGGTGGGGGGGGTTGTTGGGTTTTTTGTTGGTTTTTTTTTCCTTTTTCACTCCCCAATGATACTTTCATATTTAGAAAGCCTGTGCCTTGGAAAGGGCATATTGACATCTTAAAAGGAGCTAGTGGACATGAGAGGACTTCCTCATTGCCCAGAGTTTTTAAGTCATTTGATCTTCTGTTCAGTATCTTTGTTCTTGGAACATCTGTTCCCAAAATACTGGCACAGTATGGCTTAGGAGGATTAAGTATCTAATCACATCAGGTCTGCTCACCATGGTGTTATTCACAGGCCATCTCCAATTAAATTAAGTCGCCAATTAAGTTCCTTCTCTCCTTTTTTGGCATTTTTCAAGAAAAACCCCCTCAAATAATTAAAGGAAAGTTGACAAAAAGTAGCAGTGCTGATTCTGACAGCTCTCTTCTTTACATTATCCTAAGATAATTGTTAGCAACACAACTCTAACATTGATCAATGTTGGGTTTGCTCTGTATATGATAACCCAGAGTACTATTAATGTGGTGGATTTTTATGGACAATACAAAATACCTTTAAATTTCTGTTATATTGGTATGTAACTTTAGGGTTTTTTCCTGGAATTCTTTACCTAGATTATGTTTACCTTGATAAAAATCTTGGGAGAATTTTATCCAAGAACTAGACAGCTAGATATAGGAAGGAATTGAAAGCCCCTGTCCATGACTTCCCCCAAAAAACTAATAAACAAGGAAACCCACAAAAACCCAACACCCAAACTAACAAATAAAAACCTCAAACCATCAAAAAGCAAATCACCTTCCACTGAAAAGTCTTGGACTTGAAATCACTTTTCAAATTGTTGCAGGTAAAGTATTTACTCCACAGAACAATTTTAGATTTAAAATATGCTGAAAACATGATTACCTGCATAGTCAGAAATCATCAAACCTGTAAAATGCACCTGTTACATCTAAAGACTTTCACAGCACTCTCAGTAACTACTTTTTTTCCCAACGTCAGACTGTTTTCTCCACATTTGTATTGGGGGAATCCAAAATTCTTTACAAAGGAGATGGTTGCCCAGAGAAGCTGTGGATGCCCCACCCCTGGATGTGTTCAAGGCCGGGTTGAATGGGGCTTGGAGTAACCTGGTCTAGTGGGAAGTGTCCCTGCCCATGGCAGGGGACATGGGTGGATCTGGGTGGAACAGACTGATCTTTAAGGTTCCTCCTAACCCAAGCCATTTTCTGATTGTTTTAGTGACAATATCATCTATCACTTTTGCCTCTCACAGAAGTAGTAGAACATTTTATCCTTCCGTGGATTGTGTAGGCTGGAAGTCTTGAAGAGCTTATCTGCCTTTAGCAGCATACAAGATATGCTATGGGAACAATTTTGGCAAACATAGTTGTGATACATACTTAACACAGTAGTATTAGTCCTTGAAAATATTACTGCATGTAATAAACTTTTAGATAAGTGTCTCCGTTACACTGAAGCAGAGTGAAGCATAGAGAAGCTTCCCATAGGTGTTCTCTGCCCACAATGTTTGATTGTCCTGCCAAAAAGGACTTACTAATACGTTTCAGAAAGGCGTTTCCTTTGCTTTCTAGGAACAGCAGTGCCTCCCTGTGAGCAGAAATGCAGTCTCTTTGCTACCTTTCTCGTTACCAGCCTGGAAGCTGGAAAAAGAAGGCTTGTGACTGGTTGCTCTGGGGTCTAACAGACTGTGACTGCTCTGCGCCAGAGCCTCTGGCCAGGAGGGTTTCCTGGAATGTCTGAAAGTGACAGTTCTTTGCTTGTCTTGGGGGTTTTAAGATGTTACCCTCAATATGCCAATTCCAATATCGATTCTCTTGCTGAGGTTGTCGTAGTGTTCATATATGCATTTTTGCGTCCGTACTGTGGTTTTTGGTTCCATACCATGGGACAACTTGTGACCCATCCAAACCGTGCTGGGGACAGTCGTGCATTTCAGGAGGATTTTTGCTCGCTCTGTGACAATTGCAACCCAGGGTTGTAGCAATGCCAATGGGTTTATACATGAAGCATCTTTAGGTGGTTATCTAGGGGAATGACAGTCAGGCATGGGCTTTTGTTATGCTGTTAAGGTTACCTGAATATCTTTTACTGATTTGACCTATTTTGAGCAGTACAGGCCTGGTCTTTTAAGCATTGCCTTACAGGTGATTTTACTGATCTCGTTGAAGATGTGCACATGACTGGCTGGGTCATTAAAGAACAATTTAGCTTCTTTAAAAAGCACCAAGATATGCCACTTAAAAACAAAACAAATCAAAACAAACCATAACAAAAACCCCAAACCTGACTTCCCGTATGTCTCCCAGTAATAATGAAGAGTAATACATAGTTTTTCTGTGTCATGCTGACTGAATATACATTTACCATTTTAACTTTAAGGAGTTTCAGTAGACAGAGCATAATTCTTTAACAACTGATTTTCTCCTTTGTATTTCCAGAGGCAACAATTTTAAGCTATGATGGAAGTATGTTTATGAAAATACAGCTTCCTGTTGTGATGCACACAGAGGCCGAAGATGTTTCTTTAAGGTTCAGGTCTCAGCGAGCTTATGGCATTTTAATGGCAACAACTTCCAGGGAATCTGCAGATACCCTTCGGTTAGAGCTGGATGCAGGACGAGTTAAGCTAACGGTCAACCTAGGTAACAACCTCTTCCTCCAAGAAATTAACATTTTCTTTACATTTTTCTTTTTGCTTGCAAACATTTATGAAACAGCCTGTTTTAACATTTAAAGTAAGCTGAAATGATATATAAACACACATCAATGCGGCATTTGCATATGTACACAAATACACGGCCATTATTACAATTTAGTTTGTTTTCTTTTGCATTTTTGTATTCTTTATTTAGTCTTAACATTACCCATCACAATATTTTTGTATTGTTGTGTATTCTAAAAAAAGAAGGCAAGTTCATCAGTGGTATTTTTTGGCTAAGTTGTTTTTTTTTGATTGTGGAAGATTGGTCTCCCTCCACAATTTCTTCAGAATAGCAATTCCACAATTTCAATGAACAAGCAGAAGCAACATATACATAGGTCAGCTCAGTTTTACCTCCACCAATTAATCTACGACATGCAAATATATCAAAGACTTTCTGGTTTTAGCACTGAAAATGTTGCAGTTAGATATTCCCACTGATGGATTTCTTGGTCTCCTTTTTTTAGGTGTCAAATCTATATTAAATCCATCTCCTCTTTTTTAAACAATTCTGTAGTGGTATTTCTGTAGTATCGAACGATAACACAACCCTTCAATGCCCAAAGACTGCGGCCCTCAGCAAACAGCCTTGTGAACACAGGAGGCACAAGCCCTTTTACAGAAAAAAAACAAAAAAAAAGGTTTCCTTGTTTAAAATATGTTGGACAAAATGTCAGGTTATGGTTTTCTCTAGTTTTAAAAAAAAAAGTAAAGAAATAAAAACCACTTCTGCCACGCTTATGAATAAGTCCAAGTCAGGACCTGAATGAGAACAGGAGTATGCTCAGGAAAAC
This sequence comes from Promerops cafer, assembly GCA_013398275.1. Classification (NCBI taxonomy): domain Eukaryota; kingdom Metazoa; phylum Chordata; class Aves; order Passeriformes; family Nectariniidae; genus Promerops; species Promerops cafer. Next base: position 872,397 of record VZSE01004172.1, on the reverse strand, counting down.
GCATGTTCCATGCAGCTATTCCCATTCAGGGGCATGCTGTTTTTAAAGGGAATGAAGTATTTTATTCCTTTAGTCACAGATTTAGAAAGCACCAGTGGGGAATGTGGGGGTAAGAAAAGAACCACCTGACCCTGCACTTCATCCAAGTGTCGCTCGCTGAAACGCAGCCCTGGTGTTTAGCGGTGAGGAGGGAGAAGGAGGAGCAAAGGGTGTCGCGGGTGACCCTCCCCTGCCTGTCCCCTCCTGCCCGAGGGGAGGCCACGGCAGGAGGCTCCGAGCGCTTTCTGTAAAGGGGGTGTGCAGGTGCTGCTCCTCGGCTGTTTGCAACCACTTTTCTGATGCGGTTGACGACACATGACAAACTCAGCTATATGGAAACAAAATCTAGGTTTGATGGTATACATGTTCCTCAAAGGTGTAAACCAGGAGTAGCCGTACAAACCAAGTAGCATGGTGTAGGGTTTGGGCTTAGGTTTTTGTTTTGTTTTGTTTTGTTTTGTTTTTTTTAAGTAATAAATGAAAGCAGGTAGCCCAGCAGAGGATGGTGAACAGATCAGGTTATTCACTTTGCATACAAAACACAACCCTCTGCTTACTTCTATAGTTCATGAAAGTCAATAAAAAGTAAATAAATCCATGCCCTAACAATATTGTTCCTTCCTCCAACACCCCCTTTTTTTTCTTTCTCATTTTTATTTATTTATTTATTTTAGTCAGGCAAGAAAATAATCTTAAAATAGAAAGGATTCTCTTCATTCTCTAATGAGTGTTTATAAATACTTGATTTTTTTTTCCTCTGTATTATTATAACTTTAAAATAGTCACTGCTCATTTCTAAAATCTAGATGTTAAGGGTATGTAAACCCACAACCCCTTATTTCTGGGCCTGGGTGATGAGCACTGTGTGCCAATCCTTAGCTTTTGAAGATGAGCCTTTGAGGTTATACTATCCACAAGTTGTCCAAGGTGTCTGATTGTGGCCTGGCCTGCTCTATGACCCATTGTGACGGAGCACTTTCTAATTGCACTGAGAGAAATTACCTGTTCTTTCACAGATGGGGAGAAAGTTGCAGCCTGCCTCAGTTAAGCATCTTTGACTTTTAATCCTGACTTTTCACTTAGATTTGTCACCATGTAGCTTTGTTTGAAATTGGCCATTTTTACCCTATTTGTCGTTTCTATTGGTAAAGACTTATCGCAGTATATCTGGGTTATAACAGTATGTAAAGACTGATGATATGGAGTGGCCATATTTGCATGTGTCTGTCCCCGGAAGGGTGGACTGTGATTTTATTGGATGTCTGCAGCTATTACCTTGAAGGATAAATTTTCATTTTTCATCTATTCTTCCCCATCTAGACTGTATCAGGATTAACTGTAATTCCAGTAAGTGCCTATTCAAACTTTTTAAAATGTTATTCCACCATTATAAAATATGCAAACTAGAATGACAAAGATTGTGGGCAGCTTGCAAGCATTTGATAATTTATTAATGAAATGTGATGATTAATTATCATTGTGTAAAAAGTCATCATATACTTTAGCACTTGGTTTTTGTCCTTCCTATAGGACATAAGATTAATTAGAATATTGAAAAGGAAGCATGCTACAGGTTGTAAACAAGCCTAGAGGAAATGGCACCTGTAGTACTGTATTATTCTAGATAGGCTATTTTATTTACAGTAGCCATAGAATTTTTGAACCAGAATTTCTGATAAGCTGTTACACATTTTTCCTCCATGTCCTCCTTCTAATTTTCCTGATATTTTGCCTTCAACTTGTGGTTAGATTGTTGGAACATAATAGTTTTTACGACAAAAATTTCTATTTTACAATCCCCCTAGATAATTACCTGTATTTAGTTGGTGGTTATAGCAAAATTTGGTTTTGCTAAATCTTCAATTTGTGGAAATGTGATACGTTGCAAAAATGACATTATTAAGTCTGAGAATGACCGTGTTTCTATGATGATTTTTTACACTCTAATTATATTAAAAATCCTTGAATTGAACAATTTTTCTCTGTGATATGCATGTTTATGAAACAGAGGGAAACATTTGCCAGATGAATGGAGTAAATTTTAACTTCTCTGATATTATTTGGATTAAGAGGCTATATTCTGAAAGGAGAAAAAGGACTGTGATTTTATTTTGAGTCTATGGAATTCCTGAATGGTGTCAACAAAATTATTGATAGTAAGTATGGTAGATTTGAGTTTTGGGTTGTTTTTTTGTTTCCCTTCCTAACAGGTTTTTCAGGCCAGAGGACTGGCTTTATGAAAATAGAAAAAAAAGCTAAACAACAAACTGTACAGGTTTAATTTGTAGTTGGTAAGAGCTAAAATATATTAACATAATATTCCTTAATAGATTTATAACCCCTAAAGAAAAAAAAGGATCTGAAGTTATTCTTAATGTGTCATTTGCTAATAGATTTTTCAATTAATAATTTTTACAAGACAAAAGTACAGCATTTGTATTAAAAAGCAGAAACATTTCTTGAGGCAAGTATTTAATTTAACCTATCCTTAAATTCAGAGACTTCAATACAATAAAGAAAATGCTTGTAATCAAAAGAGCATAAAGATATTGTCCTTGTATTAAAAAGAAAATAATAAAAAAGTAAAAAATTCTCACTCATAAACACAAATATTTTCTGTTTCCACTTGCTAAAATATATAAAATCTTGAAAAAATCTCAGAGCTATTTTCTTGGTCTGCCACAGGACACTATTCTTTTCTACTACTGAAATCTCAATTAGTAAAAAACAAGCATAAGATAAGCAGCTTTTTGGGCAGAACTGTAATGAGACTGCCTGCTGCTGGTAAATTCCTTTTTTTCTAGGAAAAGCAATATTGCTTTTTTGTTAACTTCCTTAATAAAATCAGAAAATCCCTCTGAAAACAGAGTTACTAACATAAGGAAACCCCCCAGAAATAAAGCCACAATATAACAGGCGTTTTCATTTTTTAATCTCTTTTGGATTAAATGATGTGTCAAAGAATAATTTAAATGGTGTCTAGGTTTCATTTTTAGGGAAGTTTAGGATCAAAAGAGAACCTGCAAACAAAAATAAGCCTCCAGTTAGAGGATTGCAAAGAGGAGCAATGTATCTACTGGATTGGATTAGCAGTTACAAGTTCTTGGTCTTATACAGAAGCAACATAACCTCTCATAAAATATCCTTGGTATCAAACACTCATAAGTTATTTTTCTTTACAGTTTGTTTATAGTGGTTTTGTTGTTAGAAATGGACTTGGGTGATTAGTTCCATCTCCCTGTGGTGCTTGTGTGTACTGAGCAGGGTTTTGTGAGCTTTCAGTACGGTAAGTACTTCAATGCTTTCTTCTCTGCACTGGAGTTTTTCAGCAACCAGATGTTTCATGAGCAATTTCTATATCCTAATTTTTAAATTATGGAGAATTATTGCTCTAAGCAGTCCTTAAAAATGCTTATTAGACAATATAATGGGGTTTAGTGGAACACAATTTGTTTCAAAGAAACAGCATCCAGAACTGGAATATTAAGTTGCTAAACACCGTGATAGTTGAGTGCCTCTCTTCTTTCTGCTGAGAGCTGGATATGTAGCAATCATGATTTTAGGTCGATAGTAAATCTGGTTTTCATGCTTGAAAAACTTTTTTTTCCATTTCCTATTTCTGTTAGTTAGAAATTAGTCCTGTTAATATAACCTCAGTGTTGGGACTGAGAGTTATGTGTTATAACTAGCCTAGTAACAGAGTTAAGGTCAGGATGAAGGTATCTGGTTTGAATTTGGAGAGATAATTTAAAAAAAAAAATCCAAAAATTTAAGCTGAACATCAACAAGCTTGAGAGAAGAAAAAGAAAAATGTGAATGTAAGCACCTTCTCCAGCTGTGAATTATAAACCCAGGGAATAAAACACTGCACCTCTTCCTCCTCTCATTTTCTCCTGAAGCCTGTCTTCTGCTCACTGCAGATCACATGAATAAGTGTTGGCTGACAGACCTAAGATTATGGCAGCAACTCTTTCTACACATGGTCATCTTTCACCTTTAGCTGATGTCCTGTCTTGCAGGAGAGGTGGCATTTTGGGGTCTTCCTTGTTTGAAGGACAGAATTTTTTAAAATTTTAAAAGGTTAATCAGATATCAGGTCACTACTGAACTTGTGCTTCATTAACAATATGTGGCATGCTAAATATTTTGTGCTAGGTTAGAAGATTGGTATGCCCATAAAACCATACATCACTAGAAATTCTGCCACATATCAGTCAGAAAATACCATTGCTGAAATGTTGGGTTTGTACATCCTTAAATAACTTCATTGTGTTCTTCAGAGCTACAAGTTTATGAAATTAAATTGTCTGTCAGGCAGTGAATTAAATGGTCCTTTTAAATTGCAGGGACATGTAGGTCAGTGCTGGGGCTGACACCAGGAGAAAGGGAAAAACTTATTTGATGAACAGAAATAGCTGCTGTGGTTTCCATATTAGCGTTCAGAGGGTGAGGAACTCATTTAAAAATAAGACTGCAGTGAACTCTGTTGTTTTAAATAATATGACTGTAACAGCATTTTTTTTGGCATTAATCATTCTGTAAAAAATAAGTTGATAGCTGTAGAGGTCTTCTGCATTATACACAGAATTGATAAACTAATCCTTAAAAATTGCATAAGAATAAATTATATTAAAAAACCCGAAAACATAAAAGCCCCAAAATATTTCTCCCTTTTGAAGAAGGAAGTAATTGTTACTCTTTAATTGCAGACTATCAAGCATAAATTATAAATAGCTGTGAATCCTATTGAACTGAATGGGATTTTTCTCTAGTATTTCTTACAGACAGAAATTCATCCCAATAAAATTTCCATTGCAGTTCAATAACAGTTTCTGAATGACTTGTGAACAAAAACAGGTATGACATATTTTCATATTTTTCACTGCTGTAACCTTAAAGGCTACAATCTTGACTTAAATTAATTTTTTTTTTTTTTTTAGTTTTACTGATTCTAAAATATTAGTATCTGGAAGAATCCAGGTAGCTGTAAAGGCTGCTGGTTTTAATATTTAATATGCTTTTGTCACAGATGTCTGCAGTCTTACACATTATTTCATCTTTTGGGCTGTGAGGATTTTTATAATTATTATTGTATTGCTATCATTTCTGGAAATAAATTTTGTATATTTTTATATGAGTTAGACAAGTAGGACTGTAGGGAGTTTTTTTATTAACTGATACATTATACCACTAATAATGTTAACTGGTAAATAGCTGGCTCTCATTTCCCAGTCTGATACTTTTGTTCAATATGAAAAAATACAGGACACGGTTTTGAATGGTGCTGTGAAAGATTGCTCAGCTTGTGGCACACAGTGCAGGGGAGATCTAGGTTAGTTTTCTGGTACACAGCTTTGCTTCTGTAGGCAATAATTCCCAGAGCAATGGCACTGAATTTGGTTATACTCAAATGTAGGAGTGTCCAGAGAAATGATTATGAATTGCAGGATGTCAGGGAGCAGAGAGTCCCGTGGTAGTAAATGTGTGCACAATTCCCCAGGGAATGTGTGAACCAGGTGTGCAAGTTGGGTGTCCACGTTTATGAACTAGGAAGAGTTTCCTGGGCTTGGAAGGTTTTCTGTTTGTTCTTCCAGCAGTATCCCTTCAGTGGTTGTATTTACATGCACCCCTCGTTCTTGTGTCTATCTAGTTATTCACCCATTCTCCATATAATTTATTGTTCCTCTCATTTTATTTTCTCTTGCCATTTCAATTCTCTGTTCTTCTCTATAGCCCTTAATCTTTTTTCCTTGTTTTGTATGCTCATCCTTTTAAAATTTTCCTATTCTGCAGATGTGCACATTACAGATGATTAAGTTATTCTATTTGGAAACATCTGTTACTGAAGCATTTCTTTCTTGTCAAAGTATCCTACAAATCCTGGGTATGACAAGGAGCTTTGTCATATTATTGGTAAATAAGAAGAGAATTGTATCTATTAAATAACCAGCAATGGCATTCAATTACATTGTATTTTCAATGTGCACATGAATTTTAAGCAGCAGAAAATCTTACATGAAGACTATACATCCTTTTGAAAACTACTGCTTATAAAACTGCATTTTATTGCAAAATCCAGAATCTTCAGCTGTGCTCTTATGGATATTCCTAAATCTACTGTGATAAGCAAATCATTAATACATTTCCATGTATTAACTGCCTACTATCTGGTGAAAAGAGTTATTAGAATATATTTTCTCTTTTCTCTCTTTTTTGCTGTTGTTGGCAGTAGAAAATCATTAAAACGATTGAATTTTGTAGCTCCACCCAAAATGTAAGATTTTGTACTTGGCCTGTTTTTTTACAGAGTGCTTATGAATTGCATGAGTTTTGATCTTTTCCTAATTAAATGTGGCTGTCAGCCTGGCAAAACTATATAAAAGACTTTTACCATAGAGGACATGCAGCAAATCAGCAGGGTACTTTCTCTGCAAGTTCAGTCAGGAACTTCCCTCTGTTTGCAGTATAAAGTTTGAAATAATTGTAAATAATTCTTTTAAAACTTTGCAGATTTCGAACAGGATTCCTTCTCATTCAACAATATCAATTTAAAGGCCCCTTTTCACATAATTTCCTGGAAAACAAGGTCTGCTGCTATGCAACAAAGCTGAAAACATACCTGGTCCTATTCAATCGAATTCTGATTACAATCTCCTAGTTGCTAATAGTCAGAATGCAAAAGAAGAGAAAATTGCTGCTTTACTCAGAGACTCTCACTGGAGTCCTCAGTACTCAGTCCAGAAGCTGCACTAAGACCATCCTGTCTTGTTCCAGGCACTATGTTGGGAACAAGGGTTGAAAACAGCTCGGCTCGGGAAGAAAGTTCAGGTTTGAAAGCTAAAGAGCCTTCCTGTATAAATATAATCAGGAGGGCTGAAGTCATTAAGGGATAGGATAATTTATTCTGTACAGCCACAGAAGCCAGTTATGAGAGATGCCCCTCATTGCTCTTTCTCTGTTAAATATAGAGTGGAAAGAAGGTGCTGCACAGGTTACACTCTCTGAGCCCAAAATATTAGTTGGCTCAGTGGCAAAGCCATTCACCTCTTCCTGCAGTCTGCTTGCCCACCTGCTCTGGAGAAAAGTAGTGCCTGTTTCTTGAATGGTAGAGGAGTAAAGTGAGCCAGCAAGGCCTCTGCTGATCATTTTTCATAAGTTTGCATACCATTCTTTGGTTTTTGTGTTGCAGAATTTCATCTGTCTCTAAAAAAACCCCTGTCATTTACTTTAAAAACCGTGTTCTTCTAACTCTCTTCCTGTCTGCTGGTCCTGCTCTTACATTGCCCATTGCTTTGCTGCCAGCACAAAAGGTTCAAGTGTCTATGTGATGAATTTGACTAAAGTGACCCATTAACAAAACTGCTAATTTTTACTTGCTGCAGTTTTCTTACACCTGTTGTAGAATAAAACAGGATGAGGGGGAGGCAGGATGGTGCAGGGACAGTAGAAAAACAACCTCTAGTAGAAAGAGTATATTGCTTTTTTCAGCAACACAGATTTATGCTATCCCAAAATGAATTCATCTGGCCTACATCTAAGCAAAAACATCCTGGAAAATTACACATTATGTACCGGAAGGAAAAAACATCACTTCTTGAGATGTGGAATGCTTAATCTGTATCAGTTAAGGAAGTGGTATTTCAGACAACTGAAGGGAAATGTTGGAAAGGTTTCTGGGTAAACATGTGCACCTTCAGTTATGTACATCACAATTATTCTCTTCTGAATTAGGCTTATAAAACAAGCTGGATGTTGAACCTAGGAAATATCTGATGCCCAATTTTAGGGAGTTTCAAGCATGAGGAAAGCCATTGAATATCATGAAGAGGATACGTATTAGGAGATGCCAGCTAAGGGGATGCTGTGCTTTTGGGCCATTCACATAAGATAGTAAAGATCTGGAATCCATTTTATGTTGTGGCTTTTTGGGAAATTTCACACGGATATAGTTTGGCTTGAGGGAGGACTCTGAGAAGGTAACAATGAAGGCACATTGGACTTCCAAGAATGAATTCTGTCACTTACTGAGTGATTGAGAAAATCAGTCTTGTGATATACTGATTTCTCATCTCAAGCCTATGTTTTGGTTAGCACAGGAATTTTGAAGGGAAATGCTCGAGTTATCTAAAAAGCTTCCATTTTTACCCCTTTCTTATCCAGTTATAGCTGTCAAGAAATCTTGAACTAATAAAGAGCCTAAGAAACTTGAATCAACGAGCTTATTATGAAGAAATCTTGAGAAGAGTCTTGCACATATAATTTGTTGAAGTCAGTGGTAAGGTCCCTGCCTGAACCTGCTTATGTGGGGCACGGGAGACAATCATATTAGCAGCAAAAAAGTTCAACCTTCATTATAGTGAAAAAAAGAGGCTTTATATATGTTGGCTGACCATTTAAGGGTCTATGATACTTACTTTCTCCCTGACAAAGCTTTCAGGGTTGGCTGCTGGGGACTGAGGGCTTTGCTCTATCAGTGCTTTCAGCCTACATGAAGGACAGCAATAAAGTTTATTTCCATGCCTGCACTCTACTTGTTCCTTATACAAACTCATCTATATTTGCTCTTCCTTAGCTAACGGAGGAGAAAATTGCCATTAGTCTCCTGGCAGGCTGTCAGTAAAATATTATTTCAAGTTCTCTCACTAGAAAGCAGATGTTTTCCTTTTTTGTGTGTATGCTTCTTTTCTGTCTTTTCACCCTTTTCATCCATCTTACTTTTGTCTTTTTAAGTCACAAATTCTACTCATGGTACTTTAAAGATAAAGCTGGTTTAACAGGGTCCTCACTAATCAAACATACAATAGTAATATAACTGTGGCTTTCTCAAGGCCACAGTTCTGGTGTGCTCTGCAGTAGCCATACTAAGGCAACAGTAAAAGCTTAAACACAAAGCTGTTTATGTAAATTTGAAAATTAGTTGCCTTAATTGATGGTAAAAAATCATTAGTTTAACATTCAGGTAAAGACTTTTTTAGCACTACCACTTAAATGTTTTCGGAAACTCCTCTAAGATTGCTGAAAAGTAATAGACTTTCCATTTGTGATATTTCAGTGTATACTTTAATTTTTTGCCATGCCAGGTATAGGTAGCTGCCAGTCTGGTGAATATATGGGGCCAAGTCAGGGTCACGGAGTGTTTATGTATCAATGGGCTCTGAGCTCTGGAATGCTGCCAAAGTTTCACCAGCAAAGCCCAAGGGAGCAGCCTGAAGTGTTCCCTCTGGTCCTTCAGCCTGGGCTCTGAGAGGGGAGCAGGGAATGGGAGATCCTCTAAAACACTAAATATGGCAAGAGGACTCTTGGAGGGTAGGAAAGCAGACATTGCTGCAAGCATGTAGCCTCTCATTTTACAAACAGGGACAAAGCAGCCTCCAGGATGTGCTGGATCTGTAAGAATAGACTGTCTTGAATTAATAAATCCTGATTTATATGCAAGGGAGCTATGTGTGTCTAGCTCATACTGGTCCAAGCAAATCTTTCATAAAAGGACTTTTCAGAAGAAGTAGACTAGGCCTTTTAAATATTTTAATGGGAAGAAGCACTTGAAAGTAAGTTTTTCATGTATAGCAGGTCCTAAATTTCTCTTATTTTACTTTTATGTTTTCTTCCTTTAGCTTTTGAGAAGCAAGATGACTTAATCACATTTCTGGACTGGTGATTTAAATTATCCTCGCAATTTTTTTCTGTGACAGAAAGTGGGTGTTACAGTCAAATCTTGCAGGGATAATAAGGAATCCTGTTCTAATCAGTAATAGCAAAGGAATTGAATAATATTTTCTTCTGGAGAAGAATGTATAAAAGCTAATGTAATGTCATTCGTATTAGTGAACTGGGCTGCCATGGCAGTCATTCCACAGTAAAGCTCTGCTCCCAGCTGCTCTCACAGGAATCTCTGCTAACGTATTCATGAGTGACTGAGAGACGAAGATGAACACTGAGATGATATTATTTGCAAATGCAATGGGATTATTGAAGAAAATCAAATGAAATGTTGTGTTTGAGGATTTTCTGAGGGGCTCCAGAATGCTGAATGACTGCACAGTAAAGCGGTAGGTGGAATTAAATAGCGGCACGCACGAAGTAACTCATGCTAGAAAAAAGTCACCTTAATTATGCGAGCGCAGCAATGGAATGTGGTGGCACTGAGCTGAAGAAATTGTGCAGTCATTGTAAATAGCTCTCATAAAACAGTTCAGTGCTCAGAAGTGACCAGAAATCCCAGTGGATGGGAGTAGCTGTGGGGAGAGGAGGTAAGACCAGAAGAGAAAGCAGCATTATGCTATTATGCAGTCCTGCTTTATCCTCTCCCTGAACGCTCCATGTGTGTTCAGTTCCCTTTCCTCATGATTAACTTAAATGGGGAAAACACAGGTCACTGCAGCGGGGAGGATTACAATTATGGATTAGCTTTCCTACATGGGGCAGCTAGGCATGCTAGGGAAAAAAAATACCTGAGAGAATTTCAATGTACTTTTATAAATATATGATTATACACCCATAGGAAGCAACAGGAGGTTAATAAATTGATTTTTTAAATGAAATGGAAATACATCAAGGACTTTCTGAGCTAAAGCTGTTTCTGTAGCTCCAGAAGTCCCAAACATGTCCATCACGGGAAGCACTGATTCTGTTACAGTAGTAATTATTACAGAGCAGTTCTGCTTTTCTGTGCTGCTCTTGAAAGCACAGTGCTCAACTAGCTGGTCTTATGTGCCATTTCCCAGCTTAATTTGCAACTTCTTTCCCTAATTATTTCATCACTAGTTTACACCCTGTATTCAGAGCAACAGGAAATTGCTAGTGAAAGTAATCACAGACTCACAGAAACATTAGGCTGAAAGAAATTATAAATCTATCATCAACCGGGTTGTATACAGTCATTCTGAACTTTGTAATCAGATTCCATGAAAATTAGTGTTAACACAGATGGCAGCAAATGACACAAGCCAATATTTCAACAAATTCTCAAAAAACCTTCTTGATTAACTGACAAGTCAAATTAGGGTAAGCCATTAATTAAGATGACTCTTTTATATTCACTAAGAATTGTGAATAATTTTTTTTTACTTAGTAATAAGAGCTTACTGGCCAGAAATTTTGGTCTGTAGCTCTTTAAAAAAGAAGTTCATTGTTGGCATTCAGTATTAAGAAAAAATAACAGTAATTCAGCATTTGTGAGTTGATGATGTTTCTAAATTTATACACAGCTTAAAAATACTATCAGACTTGCAAAAACACCTTTCTTTGCTTTTTCTGCCTTTGATTCTTAGGACTCTCTGTTTCTAAGATATAATGCTCTTGAGAGGAACGTTTATTAATATGTTTGCAGAAAACGTTTAGAAGTGCTTATAAACTAAAAATCTGTGGAGAAACACTCCAGTCTTTCTATTGTAGTACTGCAGTTTGAAGACATTTTCAGGGAATGGAAAATTAGTTGGGGTTTTTTTCTCAGAAAAAATATGTGTAAAAAGATACTTAAAATCATTAGTAATTTAGTCCAGAAAACATTTAAATCTATTGAGTAAGGGAATAGGACTTTTTGCAAAAACAAAGCCTTTGTAATTCAGTGGTGCTGTGTTATCTCAAGAACTTTTCAAGGAAAACCAACCAAATTGCCATCTCTCTGCAGGTAGATACTGCTTTTCTGATCAGCACACCACACGCTCACAGCAGTCATTCTGTCCTAATATACACTTGTAAGGAACTCATAGAATAAGTGTTTGTGGGTTTTGCTGTTTTTTTGGTTTTTTTTTCTTTTAAATAGAATGGGTATGAATTTGGTAGGAAATAAGGGGAAGGGGAAACAGAATCAAAGAGAGTGACATTGGAACGAGGTGTCTGGTTTTCTCTAGAACAGCCAGTGAGCATTGCAGTAGGTCTGGCACATGTTGAGGGGAATTGCCAAGTTTCTGTCTGTCCCTCTCATATTAATAGGTACTACTGCTAAATGATTGAAAAAAGTGCAACTAATTTCAGTGAGAGTCAGATCTGATCCTATTTCTCAGCTTTGTGTGATGAGGAGAGCCAAGCTGCTTAAGGAATGTTTGGCTCCCTCTTCTTCAATCAAAGAAAGGAAAAATCACAAGGGTGCCAAACTAAAAATTTGCATAAATCAAAATTATTTTGATACATTTCTATTTGTTCTGCTGGAAGTCTGGAATAAATCCCTGATAAGGAATTATCTTACTCTTTCAGCACTAAGACCAGTGAAATCTGATTATAGACAGCAGAGACCATAGGGCATAGAGCCCAATGGCCCCTCATGGGCATAGAGCTTTTGTCCTTTTCATATGTAGCACAGAAATTGAGTTGTCCACCTATTTGCATAAATACAAGTTCGCAGAATCTGGTTTCTGAGTCACCAGTGGCATTTTGATGGCCCCTACTTTTGCATCTGCAATAAACCCTTGTGTAAGTATGTATTAGTTCTAGCTCCATGGCTGTTTCAGAAAGGTGGCTCTTTTATCCTTGCTTCGCTTCCCTGCAGCAAGGCGTCGTTTCATAAGTTCAGTCTTGATGAAGGAGCCTAGCAAGCTCTCAGCTACATTATTCTTCATTAATGTTATAAGAACAGTAATTCATTTTTCAGTGTGCTTTTTTTGAAGAGCTGATAACATTAAAAACATCTACCCAGTGCATGTCACTGATGAGCTGTTACTTATATTAAAAGCACTTTGTATCTAGCACATTTTGCATTTATGTCTATTAAAATGCATGAAACATCTATCATAACATTTTAAGCACTCAGTAGCTTATTACTGGAACCACATAACTGCTTCCTTATTATCTCTTCTTGACAATAACTTTAATGAATTATATTCAGGTAGCTGTTGAAATTTCCATCCAAGCACATTACTTTTTTGGATGACATGTCAAGAGGTTAACTTATGCTCCCTTCCAGCTGATTTCTAGGCCTCAATCCTTCAGACAAGTCACTTCAAAGGAGATATTGCTCTGTTGAGCTGAGACATCAAGATAAAGTTGGCTTTCTGAGATGCAGTCCCCTTTGGGAAGTGTGCAAGGAATTCTTCAGCAGTTATTTGTCTAGGCAGTCTTGAAGCACCAAGACACAAGATGAAGACCAAGACATGGAATGAGAAAAAGCAATTAAAGAAAAAAGGGAGCTGTGGTTCATGTAGCTTATACTAATTCTTTGGTATTATTTCTCATTCATTTTATATTCTGTGAGATTTTCCTCCAGGGAGTGAAGTGCATGTATGTAGAAATAAAATTTCATTAGTCAAAAGTTCCTCTCTCTCTCTGCACGTTAAGGCATTTCTCACTAGTAGTAAAATCTGTCTGGAAAAGAAAGCTCAAATAGGTAAGTCAACAATTCCATCTTTCACTTACATGCCATGAACTGTTTATATATGACTTGTGGAAATTAGATCAGAAATGAAAAATAACAATTGTGCTCACTGCCATTTAAGGCATTACAGTTTTACCAAAATTTAAGCATTGTAATTGTTAAATATTGGAGAAAGTTACCTGCTGAATTATTGTTGTGGTTACTGGTATACTTTGAACTGTCTCTGCAGGTTTTGCTGTGTAACATTTCAGCAGCTTGAAAGCAAGTCTGCTGTTTCCTAGGAGGAAACAACCTCACCATTTGCTCTGGAGGGAAGAAGTATTCTTGCACCTCCAGCTAGCAGGAGACAGCTGACACCATCACTGACACGATACAAGACACTTAGGAGCTCAGCTGACAAGCTAATTGGCTGTGAATAAGAGCAGCACTACCTCTGAAAGTCAGCAACACAGATTCTTGATTCCCTAAAACTGCATAAATCAAGATACAGAGCACACCTTAAGAAAGTGCAAGTAGGCACTTCTGGCAAGAAGCTTACTTGTTTTGTTAAACAAAAAATTGTCACTTGCTGATTCTGAGCACAATCCTAAAGAGATGATAAATGGCACAAGAGCATTGAAGATATTCTCTCAATGTTAAAAACAATTCCATGCACTAAAGCTATGCTTTTTTACTCAGGCATGCAAGAGTATACCTATAAAAGTCAGTGGAGGCTGGTCATAGAACAGGGATCAATCGTTGTATTCATCCATTTGTAATTTCTGAACACAATCTGAAATGTCTATTTTAGTCCTCCTTCTTTGACTCCTGTCTGCCTAGAAGTATCCAAGAATAAGCAGTGTCAAGAAATTGTGCTTTAAAAATATTTTAAAACAGTTAAATAATCAAAAATAATAAACCTTTAAATGTTATTCTCATTATTCTTAATTAGGCAAAAATGTTATAATTCAGCATTTAAATTACAAAAAATCCAAAAACCAAAACAACATATAAAGGATATGAGTGTGAGATTTAGTTTTAACTATTTTATAACAACTGTTTTTGGGATGAAGACACCTGTAAATTAAAAGGAGCCTATTCTTAAAATAAAGTCACAGTCCAAATTTTCTTCTTTTATACACCAGCTAGTTTCCAATCTGCTTATTCTTAAGAACATTGTGAAAGATATAAGGGTAAAAGGAAATATTTAAATGGTATTTTTTCTGTTATGTTAATTTAACTAAACATAAAGATAATTTTTTCTATAAAATGGTAAATTATGGATAAGCATACTTAAATTGTGCTTACTTAGATTTTAAAATGTAATGAGTTTTGACGGCCATGGTTTTGATATAAATGGGCACAGTCAATATCAATGTCAGAAAGGTTAATTTGTCAAAGCTGTTTCTGCTTTTTTTTTCCTGTTGTCACTTATAATCTAGCCAATGTATAACAAATATTCCAATTCTCTCAGTGAAAAAAAAAAAAAAATCAAATGTGTACCTACTTTTTCTACAGAGATTGCTGTAAGTTAGGTTATTTTTACTTCACTGGGTTTAAGTGGAAAGAAGTAGCAGAGGTTCTTCAGGCTCCTAAGGGTACACTTGGAGATCAGCTGCATCTGCTGCCTGGAGCACCTTTGTCTCTCAGTCTTTTTTGTTTATTTGTTTATCAGCTGAATGACAGCAATTAAGGTCCAGATTATTAAAGTTATTCAACTAGCCATCTTGTGAAATCCTTCTTCCAAGTCTGAACTCCTCCAGTTCTCTTGGGCTCAGAGGAGACAGCAAAATTCCCCTGGAAGATGAGGGCACCGTATTTGAGCAGTAACTTGTAGAGATGATGTCTAAGGAAATGGAGATTATCAGGTGTAGCACACTCCATTTCTTTGAAAACCTGGAGGAATGTTCTTGCTGCTCCTAGAAATCCATGACAGGGAAATGTATGTTTCTGTCTCTGTGTCTTTTAAGGTTTGAGTCTTCTGGTTTGGTAGTCAAGACCAGAATAATGAGTCTGCTGAGGTAAAAATCGAACCCTTCTTGGGAAAGGAGAAACTTAACTTGAATTATCTTAGGATTGCTGTTTTCTCCTACTTTAAGCCACATCTCACAGATCAATAGTATTGATAAAACTGAATTTATACAGGATTAATGAATATCAGAGATTCAACTGCCGTTAAAATCATATCTGAACAATGAATATTTACTTTCAAAAAAATTGAATTGCAATATTGCTTAAAATTGGGAGTTAATGTTAGTTTTAGTACTATTTTACATAGGAGTTCCCAAGTTCCCACATCAGTTCTCATGATTTTCCATCATATTCTTTTTATAGAGGGGGAAAAAGTAAATACTAATAACTCCAGATGAATTAGCCATCCTTTTCTTCAGCAGCTTTACAAAGTTTTTGTTAAATAAGACCTAAAAAGAATTTTCAATTGAAACAAGCTTTCATAACTAGACAGCTCAGTGTAATGCAAAAATCCTTCATGGGAGAATTTCAGTCTTTTAAAGGGATTAAAATTTCCCATTTTCTTTTTCATGTATGCAAGCTTATGGTGGATACTATTAAAAAAAAAAAATCAATTCAGTTATCAAATGGGATAGAAGGCTTGTGAAACAGCTGCTTTCCTAATGCACAGCAGTAGCTTAGGTAGAATGAAGTCAAAGGTATTGACTTGAAAGTGTTTGTGTCAAGTTTGACTTAAAATGCTCAAACATACTCAGCTTGAAATTTGTGGAATTTTTCATTATAGCAGCCATGTCAAGTTAATGTGAAAACAAATTAAGATTTACTAAAGCCACACAAGTAGTTGTGGAAGTGAATCTGCTGAATGCCAACTCACACTGATGAGTCTTGAGGGCACTTTAAAAAACAGCCTGATTCAAGGCAGGATGTGACCTTACAGTAAAGCTGCACGGTCTTTGCACGTGCACATTTCTTTACCTGTGGTAAATATGAAGTAAATAATCTTGCACTCAAGTTTTCTTTACATTAGCATAGAATTGCCATGTATTGAAAGCTCACACTCACCTCAGCTACAGCAAAGTCAACTGTTAGGTTCGCCGTGGCTTCTGAAAATGTGTCTCAGAGCATTCAGAGTGAGCTGACAAAGCAACAACCATATTTTTTCATTGACTTTGCTTTAGTTCAGGGCCTTGGGGTAGATTCATACAACCTTTAGTACCTTTAGCACATTTTCTGAAAGTCATGATCCTCAGAGAAGAGTATGAAAGAGAAACTGCACTCTTAATAAAAATGCAGGGGTCTAGCTGACTTCTGAGTTTAGCTGCTTTTAAAAGATACTTTTCTTTCATTATTTCCAAGAAAAAGGAAAATTACATGTCCTTAGGGCTGTTTGTGTTTCACTCGCTTAGATAGATGAGTTACAAAACTAAATTAAAATGCAACTGATTTTAAGCCATAAGTGTTATAAGTTATACATTGAGAGACTTCTCTAAGATGGGTCAGACTTTTCATAATGCAGTTAACAAAATCAGTTTTATCCTTCCATGTGCTCTGAGCTCACAGAGAGTTGTACTTGCAGATTCAAAACCCTTTTTTTTTTTTTTCAGAAAATACAGTTCAAATTAGTATAGACCCAATTACTGACCAGCAAGACACACTTTTGAGAGCATATGTCTGTCTTCTACATATACTTTGGTCTAGCAGGGAAGTCAAGAGGCCAAGACTTGCAACTCTAAAGTTTACTGCTTTCTGGTGTTTTTCTTTCTTTCTTTCTCCATCTTGCTGAAATTGAGTACTGCTCCTGTTTGAAGAGAATAGGCTTTCACAAGACAGTGGTTCAGCAGCAGCACCTTTCTTGGCAGAATCCTTAGATTTAATTTAGTCCAATAGATCTGCCTGTGTTCTGCCTTCCCACCTGGATCCACTGGCTCTGTTTAGACATCAGCTGTGTCACAGTGAATATCTCACAGCTTAAAAGAAATAAATGGAGGAGTGTGTGTGACATTGCACCCTAAATTAAATAGTTTCCAAAAGAAAGACAAAGCTGGGAGGGGGAAAATGCACAGCAACTCAGACCATGGTCAGGAAAGCAAATTTAGAGCAAAGACAGAAAAGAACCAGACAAATGAAAACTCTGTGCCCTCAGAACTAGATATGGTGCTTAATTCCTGGATTGGTTGTTTTTATATCCTTCCATGGATTTTTCTTCCCCAGCAAATTCTCTGTGTATGCTGCTTCTCCTTGCTAGTGAACTAGATCAATATTAAATGCAGTCCGTTTGTAGTTTGGTCATGTAGGGGAAGCCAGTAGAATTTTCAAAAGTATCTTGTTTAGCTTTCTGCATTTCTGTATGAGAAATATAGACATGCTTCATGGAAATATTTAATATTATATTCCTGTTATTCTAAAGAACATGAGCAAATCTATTCTACAGCTGGAATGAAGGCTGATGAGTGATATTAGCAGCTCCAGTCTCCTTCATTTTAATTTCTGAAATGTCAAATTTTGTTTTTAAAAAAAAGGGATAAAAATATCCTTAACTGCCAATACATTACCCAAATTGCCAAAAGCAATTTTGCCTATAATAAAACTATTGTGGGCAGAAGCATTTGGATCAAGCGATGCAAGATTGATATGTTTTTCTTGATACAATTCAGTGAATGTGCTATTCTTGTGGAATTTTCCATATGAGTCTGTTGGGGAGAAAATACAGTGGACAAAATTTCTTCGACTTGCAATTAGATTTTTTTTCACGTTATCCTATCAATTAGCTGTAAATGATAACCTGATACACATTTCTGATGTTTAAAAGGCAATGTAACTTTTCTGTTAGCAAGAAACATGTTTAGCCAGGGAATTCTGGGATGATGCCAGCACTGTTTTTTAAAAATACAGCTGATTCACTCTATTAGCTGACTTTTTAAGCTCAGGTATGCTAATGAGTGTTTTGGAAGACCAGTAACATTTCTACAGCCAGCCATAGAAAGGATAGTGAAGGTTAAGATGCCTTGCCCTGTATGTCTTGTGTTTCTGTGTCTTACTCTGGAGGAGTCTCTCCTGAGCCTTTTGTGCTGCAGCCTGGTATGTAATGCAGATGCCTCGTGAGGTTTGCACAGTGACTGTGAGTCTGGCTCAGTGCTGGAACAGAAGCCTAGATTAGAGGCATGCTAAATTTACTCTGGAAAGCAGGGTAACTGAGATGGCCCAGAGTCCTCTTGTTCTGCACCAGGTATTTACAGTGACACTCTCAGGTGTCTCTCAGAGCCATGCAGCAGTCTATTAATGCAGCTGAATCATAAAATATTTATTATTTTAGCTGAAATCTTGACAACCCTGACTTAAAGTAACATTCTCTATTAACTGAATTGATCCCAGGGTTTTGTCTTCCTGTCCAAATGTCTTTCTGACTAAATGCCACCTGATACTGAAAGCTGTAGTATGCACAGTTTTTTTATTAGCAAATCAGGCTGAAACCACTGATCTTTCTCATGCTGACCAATAAATAAATAGTGATGATTTGCCTGTGTCTGGCTTGGGTTCCACTGGTTAGTATAGCATTCACTGGACCACCCAGTCCCCCTTGCTAGTCTCTGTTTATAGCCTCTTTCTATATTTCACGTTTCATATCTATTTTGATGGCAGAATTGAATGCTCCAAGCATGTTGGTATATGCCTTAGTGGGAGTGGTGGATGGCATTGTGAGAAACAAATTCAGATAACTCATTTTGAACATGTTTTGGTACAATGCAGGAGCTAGTATCTTCTTTCCAAATCATCAGTTCTGTTCAAGTAGTTGGTTAAAAGTAAAGTACCACAGGATAGATATCTATAAGAGGAAAAGTTGTGCGTATTAAAGTTAATTGACTGACACGTCGGAATGCAGCAAATCTTCAGCACTAGAATTAGGCTGAATAAGCTCCTCACAAGGTAGTAAAAAGAATAGGGATCTCCAGAGAACATTTAGAATATTCAGTGCGCTGGAAATGAGATTTTTTTTTCTTCTTTCGGGGGTTCATACTTTTTTCATTAATTTTGAAAGGACTGTTAAGTTCCAGCTGAGGTGCTGACAACAAAGTAAGTTCAGCTTTGGATGCCAAAGTAAACATATAACTGGGAATGTTTGGGGCTTTATGTGTCCTAGTTCATAATGAATTGCACCATCAAGAATTGTACCTGTATTGACTGACTGCCCAGTCTGCATTTTGCTTTGTAAAAAGATGTTTGTACAAGCAATTATCTGCTTTTAAATGGATGTGGAAATTTTACTGGCATGATGGACTCTGAGCAAACTGTGGTAGCCATAAAAGTGCCAGTGCTTCTTTTATTTGCTACTATCCATTTTCTCTAAGGATGCATAAAATCTGGTAGTTATTTAAGCCTTTAAAAATAGGAAAAGAGCTGAACATGGACATTGATAATAAATTTAATACTTAAGCAAGAGGAGATAGTTAGTGGATTTTTTTCCAGTTTGCATCTTGTCTCAGAAAGAAAAGGTTTATGATTGAGATTTTAGTATCTGAGAGAATCAGTAGCTCAGAAAGTGAGCCAGTGCTGGCTGGATGTGTGAAAAAAATAACTACGTCCTGCCTAGAAAGAGACAGATGAGTTCCAGGGGAAGGACAGTATGGGAAATAGGAGTGGAGGGACATAAGTTTGGAGAAATAGTATCAATCCATGTAAAACAAATTTTATTTATCTATATATATATCTATATATATATAGATATACGCACATATACACTTTTAATTGGGGCTCTTGCTTTTCTTCTTGCAGGAGATATAGAATATTTTTTTTTTTAAAAGCCCAGAACACTCCTTCACAAAAATAAAAAAGGTGGAAGTATGCCAATTCTCATTTAAATACACTTATTTAAGAGCACTTCCTGCTGGTGTGATTTAAATGGAGTCAGATCAGTGTAAAGTCAGAATAAGACTGGAGAGCCAATGATTTAGTAGATATAAATTTATAGTAGATTCACCATAAGAACTATAACCAGAGGAGAAGACTACTCTGTACCATTATGATCTCAATATGATGTTTAAATTAATTTTAGGTCAATATATTTGAAAGTTAATGAGGAAAGTAGTAATATGAACTATGTTTCAGGTTGACCAATGCCATTTAACAAGGTATGTTAAGAGTTTTCTCCTGCAGTTCTGGTAGTCTTGTGGTATCAAGGGATTCCTACATGTTTTTCTGTCTGAGTATTTCGACAATATTCCCCTGAGTGCTCTGCTCACAATCATATTTGCTGCTTTTCTGTGTGAAAGCATGTCCTTGGCCAGGAAGCAGCCCAAGCACTGCATTAGCACAGGAATGGTGAGCATCCATCCTTTCTTCTCTCCCTCCTCAGCTGCCTACTGTCCTACTTTGCAGAGATGCAGCATGATGGGACAGGTGGACACACAATCCCTGGGCACTGGGCCTTGCTATCCTGTAGTTTCTTGTACCCTCTCCGACAAAGCAAAAGCCCTTTTTCTCTGTTAGAGATCAGCCCCAGGAAAGAAAGATCATTTTCCACTCAGGTAGATAGTTTCTCCAAGACCAGGACTCTTTTCAGTGCACTGCTCCCATGGTGTGTCATACCAAGGTTTGTCCTTTCCAAAGCCCTTTCACCAGGAGTCCCCTTAATCCTCTTTTGGATTGCGTGCAGCGGGAACAGGCAGCTTACATAGAGTTGACCTGATTTTCTTTTACTTGGAGTACTCTTGCAAGGAAAATAGACTGATGCATAGGAAAACACAAATTTAATTTTACAACAAGAAGAGTTTACAAGTCCCCAGCCATTAAAATAGCATAGACAGATTTGCCTGTAAATGTGAGCAGCCAAGTTGGATTTGATATTAATATGCACTGAGGCATCTTTACACGAAAGGGACACTACAGAGGGTTGTTAATGTGAAAGCAGATTAAAATTGCATATGCTTTTAGGTCTTTTAGACATCTGAAGGAAGACAATGGAGACTAAGTGGTTCAACTACTTTAAAAATTAAAAAAAAAAGAGGTTGGACTAACAAATAAGTATGAATATGTTTACAATAATATTAAATGGTGTATGCCTAGGCAGGCCTATTGACTCTCACTAAGATTTTGGTCATGTTATTTCAGCATTTTTTATAAATCCATCTGTTGTCTCTAAATCTAGGTAGAAGTTGCTTCCGTTGAAGTGCCTAAAAGAAATTGCTCAAAGTTTTAGTCACTGTATCTATACCAGCACATTCAAAGAGAATATTATTCACTTAAGCTTTATGCAAAACTGGTCTTTCTCTTGTCAAAGAAAGCAAACATTAAAGGAACAGAATGATTCAGGTAGTTGACCCCAATCATGTGGTTCTGCTGGGTTCGAACACCTTTCCTACCTTGGTGTCAATGCAGAGACAAAGAGAAACAGTGTTATGAGACTCTCACTGCCTTTGCTTTGCATTTTTGTTCCTGGACATCCCTTGGCATGCCTGAAATAGCAGAGGTTGCATATAAAAGCGGGGCAATAACCCAGCAGCAATTTAAAAAATGCTGACAGAAGATGGAAAATATCTGAGATGAAAACTGTCCAATATGCTGAACAGCTACATCAAGCTCTTATTGTCCTTTTCCCTCTGTGCAGTTCTGAAGTCAGAGAGGCTTTGATTTTATTAACAGATCTCACCCATCACAGTTAGCCTGTGCTGGATGGAAAAGAATCCCAAGAGAAAATGGGAGAGTTTCAGAGCTAGTTGCATGTGCCTTTCAGAGCAAGACTGACACATGGGATAGTCACCTGGAAGGGCACAGTAGAGGTAATGGTCTGACTCAGGGTAATCCTAATGTTCCTGTGTTAAAAGTTATTTTATAATGTGTCTCTTTTGCAGAATCACAGGATGGGTCAGGTTGGAAAGAACCACAGTGGGGCATCTGGTCCAACCTCCCTGCTCAAGCAGTTTCATCGCAGAGCACAGGAGAGTGTCCAGATAGTTCTTGAGTATCCCCAGGGAGGGGGGATGTCCACAGCCTATCTGGGTAACCTGTTTCAGTGCTCTGTCACCTGCACAGTAAGGAACCTCTTCCTCATGTTCAGCTGGAACTTCCTGAGCCTCAGCTCCTGCTCGTTGCCTCCTGTCCCATTGCCCGGCACCGCCGAGCAGAGCCTGGTCCTGCTCTGGCCCCTCCCTGCAGATACTCATAGACACTGATGAGATTCTCTCAGTCATCTTTTGACAAGGCTGAACAGACCCAGTCCTTCATCCTTTCCTCATCAGAGAGATGCTCCTGTCCCTTGATCATCTTTGCAGCCTTCCTCTGGACCAGCTCCAGGAACTCTGTGTCTCTCTTGCACAGAGGAATCCAGAATTTATTTGACAACTTTTAGCTATCAGCAGCATTTATTCTGCCGCAGGAACTGAAAAACAGGCCAGGGAGGTTTCTATTTTACAAGGATGTAATTTGTTTATTGCAGATTAGCTTTGCCTTTTGGACAGTCACCACAAGAGTTTTGATCAATTGGTGCAGCCCTTGATCTATAATCTATTCATATCAATGACAGTACAAAGTCAGGGCTTTTCTTTCTCTCTTTCACTTCTTTGTCAACGGTGCAAGGGACAATTTCCATAACCCTTTTCTTATGAGAAATCTTTTCCTGGGCATTAAAGATATCATTTTTCCTAGATTTGTGAATACTTTGGTTATCACAAGTACATTGTGCTATACACAGGATTTGCATAAAAAGTGTTTGCTGTATTGCTGACAAAAGTAGCAGATTTCAGAAAAAAAAAAAATTCATTAAATTACAAAGGAAAGTATGGTTTGAAAATACTCTAACAGCAGAAGGTACTGAATACTAGCAAGTCATCTAGATCAGGTAATAGTAGATGATGTTCTGAGAAGTCCTAATAAACAGAGAAGTTGACAAAGATAAAGAAAAATATAACACACACATTTACCACTTTTTATTTTCCACCAAATTATTTTTAATAGAGGAGAAAAAATTCTGCCTTGTAAATACATACTTGGAGTTCTTTTGGCTCAGTAATCCCATTTCTTAAAGGCCTGTATGAGACTGAAAATTGAATAATTACATCCACGTTGACTGTGCCTATTTATGAAAACCTGGTGCATATACAATTTGTTTACATAGTTAAATAGACATTAGAAGTATTTTAATGTGGTAGTTCTATAGTATACAGTATATAGTAGCTCTATATTTTGCTTATACTTGGTAATTTTCTTGCTTGATGTGACTTTTTGGTGAGTTTTAACGTTTGCCCAGCCAGTCTCTCTTGTTTCTCTCTTTCTCTGTGAGGTTCACATGTAAACTGCTTTAAAGATTGCATAATGACTGTTTGGCATGTCCTACAGGCAAAGGCCCAGAAACCCTTTTTGCTGGCTATAACCTCAATGATAATGAGTGGCACACAGTGCGTGTGGTGCGGCGAGGAAAAGGTTTAAAGTTAATGGTGGATGACCAGCAGGCCGTGACAGGTACTGTGGCATTGTGATTCCATGATTCCGTGTTGTTGGGGGGAAACACAAAGCAAAACAAAACAAAAACAAAACACCACCAACAATACAACCCACAGAAGTAAAATTACTTTATCTGAGAGAAACAGATGCTTTTTTTTCCTTTTTCTCGGGTAAGATTCAAAATTCACGTTCTGCATCTTGGAATGCTGGTACAAGAAGTGTGTTATTACACTTGATATTAATGTTGCTCTAAGGTTGCTATTGAAATTAATGTAAACCTTTGTGCTGACTTAAATGAATGTTTTTATTCAGTGATTGGAGAGAAGTGATTTGGTACATCACTAATGAGAAGGCAAGCAAAATGCTTTTGGCAACACATTGTTAGGGCTAACCTCTAAGCCACTGCTGGAAGAAAGAATTTAATAAACATTTGAAGGATATTCTGCTGTGTTTTGAATCTTGCATCAACTGCCCTCAATATATACATATTAGGCAGCATGTTTTTCTCAAATACTAAAATACCAGTTGGGGTGGGAGAAAAAAAATGACATGCATGCTAGCAGATGATAGAAATGTATTTCTGTATTTATATTACCAGAAAAGTTAATAGAGAACACATTGGTTTTTTCCTGTACAAGACAATGCTCACATGCATGTTGTTAATAGCAACTGATCTGGCTTCTGGCCCTGATTCCTTGCACACCGGAATGTGCCTCAATTTTTGTTAGCTATTTAGAATTATCCTTTGGTTTTGTGTAGCATTAAACAATTTTTCTCATTGGTTCTAAACTTTGTTAAAATGGTAACAAGTTTAATGTTTGGGGTTTTTTTTAAAGAGGCGTATAACTTTAATAATCCCTTTTCACCTCAGAAGAACACTGAGGGTTGTGTCACTGGTAGAAAAATAATTCATATAGTTGCAAGAACATATATTCTAGAATCAGAAATTACCAATATATCTTACAGAGCTGAAGTCTGTGTATGTTATGATGCCTAGGGTCATTTTCCCAAGAATGTAGATGGCCTAAGTAATTGATTTTCTTTATGATAATAAATTTATAGTATGGGAGGAAGTATACTAAAAAATATTATAATCTTGCTGCTCCAACTGCCACTCAGGCAGATTCTAATATAGAGAAAATTGTTTAGATCAAAATCCAGTGCAAGACCCAAATGCACAATGCCTGGACTCCTCATGCCAGAGTTCTAATTTTCAAATACTGCAGGTTGCATAACCTGGGTCCAGCTTTCTGGTGCAAGATTGTATTCTTTCCACAACCCTGTATCTACATCCAAAAATGGCCAGTTGACTTGAATTCCCTCTCAGTTCTTCAAGCTGGAAGTTGTCTGCATTTGCATAATCCACAGATGTTTAATGTTATTAGTCCAAAAGGAGAAACTCATCCCAATATTTTGGAGGGAAAAAGACATCCTAGGATCCCTAAACTCCCTGTAGGAATCTGCGTGGCCAATCTGTGGCCTCGTCCACCAGTGAGGCGGAAACTGCCGTATGAGAAGGAACAGAGGGAGCTTTAAATATGGGTAATCTGCTGTTAGTTCCATGAATGTCACATTTCCTACAAAGAAAACCTTTATTGTTGTGTAAGTGGTGAGATTTTTTTGTTTTGGCTTTTTTGGGGGCAGGGGGGTGGGTTTATTTTGGTTGTTTTGGGATTTTTTGACACTAAGTGTTTTAAAAGCCTTTACAAGTTTAAATTTCAAATGTGTGTAATAGAATTTAATGTGTAGTAGCGTTGAATTTCCTGAAATGATAGGGAAAGGGTTTCCATATGAGATTAAAGTGTGCTTGTTCTAAACTGCTTAGAACTTTTCTTCAGAGTCCCAACAATCAGAAATTTGGTTAAAATACAACCCATAAATTTTTCATGTGAAAGGTTATTATAGTTTTATGAGGAGAATAAAGAAGTAAACTGACTTCTTACTAAAAAATTCCACCTTTCTCCTGCCACACATTGTTTTTGATTCCATTTCCTGTGCTGTATATGAAAGAATCCCCATTGGATCCAGAAAGCTTAAACTGGAGGAAAATCCATTAAATAATTCATCCTGAATTTCCAGTTTTTGCAGATTATAAAATACCACTTGTTCATTCGTGAGTTGTTCTTGGTTCTCTTTGACAAATGCATAATGTGTGCATGGATACATCATATAATTCAGTCATAACTAGCTTTCATTAGAAGCCATGCAGGTGATTTTGAAGAAGTTACTCATCATGGAAGAGTTTAAATAGTTCCAGCCTTGATGAGCCTTATTTTCTAAGACTTTATAGAAAATAAAAGTGTTTGGAAGGTCACTAAATTTGGATAACAGAATAGCTTATGGTTATGAACAGAATTTCAATTGCCCTTTTGTATGATGTTTTTCCACAAACCTGACAAACTTTAAAAAAAGAAAAAAAAAAGAAAACAACCAAAACCAGACCAAACAAACAAAAAAACCCCCACTACCAAATCCCCAAACACCCAACCTTGTAAGTACTTCATTCTCTTTTACTTCATTGCTGCATTTACAAATCCTGTAAGCAATATGTGAAACCTCAAGCCCTGCTTGCATGTTTGTAGAACTGAAATGTTGCAGGGATATTGGGATGTGAGCCCAGATTCTGGAACTTTTTTTTATTACTATGCTCAAGAAAGAAATACATTTAATGTAGTGGGGATATTGTGCTACAGGACAAAGCTTGGTGGATTTTTGCCATGACATTATTGGAATGCCGTCTGAAGGGATACAAGACTGGAATATGTAATGTTCCTCACTGAAACCTGATCCTCAGCTCTTGGGCTGTGATCCAATATAGAGCTCTTGTCCCAGCAAAAATTACACATTTGGCATTTTTCAAGACACCGCCCTGACTCAATACTGCATGGAAAAACTCACTTTTGCTTTAAGTGGTATCTTCAGAACTGATGTTTAGAAATAAGAACATCAAGAAGACTCTCCCTGGGGTTTAAGGTGCCTCTTGCAGTGCTCAGTTCTGTGAGTGCAGATCCCAAGTGGTGACCATGTTCAATGACATCAGTAAGTTCTCACACAGAACTCAAGCTAAGTAAGCTACTTGTAAATATTTATCATGAATTATTAGAGCAATTTTTGTGCCTGAATGGTATTAAAACTTACAGAGCTATCTTCCCTGTAACTTCACTGATGTCTGTACTTGTATCTCAGTGCTGTGATTTAACCTGCTCATGAATTCATCTCCCTGGGCAAATCCCAGATATCGACATTTCTCTTTCCCTTGTCTTTTCCCTGTCACACACATGTCCACAGACACTTGCTTATGACACTTACAAAGGTACAGCTGTGTCAGCCTCCCCCAGGCTTTGTGCACCACTTCTGACATGTCCAGCCTGGGGCAGTGCTCACACTCTCTCTTAGAATATAATATTTGGGGATGGACAGAGGGAACTTGGCTTGTCAACATCTTTGCCACTGTGGAAACTTGTATTAGAGCAGTTTTATGCCAGTATTTAGTTCAGCCTGATGAGGTCTGCTCTTCACCTTCTGCATACTCCATGAGAAACATGAAACATCTAAGGAACTGGGGAATCTAGGCCATGGTTTGCAAAAGGTACATTAAGTGGTGAAATTCGTTAGTAATGAGAAGCTGTTTTTCCACACAATGTGACCATGAATCAGCCCTGTGAAAATACTGCCCTACTTCTTTAAAATAAGCATGGGAAAAATTGGACATTCTGTCAGAAAAAGGAACTCTTCAGTGAACACAATTTTGATGTGCTGGGTAACGTATTTAATAATTAGCTTAAAAACTTACCTGACCTGTATGCAGTGTACTCTGGCAGTGCTGATCCTTTCCTCCAGATTAGCTTTACAGTCAGCAGATTTCAGGCTTCTTGCTCTGCGGTGGTCCTTGCATGACAGAGAGAACTCCAAGGCAGCTGTGGGGCTTGCTTTTGGCCACCTCTTTGGCGTAAGCAGATTACAAAACACTGGCATGCATGCTTCCTGAGGGCTTTCTGCTCAGCCCATCTCTTGGGCTCTGCCCCTTCTCCCAGGGTTTATCCCCATGGTACAGAGCCAGTTGCTTTCAGGCAGCTCTCCACCCTTGTCACACAGGGCTTTTTGCAGCAGGGCCAGCATTAACGAACCTAAGACAGCCGAAACAGGAATCCTTCCTACCGCCAGTCAAATCATGCACACTGGAGCAAAACACATGGAATAAAATCCCTCAAGCTGTTCTGTTTCTCTTTCATGAGACTCTGATATTGTTGGTTTAGCTCTGAGATTGGCCTTTGTGATCCTCATGTTAAGTAATTGCACTTGCTTGTAGTAAAACCCCACATCTGGTTAAGTGTAACTAAAGAGGGATTTTGTTGGCAGTTTAATGTACTCTGGTAAACTGTTTCAGTTTAGAAATCTTTCTGTTGGTCTTATTCAAATGTACTGAATGCTTTGGAAAGGCTCCTGAATTTACCAGTAATTAGGATGAATTTGGAAGAATTCCCCTTGGAGACAACAATTGGCTTTCCACATTCTGAAAATTGTGAAAATGACGCAGATACTTAATCACATGATATGCTCTTTGATCTCCCATTTCAGACACTAACACATGTTTTCTTGTTGCTGTTCAAAGGTCAAATGGCTGGCGATCACACACGACTGGAATTCCACAACATAGAAACAGGAATAATAACAGAACGGCGCTACCTGTCTTCTGTGCCTTCTAATTTTATTGGGCATCTACAGAGTCTCACATTTAATGGCATGGCATACATTGACTTATGTAAAAATGGAGACATCGATTATTGTGAGCTAAATGCAAGATTCGGGTTCAGGAACATCATAGCAGACCCCGTAACCTTTAAAACAAAAGCAAGTTATGTTGCACTGGCCACGCTACAAGCGTACACATCTATGCACCTTTTTTTCCAGTTCAAAACCACCTCCCTGGATGGATTGATACTTTTTAACAGTGGCGATGGAAATGATTTCATTGTGGTTGAATTAGTAAAAGGGTATGTATGGATTAGCGTAACGACAAAACCAGTCCATTCAAAATGTGTGTACAGGAGGAATACACGGGAAAGTTTAGGGTGCAAATCTTTTTTCTGACTGGATAGATGTGGTCGATAAATGTTTCTTCATGTTGAACTTCATGTGCTTTATTGTGACTCTTTCTTTCAGATGAAGCTAGATGCCTGAAATGTATGAAAGTAAATTATAGGTATAACTTCTCTCGTGTTTACCACAAAGAAGTGCTAGTTTGTAGCCTCCCTCTTGTTCTCTCTCTCTACGTATGTATGCATGTCTTGGTACATGGAGTGCTCGTTGCTTTCCAGAAACTTGGGACTGCACCTCAACTCATCCAAACGAGTGGCAATTTCTCGGAATGACAGTTGCTTCCCCATCTGGCTTTCATTGTTGTCTTCTGGTTTTGCCAGCACTGCTGAGGAGTACAAGCAAATAGAAAATACTAGACATATTAATTATTGCCCCCTTCCTATGTAAAGAAAAAGGAAACTTTTCCAATTTTTTCTCTTTTCCCAGGTATTTACACTATGTGTTTGACTTGGGAAACGGTGCCAACCTCATCAAGGGAAGTTCTAATAAACCTCTGAATGACAACCAGTGGCATAATGTCATGATATCAAGGGATACCAACAACCTACACACTGTAAAGATTGACACTAAAATCACAACACAGAGCACAGCAGGAGCCAGAAATTTAGATCTCAAAAGTAAGTACAGTGATTCTTGTGTTATCTACAGTGAGGGCCATTGCAGAATAATAAACAGAATAAATCATGGATGTCAAGTACAATATAATTTTGTAATATTGTATGAAACCTTTTTGTTTTATAATAATCAATATGATCACCTTAAGCTGACAATGCCAGTTTAGTAGTACTTCTGCACAGGTAGGTACAATTTTAAACACGTGAAGGTCCCATGGGAATTAAAAAAAAAAAAAAAAGTAGGAAATTACAATAACATAAAGTGGCCCATATAAACCAAAATATAATTGAGGAACTAAAGGAGGCCTACAATGTCTATGTAAAAAGCTTGACTTTTACATGAACATAGGTCAATAGGTATCATATCATACTCATCTAAATATGTAATATATCATAATTTCAATTGCAGGTAGGGTAAACTTTGTTTTACAGCATTAAACCTACATGTTATAAATCCAGCTAGATTCTTAAGATCCATTTTTTATAAGCATATGTATATTTTAAAATAAGTGATAGTAATGAGTTCTATGGATGGGTTTCTGAAAAACTAATTTGCATCTGAGGAAAATATCTTTTTGAAAGGATGTATAGGTATACTTTTAAAATAATGGCTACCTAATCAGACAAGAATATATATTCTGGTCATGTGGGAAATTAGTGTGTATTTTACCATTCTTTAAAAAGGCTCCTGGCAGGAAAACTGAAATTACACAACAGTCCAAGAAATATGATATTTCAAAAGCCAGGATGTTCAAAGTAGATATTAATATTCCATCAAGAGCTTATTCCTTGCCGGATTTTCTTTTAAGTGTCTCTGAGTCACAGATAATGAGCTGACCTTGGTAATTATGCTGGATTTTGTGATATTTTACATGTTTGCCTCACTTGAAAGTGCTATTAAGATTGTAAGAAAGACTGTGAAAACAGTACCCTGATATGTCATAATCTTCAATAAGAGATTCTTCTATTTAAAAACCTAGCATTTCTGATAAAGCTTTTTGGATGGCTCACACTCAATTCCTAAAGCAGCATTTGAAATTTGTGCCATGTTATTTCTCAGGTTTGCATTCTTTTAAACATCATCGATTTTTTTTTTTGAAACAGTGTAATATTTCAACATTGTTTTGGATGCTGTAGAAAAAGCATCCAACTTGTCCCTTGACGTTTTTAAGATGGCAAGTACGACTTATGCATATGTGTACGTCTTTAATATGCTCGGCTCTTTTCGTACTTGTTAAATCAGGCATGGGTAGGGAAAAAAAAAAAAAAAAAACAATCCTGTTGCGAGCTGGTAATTAACACAGCCATTTTATTCGACGTATTTTTCAAACCGATGGTGGTGGGTCTGGCGTGCCGCCTTATTTGAGGAGAGCGGATTGGAGTCCTCTCCATGTGCTCGCTGAAGGCACTAGAGAGCGCTGTGATCTCACCGAACGCGCTGCCAGCGAGGGAAGGCTCATCAGCGAGGGCAGCCTGCAAAATCCATCACCCCTTTGTGTGCGGCACTTTGAAAATGCTGCTTTCGCCTTACGCTTCTGAAGCAAAACTGTATCCATAGCTGCCGCGTTTTCTAACCTTGAAATCCTTCGGAAGGGGGAAAAAAATAAAAGGAAATGAGGAGCATGAGAAAAAAACCAACCATACTGAGATTTGAAGCGAGTAAGGTGAACTGTGTTAGATGATTTTCTGTAATTTACCACTCAGGGAATGTGGATAGTGAAAGAATAACAAGTCTGACGTGTTCAGTGCAGGAATATATAGCAAGCACCTCTCTAAAACTGGTCTAGCATACATAGGTCCTCAACATCTGTCTTTTCATAATAGTATGTCTCATTTTATTTTATTGTTTTAAATGTATCATATTACATTTTGCTCAGTCAGCTTCACTTAAATATAGCACAGTATACATCATGAGAATTTTGGTTGGATTTGGGAGGGGATTAAAGCTGATGCTTTTTAGCCAGCAGGCTAAAAGGGAGAAAAAATTGCCTTTCATTACTGTTTTTCCTTCCTTAGTATTTAGTAGAACTGATGTACTGTAGTTGCTTCTTTTCTCTTTTACGTTTGTGGCATGTTACAATGGCATGTTTCTGTTGTGCTATGAACACTCCATATACTTTCCTGATATAAATAGTTACAGTTAATTCATTGTCCGGTACTGTCTTAGCCTTAGCAACAAAGCAAATGAAAAATCACACTTCCTGCTACTGGTATCAATAGTTCTGCTTCACCAGAGCTATCCTTAGGTAAAATATAAATATGTGCAGATAGTATGAAACCTGCAGCCATTCTGAGTAATTGTAGCATTACCAGATTTCTGATTTTGAAATCCAAGCTGATCCTAGAAAAAGAAATCCACTATATGTGGGTTTTTTGCAAATACACAGTGAATTCAGTGCAAAGATAAGACACAGGTTGTGTTGTCGAGCCTGCACAGCATGGAAGTTGTCTAGGAGAGCAGACAGGTGCCATAAAAGTATGGGAGAGAAATTTCCAATATATGTTTCCTTTTGGGTGTAGGATTTGGCTGTATAACACAGAAAGTTCATTATCGCACACATTGGTTCCCTGCATAACCTCTGGTACAATTTCAGCAGCTACCTGTGGAAACACATATATTACATCCTGCAGCCTAATTATTGCTGTAATTAGATGGGTAAATTTTAAATTGGAGACAAATAAATGAGTGAAAATAATTCTGTGTTTTGATTCCAAGAACTGTGCTATTTTCCCTCCCAGGGAAAATTAGCAAAGTGTGCTGAGGTGCAGTTCTAGCAGATAACCCCTAAAGATAAATGAGTCTGAACAGCAAAAGCAGTGCAGCTCAAGTCTGCCAACACAGTTACACAGCAAATTTCATTCCATATATTTCATGAGCAGATTCCCTGTCCTGCTCTCAGGATAGCTCAGATGGCTGGCATGGCTGCAATTCAGGGCCTGAAAGAGCTGGGTGGAGGGGAATTCTTGCTTCTTGTACTTGATGCTGTGCTCTGATGTTCTGAGGGGTCTGAGTAGCCCCAAAGGGCACAGAAAAACAAGAGAAAATGGAATTTGACTTCTTTTATGGAGTGACTACATTGGTGGACAAGGGAAAGATTACAGACGTCATTTATCTGGACTTCTGTAAAACCTTTGACACGGTCACCCACAACATCCTTTTCCCCAAACTGCAGAGAGGTGGATTTAATGAGTGGATTTTTAGATGGATAAGAAAGTGGTTGGACAATTGCATCCAGTGGTGGTCAACAACTGAAAGTACTGGTGGACATCACTGACAAGTGGTGCCTTTCAGGGGTCCTTGTTGGCACCAGTGTTATTAAATACCTTTGTTAATGACATAGACAGAGGGATTGAGTTATAGCATCAGCATATTTGCTGATGACACCAAGCTGAGTGGTGTAGTTGACACACCTGGGGACAGGATGCCATCCAAAGGGACCTGGACAAGCTGGAGAAGTGGGTCCATGGTGCTCTCATGGGGTTTAATAAGACCAAGAGCAGGTGCTGCACCTGGGATGGGGCAGTGTCAACACAGGCTGGGAGGGGGACCGATGGAAAGCAGCCCTGCCCAGAAGAACTTGGGTGTGCTGGTGGATGGGGGGCTGGACGTGAGCGACCACACGTGCTGGGAGCCCAGAGAGCCAACTGTGTCCTGGGCAGCAGGGCANAGGGGGACCGATGGAAAGCAGCCCTGCCCAGAAGAACTTGGGTGTGCTGGTGGATGGGGGGCTGGACGTGAGCGACCACACGTGCTGGGAGCCCAGAGAGCCAACTGTGTCCTGGGCAGCAGGGCAGGGAGGGGATTCTGCCCCTCTGATCTGCCCTGCTGGGAGATGCAATACCCCACCTGGAATATTGCATCCCCCAGCACATGGGGCACAAGGACCTGTTGGAGCCAGTCCAGAGGAGGCCA
This sequence comes from Promerops cafer, assembly GCA_013398275.1. Taxonomy (NCBI): domain Eukaryota; kingdom Metazoa; phylum Chordata; class Aves; order Passeriformes; family Nectariniidae; genus Promerops; species Promerops cafer. The sequence goes on along the minus strand of VZSE01004172.1, from coordinate 839,039 downwards.
CCAAGGTGATTTGAGGGATGGAACATCTCTGCTATGAGGAAAGGCTGAGAGGGTTGGGATTGTTCAGTCTGGAAAGGAGAAAGCTTTGAGGTGACCTAATTTTGGCTTCCAGTTTCTGAAGGAAGCGTGGAAGAAAGCTGGAGAGGGACTTTTTGACAAGGGTCTGTAGTGACAGGATAAGAGGCAATGGCTTCAAACTGAAAGAGTACATTTAGGTTAGATATTAGGAAGGAATTCTTCACTGTGAGGGTGTTGAGGCACTGACACAGGTTGCCCGGAGCAGCTGTGGATGCCCCATCCCCAGAAGTGTTTAAGGCCAGGTTGGATGGAGCTCTGAGCAACCTGGTCTAGTCCCTGCCCATGGCAAAGGGGTTGGAACTGGATGATCTTTAAGGTCCACTCCAACATGAATCATTTTGTGATCCTTGTTCCTCTCTGTTGCCAAAGAAATATTGTCTCCCTTTCTCACATGTGAGTTTTACAATGTCTATAATGTCTCTTCCCTCTCCACATTTTTTTCCGTGTGGTATGGGAAACTATAGTTCTGTCAGAAATTATTTTATAAGTACTTGAAGATGCATGATCTGTTTCCGAGGAGGAGGACATCCTCAAGCACACTTTATATCCACTTACCTACTAGGGTTTAATCTTCCTCTTGCTTCTCTCCTACACATATAGGCAGTATTTTAATCCCCAAAGCTTTCACACGCTTTTTTAAACAGCAGGCATAAAAAACCCTGCAAAAATCCAATCGGAATTCTCTTGGAATACCCATCAGAAAATTAAAATATTTTAGAGTTTTAATTATTTATAAATTGAAATGAGGAGTTGATATATTGTATCAAATATTGAGTTGAGTTGAGATATTGTTACCAAACGAGAAGGTAAAGACTGCTGCAGTTATTTTAGACTGAACAATAAGTAGTTACAAACTTTTATATGAGTTGGTAGTTTCAATACTTCAGTATCCAATCCAATTTTAAACTTTCCAGATCACAGAATATATTCACAGATATGCTGTATCCTCTAAGATGATCTGCAGTCATCCTAATCTTGATATTGGGCTAACTATATATTTTTTAGAAGGAAATCACCATTCTGAAAAAAAAAATCCTAAACAGCTCAACATTTATGGGTTAACTTTTGCTGCCTGTGCATCATTTCATATGTCAAGACCTGCTTTTTTGAACTGCCATTCATAATTTCAACTTGTCTCACTGTCATCATCTTTCATGTGGCCTTCCCAAATGTCAGTTTTAGAGCCCATTGTAAGTCATATGTTATTCCTGTGCTGTTATACCACTGCAGCCTCTAAAATGCTATTCATTTTAGAACACACATCAGAATCAGCCTACTTGGATTAAAATAACCTGTCTAGATCTCTTGTTGTCTGTTTTACTTTTATTTCTGTATCTCTTTACTGGCCCCTGGATTCTTTTATTCTTTTGAGATAGGGCTGCTGCTTCTATCTCTGTTTGCTTTTTCGTTTGCTGCTTTCTCCAATACTGTGAAAACAGACTAGACTGAAGCACCTGAAAGAAAAGTAGTTATATTAATTTCTGGTATCACCAGTGGTTTTACAAATGCACCAAATTATAGTTCTTCAATATGCATAAAGATTTGTTTGGCAATTGATTCATCTGTGTAAACTTTGAATGCAATTAACTAAATTATCAGTAGATCTACTAGCCTGGCATATTCATTGATGATTTGTAATAGTCCCTTAATCTATTGATATTTCATTTGCCTGTCAAAGTAGGTTATTCATGCTGAGCTAAATTAGTCTTGATCATAACGAGGAATTCCTGTTTCAGCAGTGGAAATTGAAATTGTTTCAATTTCATGTAATATTTCTCTCTGCTGTCTTATATTGAGGCAGTTATTATTGTTGCCTTGTTATATGATTTTTCTCTGCATTGCAAGGTCTCCATCAACAGCAGTGATCCTTTATATTTTTATTACTAGAGAAACAAAGCTTTAAGAAGCACAGAAACATTGTACAAATGAGCAAGTATTAATGCTTAAATTTCTCAAATAATCATGCGTGAGCTAAATGTAATGACCTTGCCAGTGGGCTGTGAATTCTTCATGCAGAAATAATGTTCTGTTCCAAATTCAGAGTTCCAAATACTGTCAACAGCAAATAGATCTTCCCAGTGTGACCTATTGGAGTAGACAATGGCAAATGCAGCTGTTGTCTTCCTGACAGTGAAGGAAAGCAGACTCTGTACAGAGGGAAAACAAGGGACTTAAAACTGAGAACTCTTCTTTGGAACTTCCTATGTAACAGAGCTCTAGAAGTAGATAACAATAGGTCATTGGACAACCTGGTCTAATGGGAATTCCTTTATCCTTCTTTTTTTACCACTTTTCACATGCTGTTTCTAAACAGCAGTGCTGTCTACCAGGCTGTAAAAATAATTTTGGTAGTGCTAAGCCTTCAGAAATTGTATCCAAATTGACAAAATTATAAGATGAGGTAAAAAATTGAAAATCTATCCCAGTAGTTCTAGATTAAATAGAGATATTCTAGAGTTTGCTCTGTGAAGTCAACAAAAATGCAGTAGTCTGTCAGATCAGTACATGTTGAGAAGGGTTTTTGTTTTCTGGCTCTTCTCCACTATTCTTCTCAGTCTTTCATACATATATGACTGAATAGATTTGCCTTCATTCCTACAGCTGTTTGACATGCAGGTTATTACTTCTGGTGCTTGTGGAATTTCTTTCAAGCCTTTCTGGAACACCAAGTAAAAGTTACGTTAAGAAAAATACAGGAAACATAGATGCTCCTAAAACTTACCAAAACCTCTTTATATTTAGTATAAATATGCATCCACTGCATCCTAGCCCCCAGATACACAGAGTGAAAAAGCAAGCACATCCTAAATTTGCTTTAAAATGTGCTGCTGTGAACCCTCATTAACCTTGTTATTTTAACTGAGCGATCCTTTTTGCAAAAGGGCAGCTTCATGGAATATCCTCAGAGTCTGAATGTGATTGTCTTGATCAAAAGTAATATCATATAAAAATTACTCTCTGCAAGCCTGCATTCAAAATGAGAATGTTTAGCATCTGAGCTGTTTGGTAGCTTTATGTGGAGCACTAGCCAAAGGAAGAGTTTTGCAGATGATGATCTCTGAGGTCTAGTAGGTCTGTTGGAAAGAGGAATTCCTCACTATTTTGAAGGCAAGCTCTGCTCAGAGCATGTGTTGGCTAATAAAGCAGAGAGTGAAAAAATTACAGCAGGAGGAAGAGAGATCTGAATATACTATGCCGTGCAAATGCCAGCTTTGTTACATTCTGTCTATTTTTGAGGTGTGTGCAATCTCCAGAAGTGGTCAGAACAGGAAAGAAATGAAGGACATTTGATGTGCTCGAATGCCTCACCTCCCCACCACAGCCATCCCCCTCATACAGAGTAATTGGCCTAGCATTGATTATGTGGGAGATGGATTGCCACGCACATTTATATGGCAATTAGATTTGATTATTTGCCATTTAACATGCATCACCAACTTTCCTCACAGTCCATCGCACAAGCAGACTGCTTTGGTTTTACATCTGTTTAATCTTTTTCAATGCCAGTGCTCTCCATCTAGTCTTTAGTGGGGGTAAAAACAAGCAGAGAGAAATAGAGGGGCTGGGAATCTGAGGATTTTTATTGTCAGGAAAATGTTAAATGTTTTTGTGTAACTGATTCTTGTGAGGAAAAAAATGGTTTTTGAGAACAGAATTGTTGGGGAAATGGTGGATTTTAACCTGGAGAAGTCTTCAGATGTGAGCACTTCCTTTTTGAATATCTCCATTTTTCTATTCAATACTTATCTCTTGAGGACATTGTTGTGTTGTTTCTCACACACCAGCACTTCCTAAGACACAGCTTTACTTGCCTGTGAAACGTAGGCACATTTGTGTGATCCTTGAGGAGCACTAAACTGAGTCAAAAATTGTAATAAGAATGAAATCTGAGCACCAAGAGGTGCATGCAGAAGCGGACAGAACATCCAGCAGAGCATAAGGAAAAGTTTCTTGGCAGAAGAATATTTGTGGAACTGTGGAAAGTTTTCAGTGTAGTTCTGTGTAGTGTGATGAAATCAGGAGATTGGAGGTGGAGCAGCACCTGTATCTCCACTGTGGACTGCCATGGAAATTGGTGGCAAGTGAAAACTGGAAGATGCTGTTCCTGGTGCACCCATCAACTGTAACTTCTTCCTGCCACCTCTTTATTCTCCTTGCCTTTTTTTTTCTGTCAGTGTGGACTACAGGGCAGTGCTACAATGAAACTGTAAAAAGAGCAGTCAAGTATCATTCAAGGGAAGAAATATCTTCAAAGTTCAATTCTCTTGACAAATAACAACAATATGTACTATGTGCCAATAAGGGTGCCTGAAGAAAACCCACAATGTCAGCATTACTTTTTTTTTTTTCTTTTCCTAATACATTTAATAGGGTATTCAAGCAAGATACTGAAAGCAGTGTAGAATTGAGGTGAAAAGATCAGTTTCTATATTCCTTCCCAAAAGAGTGACTTGCTAACCTAGACATTTTTCTTTATTTTTTTTCTTTTTATTTGCCTGTAAACATTTTGCCTTGCTTGGTTATCAGTATAGGGAATGTGAAAGATGAAAGCCACCACCTGTCACATCATAAAAAACCCTCTTGCCTGAAGTATTTGAAAGGACAGATAACTCAGCAGAGGCTGGACAAGTAAACTAGCCACCCTTTCCCTCCTTATGTGAGAGCAGGTCTAAAAGTGCTAGAATTCATCACTCCAATACGAAAAATATTTGCAAAGACTATTTTTCCTTAAAAAAAAAAATCACATCAAAACCAAAAGACATCAACCACAAATCAATACTGAAGCCACAGAATGGACTCTTTGAAGTGAGTAAGTGGACATAAAAAACTAAGTTTACATTTTCATGTCTTCCCTCAAGTGCCCTTCCTTGCAAGCGGTAGACAAAATTCAGTCATGCTTTGCTCTAGCACCAAGCAGGCCTGTGAATGCACAGCAAAGTGCATATTCTCTGCTGCAAAGGGGGTTTGAAAAGCCATATGCTGGAGCGTATGCACTGCAGAAGCTGTGTGGATGCAGCATTTAAGCCTTTGTCAACTCTTCTTCAGTTTATTAATGGGCTATGATCACAGCAGGCTTCATGGTTTATGAAAAAAAAAAGAGCAATTATGTCTCATCTATGTTTTTTTAAGGACCAAACACTTTTTTGACATGGAACAAAGAGCAAATCTTTACTCAGGACTGATGAAGGTGAGGAGAGACTCTAGAATGACCACTCATCCACTATTCAGGCCCAGTTCCTTTTCTAAAGTGTGTGCTGAAATTTGAAAGGAAAATCTCCACTGGGCTCTGTCTATTGCACAAAGTAAATGTGCAAAAGGTGGGTGATTTTGTGTGCTGGGGAGGTGAGAAGGTCATCAAGGCCAAGTAGGCTCCCGTATTTCAGCAAATGTCAAAGACATCTGAATGCCTACCTGGCACTTGCATTTGAGACAACAGCCATTGGATGGCCACCAGGGTGGTGTCTGTTCTAGTCAGTGCATATTCAGCTTGTGTAGTTTATTTTCACAATTCAGTTGCCTTAAAAATACCATGAGTTGGGATTGTGTGGGTTGTCTTAGGATGAATTCCACCATGTACTTTGTAGTGCAATTATTAAGATTCTACAAAGTGATTTCTATTGATCTGGTAACAGCAGCTCATCTGTTTTAGGAGGGACTGGAATAAAGTGAGCACTTTTTTCTTTTGAGGTTAGACTTTCCCTGTGGCATTTCTCAGTCTTTGCAGTCCTCCTCCGTCTTTGCCTGCCTGAGGGAAGAAGCTGTTTTATGTTTGATCATTTTGAAATAGTATATTTGGAGAAAAGTCTGCCTGACACCTTGGCTTCACCACAGCCAGATGTTCCGTTGTATTTTCATATGTCACATAAAGGAATTGTGGTGATGCCTGCTGCGTTTTCAGAATCCACCATGGTGTGCCAGGGCTATCCATCTCGTTCCTGGGGAGTAAGACCACTCTAGTACACCCCAGAAGCATTCTCATTCCCAGCCATAGTAGAGATTTGGGACAATGTGACATTAGAAACATGACAAAACAACTTCTTCCAAAATGAAAGAGAAATTAGGAGAATAGCTGAAAGTACTTTTTTAAAGTACAGCAGCACAACAAGAGATTGGGGAAGAGAATGTCTGCTCTTGGAGAGAATTAAGGATTTGAAGATGCTTTTGTTCAGGAATATAAAAATATTCCAGAGATATTGTATTTATGGATTATGAAAAAGTCAAGCCACAATTCCTTCCACTGTTGTATTTCCCCCCCCTTTTTATTTTTAGTCATACATGGAACCATATTTGAATGAATGGTTTTCATTTCTTGTCAGCAAAGGTGTTCAAGAAATGAACCCCAAATATGTACACAAAGCACACAGATTTAGGAGGGTAAAGAAGTCTAACTATATCCTGGCTACACTACTTGTTCCCTGATGTCACAAATCTCCTGTACCAAACTTCTGCTGGTTTGGTTAAGGGGTCCAGATGCACCAGTCACACCTGAGCAGGATTCTTATGTTGTTACCATCATAAACACATGGAAAACCATTCCCTCTCTACTTATGTTTGAAGACAATGGTAGCTGTTAAATGAAGTGAATCATTTTTTGCCCACCAGCATATATCATGTAAGAATTCTCAGGAATGGAGAAAAGGAGAAAAGTCTGTGAGGTGACCTGTCAGCAATGTCATTAGTGCCAGATAATAACTCTTCATAGCTTCTGTTAGTTAGTCAGAAAATAGAACAGCATCTTCAATCTTTGTTTTACATTTCTTTGGTTTAGCATTTGCAAAAGTTCTTATTTTGAAGAAATGCAGAGGCTTGAGATAAAAAAAGATGAGCTATTACAGGAGGACTTGGCATTTGTTTTACCAACAGTTGTGTGTGACTCACTGTTGTGTGGTGTTCTGTGTGCTTTTGCATAAGTGTGATTCCAGTAATGAATACATTGAGAACTTGGGTTAATTTATTAGCTAGCAATTTGTTTCTGTGTTAAATTTACTTGTTATTAAAGCACAAATCAGCTCTAAGTCAGAAAAGAGATTAATAGTTGTAAATAGGAAAGATCCTGTTGGAATAAGTGAGGATCTGCAGTACCTGCAAAAGATGCAAATTAAACCTACTAAAATATTCTCTTTATCAGTGCTTATGGCATAACTGAGCAGTACCATCATTGCCATGGGCAGATCCAGCTCTGAAAGTGCTGCCTGCCAGCTGATTCCTCTGGCCTGCCATGAACGTGCCAGTGAGAACGTGCCTGAAGCACACTTTCTTTTTTTCTTTTGCCTCAGAAAAACAAAGAGAGGAAACAATCCTCCCACCCCCACCAAAAAAAAAAAAAACACCAAAAACAAACAAAGAAAAAGGAGATAAGTCTGTCCACTTATTCCTAATACAAGAAAAAAGAGGAGAGTTGTGAGATCTGCTCTCAAATAAACTGCTTTGTTTGAAGCTTTTCCGGTGATCAGAAGGAAATCTTGGATCGCTCTACTACCTCACCTATTTCTTTACTATCTGCAACTGTGCCTATGACAATTGACATATATTTTATGTAAATTGGCTATTTTCCTTTATAAATTGAAGAAAATCAGGATTACTGTAAGAAAAATGAGACTTTTTCAGGAATACAGTTAAAAATCAAACTGAACTTTAGAAGACAATATGTACAAGGAAGGCAACAGCTGAACTTTAGTTCCAGAAACTATGGATACACATTTTCAGTGGGTAGCGGTGTAGCATTAGTGTTGCATTTAGGCTCCAGCCAAAAAACACAGTGTCATAATCTTGTACTATTGATCTGTGGTACCTTACTTCATGAAATAACTTGCATGTAATTCACACCTGTAAGTAGGCAGCTACACAACAAGGGATTTTCTCTGGAGTAAAATTTCCAGTATTGAAGCTGTACTTACACAGGAAGTGAGAAAGAGAAAACCTGGGAATTTGTATTGCACTGTTGATTCCCCTGATCTCTTTCAGTAGGAACAGGGAACATCTTTTATCTTTTCTGAATCTCTGCCATTACATGTTTGAGGTAAAATTTAATTAACAACATTTTCTGCAATCTGGTCTTGTCTGAAAGTCTAATGGATTGAGTTTTGTCAGAAACTACTTCTTCATTGAGATGAACATGAAAGTAGCATGCAATTAACTGAAATAAAAATAACAATGCAAACATTTTGTGATGGCAGAGAAGAAAAATTACCAAGTGCAAAAAATTAACTAACTTTAAAACAAAAGTAAAAATCTGAGTTTTAATTCCAGAACTTATCCCTTAGCAAAATTTTGTGTCTGAAAGTGCTTTTCGTGCCAGCAGCAGCAAACTCAAAACACATATGGTATAAAAACATTTGATATTAAATCTGGGGAGATTAACTCATAGTCATAAAAATACTTTTATACACTTTATAAAAGATGAAGTCTAATAGTCAGTATGGCTGCTCAATACATAAGATATGTATTTGTCTATTAGGTGTGAATTACATGCATGTTTGATTTTTAAAAGCAGAACTCAAAGTTATTTTGAACATCAACAAAATGTAAATATTACCTAGAACATGTATTTGAAAAAAAAATATAGTTAAATAGCTTAATATCTTTAAAATGATCAGTTTAATTATCAACACTCTTAAGGTACTGGAAGTAAACTGTAGGGATAGAGCTTATTTAGACTCAATATATTGTGCTTCACTGCATGTGATACCTAATTGGCAATGTTCCAGTGTATATTTTCAGGAGCAAATATTCTGAGTTCCACTTATGTGTTGGCACACTGACCTGGACTTCTTCTAGCCATCCATCTTGACTGGCAGCTACTGCATGACTGTATATAGCAATCTCAATAGGTTTGAGAGATGAATATCAGGAACTAGCAGGGGATCAATCTGAAAGGTTGTGGTTTTAAAGATGTACCTAATCACAGAATAAAAAGGGTTGCTTGGACAGTATATTTTTAAAAAGAGGTTACACGTGTCATGTGCAATAGATCAAGTTTAATTTTTTTATCATAGAAGTGATTTTCTTAATACTATTCTCTGGAATGGTTTCCCTCTTTTAAGTCTATTGGGATCAGTTGAGATGAATTATCTCTCTATTCTGAGCTGGCAGTGACTGAAAGTTTCAGGAAACCTGGAAAGGTTTGGCTTTCTTGATGTTCCATCTGAGAAAAAGATGAAGGACCTTTATAATGGCACAAGTGTTTTAACTTTGTTTTCAGTTCAGCAGATTGAAAAATGCAGGAATCTTTCTGTTGTGAATGAATTAGATCCCATTTGTGGGAACAGATGGATCACCATATTTTAATCTGTTATGTTTAATCTCATGCTTGTGAGATTTACATTGTACTTCAGAGCTCTAGAGGAAAGCAAGATCTTATTTTCCAAATTATCTACATAGAATGGATAAAGCTTGAGGTGTCTTAGTGTATGATGCTAAAAAAGTCACTAAGAGTTTTGGTTGGTTTGCTTATAAATTCTATATGTTAATAAGTGTTTTCCTAAGCATGTTCCATTTTCTCTCTATTTCACTAATTCAAATGCAGTTGAATGTTGGGGATAATACATAGTGACTAAAGATTTTTTTCTCAGTCTTACAGACATTTATTTGTTTCAGGCTATTTCCTCGCAGGCAAACTGTAAACCATTACAAACAGCACTAATTGCGGTCCCTTTCAAGCAAGAAATATGCCAGAAGAACCAGTAAAAGGTGTATCTGTGATTTACACCAATCAGAGGGAGATGAAAACTAGCCACGTGGGGTAGTGGCAATAGTACATTCTGAGTTCTGTCACTGTAAAAACTGCCTACAAAGCTCAGCAAACACTTAGGAAATCAACAGTTTTGCATTTGAGGGGATGCAGAAACACTCTTTGGTACTGTAGCACCTGGTCTTGTGGCCTAGGCTCCAAAATCAGCCAGCCTGGGAGTTGTTCTGGAAAGCACAATGTAAATTAGAAAGTATGTTCAGTTAAACTGCTGAAAATTTGTGCTAGCAAAAAAATATGTCATCAATGAGGATTTAATGCCTAAACAGAGACTGTGCTGTGCCTGCTTCCCTTCTCTGGGCAAGCAGCAGCCAGGTTCTTTTCTGCAGCATGTCCTCAGCAGCAGGTGTGGAAAGCACCTGGTGAAACCTGCAGCCTGACACTTGAGGTACACTTAAGGAGGTTCTTATGGTTATGTTGGATTGAAAGGCAACTGTTCTGTTCACCAGACACACCCAACACATGAGAGAAATGTAGAGCCTGAATTGTTTCAGAACAAAAAAGCATCCTCCCCTTGGTGTTGAAGAGGACACTTATAGTTATGTCCTTTCAAAGTAAGTCTGTCGCAGAGCTAGGAATTCCCTGAAGGAAGAAAAGTCCTGGTTTTCAGTCCTGAGTAAGTTGCCTGAGGTTCATCAGAGCAAGCTGTTTGTTACAGGTGTGTGCCATTAGAATAATTTTCGGCAACAAAATTCCATTTGCTCAGTGTTCATATTGCTGTTTTAAAGGCATCTAACTCCCCTTGCTCCCACATGAGTTTCAGTTGGGATAGTTGGTCATTTTGCTGTTCAACAATGGTATCTCTAAGCTTCTCCTTTCATGTGTCCCTCAATCTTGTATTTCTTTGTGTACTTCGCTGAAAATGATTCTGGATACATTGATCCACATGGACTTCAGGTGGATCTTGGTGCTTTACTTGTTGCCTTTTATCTCGCTGTGCTGTGTTGGTGACAGGCATGGTCTGTGGTCAGCTTCCCTGAATATCGAACAATTATATGAACAACTTGTATCAACAAATTGTATAACAATTATATGAACAATTATACTGAACAAAAAGATGAACAATCGTGTCAGTGCTAGATGAGTTTCTAGGTGGGGATTCTGTGATTTAATCCTCCTCTCTGCAATAGATGCATGTTTCCTGAACATGTGAACATGTGGGCATGGAAAGCCTGCCCAAGTACTCCTAAGTAATCAGACACAAAAATTTGAAGTCTACATTTACATTTGAAAAAATACAGTCCTGCAATGCCATATATTAAATTAATGCCATAAATGCCATAAAATAAATGTGTAATGCAATGCCATAAATTAAATATGTAAAAATACACATTATCAGTGTTTTCTTCTACATTTATTTCAAAGAATATTTTTTGGACATATCTGTCATTCACCACAAAAAAAACACAGAAGATCAAGTGGCTCAAAGTTTCTGCTGGTTCTTTTTTGTATCTAATATTTATTTCTCCTCAACAGGTGATTTGTATATTGGAGGAGTGGCCAAAGAAATGTTTAAATCCTTGCCCAAACTGGTGCATGCAAAGGAGGGATTCCAAGGCTGCCTTGCATCAGTTGACTTGAACGGACGGCTCCCTGATCTCATCTCAGATGCTCTCTTCTGCAATGGGCAAATAGAAAGAGGATGTGAAGGTATTAAATATGCTGGGCTTTGTTGGGATTTTTTAAATATATTTATATCATAGTGAAAGTACTGTGCCAATCCTGCAGGGTTTTTTTGATATTTACACTCCATACATCAAGAGACTATATTTTACCTGCTTCTAATTGATCTTGCTTGACCCTTTCTTACATAAAGGCTGTGTTTTTTAGTATTATGGAGACAGGCGTGTGCCTGCCCTAAAGCACAGGGATTGATCTGAGAACACGAGTTAACTTCAGAATGTTAAATATAGGTTCCTTACTTCTCCAGTGGCAAGATTTTTTCCATGTGTTTTGTTTACATCTGATGTATTTTAATTAATGATAACAACAATAACAATTAGCTTCAATGAAGTTCTTTATATCTTCATAACACTCAGGCATTAGTTAGTGCTGAGACATTAGCTAAGTAATTCCAATTTTAAAGCAGACATTTTGAGTTGGTTAATTCAAGGCTAATTTATGAAATTTTTTAATACCAATCTTCTATCTTCTATATTTTTGCTCACCCCTTAGATTAGTATTGACATGAACCTTTCTCTCTGAAATCAGTAACAGACAAATATGTTTTATCTCACAATTTTATGTCTTTATTGACTCGTCTGGAATATCATGAAATTTAAGTGAGGACAGAATTAGAAGAAGTGTATTTCTAATTCAGGGGTGTCAATCTCTAGCTATTTTTCCAGCTGTCATTTGATCCCACGTTATTTTTACTGTGGTTTATGGAATAATTTGAATACATTTTTTGTCCCTGCATATCTAATTTATTCACATAATTCTGGATTTTGTGTTTATGTTCAATTTTATGTGTTCTTCCTTCTCTCAAGTGCCATTCTTCTCTGGACAGAAAAATGTGTAAATGACATTATAAAAGCTGTTTCAAGTTGGAATCGTAATGGTTTTGATATCAAGTTTGTTAAGTATGCAAATTTACATTGTAAAAATCCAAGGAGAGCTGGGGCGTTCCTCAAGTTTCATGAGATAAAGCTTCCTGGTGTATAAAGTCTGTCTCCTCTTTTGTTGTGCCTACCAGTACATTTGGACAGGTGGAACTTTTTTGTTCTTTACCTGTTATTTTTAGTTAGCAATATAAGTTCTACTATTAGTACATAGAAACAGACACTAAAGCTACAGAGAAATATAAGATGGCAATTCTGCATATTTCTTTCAGGAGTGCAAAAATATGTATTAGTTTGCCACTGAGTTTAGAAAATTAGATTCTGCTTTCTGAATGGTTTAAGCAATTCCATCCCTGCACCATCCCTTCAGAGAGTCAAAGTATGCCTTAATTCCATTACACATTTCATAGCTTCTTTTGAAATTATGTAATTTCCTAAATGAATTTTCTGTACTTCAAAGAAATATTGCCACAGGCCTAGTGTGTGAGTTCACCTTTTAAACCACTGGCACAACTCAGCTATCAGTGGATTTAATAAAGCTACCAACAATTTAATAAAGGCCATAAAGCTATTGTCCTTTTTGGTAGTGAGTGAGTTTTTTCCAACACCAAAATCACCTGACACAACAAACTGGTCAAACCAGATGTGCTGCCTGGCTCCCAGAGAAATGTCTCCTCTAAAGTCTTCTGCCTGCAGAAGGAAATCTCTAACAGCACAGAATGAAATCTCCCCTTCCAGCCTTTCTGCTTAACCTTGCAAGTTATCTCTTCCATCTCACTTGTTTACTTCAAGTCCTCATGTCTGACCCGTCTGTCAGTCTTTTGTTTGCAGACCATGGAATCAGATGTCCAAAAAAGTGTTCTGCCACGTTAAAGATGATTTAGGTCACTTGTGAATTCAGGTGCCTCCTAGAAAAGCCTTTCATGCCTCAAGCTGCTCCTACCTCTGCTGCTGTGTCCAGCCAGGACTGTCTCCATCCTGACAGGGCTGAGAGTTCTGCACCAATCTCACCCTGCAATGGGATGTGCAAGCCCTGGCAGTCCCCTGGGACATCGGGTCAGACAGCTCAGGACACAGCAGCAGAAGCTATGTCAGAAGTGCTTGTCACCACCACTTGCAATCCCAAAGACAGCTGGTATATGTCCCGTGTTAAGACATCAGGTTCTGGAAAATCTGTCCTGAGAAGTGAGGCACTTGGATTTGTTGTTTTTCAGATTTATGGGACTGAGTTCCCCAACTTTCAGGTACATATTGAGGAGGGGGGAAAAAAAACAAAACTCTTTTTCTCTCTTCTGTCAAACTGTCAAATTCTGCAGTCATAATGTACTTCTAATTAATTTTATCTGTTAGACTTTGTACTTAAACTATTTATATTTCTCAATAGTTTGACAGTCATAAGTGCATTAAACATTTTGAGCAAGACCACCCATGGGATAGCTGTGGCAATTTGGAAGGTTTGCATTTTGAAGCTTCACCCACAGGCAGAGAGATATCTATCATTGAACACGAAACATAATTTACACTTGGCTGAATCCACCTAGCTGACAAATTTTCAATGACTAGAACAGATAGAAACTAAGGGCTAGAAGGATAAAGATGCTAACTAGCTCTTTGAAGTGTTAATGGCAAACCCCAAAGCCAGGTTGTGTCAACACAGTTTTCCTCTAGTCAAATCAATTGTACTTCCTTTTCCCATTTAAAATAAAGTATGACACGACCATAGTTTTTATATAGTTGCAAGAAAAATGCACTGTGTATATATGTGCATATAAAATGTAATTTGTATATTATACGAGCTGTACGAAAAAATCACAGTATTAACATACATGAAGATTCTTGGTGGTAAGATAAGAAATTTGTTTTTATTATATATTGTAAAACATCTATGTGTCAGTTTATAATGCTTATTGTGATATATATTGCATGCAAGCCCTCACATAGGGCAAATGTAATGAGATCACAAACTCAGTCAATTAAAAAGTCTGCAGTGAAGACTGAATAAATTAGAATATTTAAAAAAATTGAATATGAAAAAAGAAAAAGTGCTAGAGAAGGGTGTATTACAGTATTTTTACTAACTACCTTAGTTCTTCAGTATATAAATATATATATAGGAAAAGATGAACTTGTTATGGTAAATATCATAGTATTTACCACCATTAAACAGTTGTCTTCTGTTCTTTGGGAAAAATAATCCTACATTTGCTAAAAGAAATGCTTATATGCAAGCTGGTCTTGATGGCAATTTTAGCATAATGACTAATATAGATAAGAGTGCTAAGAATCAATTTAATACAAAGAAAAATACCTCACTTTTTCAGTGAGATTGTATCTGTATTTTTTTCTAAAAATATGTTTTCACATGCACTTCCTAATGTGCCTACAGGGTCCTGCAGTTTAGGTACTTTCAAGTCCTTGTGACTTTTGCTCCACTTTTGCAAAGATGAGGAAATTCAACATTGCATAACTAAAGTGTAAATAAATCCATGAATATATAACATTTAAACACCTACAGATATTTTCACTTCAGCTTTGTAAAGTTTCCGAGTAGCAGAATTTTGTGAGAAAAATTGTGTCTTGTCAGCTACGGGATTCTGTCATTATAATCCTCTGCTCAAGAAAGGGTGATGTAATGCCCAAATGTTTAAACTTCTGGGCTCAGAACTCCAAAGGAAAGGAAATCACTATCTAATGTCTGCCTGCTGCAGTCAGCTATAGGTGGTGGTGGTATTTATTTTTAATAATAATAATGATTATTATTATTATTATTGTTGTTGTTGTTGTTATTATTATTATTATCATTATTATTATTATTATCATCCTAACAGGAGACAACAGCAGAAGTAATAATTTTGCCAAGACAGGGGTGCAGTGTACCCTGCCCTCCCTCTCAGTGGTTTTGGTGACTGTTCAGGCCCTGCTTCAGAGACTAAGCTGTGCCTCATTTAAAGGAAGAGGCTATGGAGCTGACTTAAATCATATTGATATGGATTTTTTTTAAATACCAGCAAATCAAAAGAAAATCCCACACTGAGATATTTGAAGAGCTAATAGAAAAGAAGGGTTATGAGGATTTCTCTCTGGGTCATGATTTTTAATTCATTTATGTAATCTTTGGACCAGCTTTGCCCTGTCATCCCTGACTGGCTGTGGGAGTTTCAAATGGATATTGATGTGCCTCCCCCAAAACAATTTGGGACAATTTTATAATCCCAGAACCAAATTTTTCCTTGTAGTGTCAAGAGTTAGTGTGAAATGTGTGTGAGAGCTCATGGTAAACTGTGGTTCATGATCTGTATTTCAGTCTTCATTCACCAGTCACAGAGAAAGGCCTAGAAAAAAGGCAGAGCACAGAGGATGATGGTGCTAATTATTCTTGAATTCAGTGTATCTGAACATGACAAAGGGCTAGTCAGGATCCAGCCATGCATTTACTCTGTTAATGCATTGATAGCTATGCAAGGAAGAAAAAACCCCACACTTTTAATTTTCTTCCATTACATGTCATCAGCTCAATTAACCATTATATTTCTAGCAAAATACTGGCAAATTACTGCTTTCTTATTTTGGCTTGCCTGAAGATTTATGGCTATTAGCATTAATTTGTTTGCATTATATGGCATTTCTTTCTCTCTTTAACAGCAGCATGCACTTTATTCTGAATGGTTTTTTTCTGTGTTTGCTGCCATTTCAATATTGCTTACTAACATTTACTATATTTTGCTTTTTTTATTTTGCTGACAAAGTTGCATTGATGAAAGCTGATTTGCAAGGTAGATAGCCCTGTGTGTATTAAACAAGACTGAAACCCCCAATGCACAGTTGGATTTCTGCAATAAATGCTCTGTACATTTCAGAACTAAAGTGTGTTATTTCATTGCTGATTTTGCCTTTCACACCTCTAAAACAATGGGCTAAATGAACCTTCATTTTCCAGCATTGCTTGCATAAAGGCTTTCAGTCTTGAATATGTTTGTATAGTGATTGCTTTAGTGCTTTGATCATTCCTTTTTGAAATTTCTTTATATTTCAGTAGTCTAGTTATGATTCTCTAGAAATAGAGTAGCTTTGTTTTTTCATGTGTATGTCACATTTTGGCATGCCAGTTCATTAGTAGTCTGATTTTCTGCATTTCCCCTTTAAGAAGGAATCTGCATGGGATCCCTAAAGCATGTGAATTGGTTCTTGTCAACATTCCAGCCAAAGAATCCCAAACTGCTCTGAATTTCAGACCTAAATCATTTAAAATGATTTGTGGGATTAGAATAATTTTAATAGCGTAGCTTCATTTTATTATTTTCTTAAGACTTGTTTCATTTTTCTATTTCATTATCCAATCTTTCATACCCCAGAGTTTTGATTCCTGTGGCATCTGGCTTTGCTGTTTGAAATGTATTTCCAGGAAGAAATAATGAAGTTTTTAGACAACGTTTAGCCAGTTAATGATCTGACACGAGATTAACAAATAAACGACAACAAAGTTAACATTCCCACTGTACCTGGAATAATTCTGCTTCTGTTTTGTGCATTCTTATGTGTTTGACATAGTGATTTTACAACTAAAGCAAACCCCCCCCCCCTTTTAATGTTACATGCTGCTCCGAAAACAGCGAGTTTATGTGCGTTTGACTTGGTAACTCTTTGCTCATTTGATTTGAGATGTTGGCAACTACTCAATGTGAGCCACTGAGAAGTGCCTTTCTTTGGAAGACGAAGTGCAAGTCCTTTTTTGTGTGTTCTCATTAGGCCCCAGCACAACGTGCCAGGAGGATTCCTGTGCAAACCAGGGCGTGTGCTTACAGCAGTGGGATGGATTCAGTTGTGACTGCAGCATGACCTCCTTTAGTGGACCATTGTGCAACGACCGTAAGTACATGAAAAAAAATGTCCCTCTGAACACCTGAGGCCTCCAAGGCAACATTTGAAGCAAGTGCCTAAAGCTTTATGTTGTTTTAATATTAGATGTCCAACTGGACTGGCAAACCCTGTGAAAATCTGTAAGGCTTGTGGTAAGAACAAAGAATGTGCTCTATAAATTTTGGACAATGTGCAGTGTCAAACACAGGCAGAACTTGTAACTTTTGTTACACTTGATTCCAAGTCTGATATACTTTTGGTTACCTGTTTGATGCAGTCTCTTTCCTGCATAAATATTTCAAATGGATTTTTCTTTTTCCTGATTGAAAACACATTTTACATTTTGTTATCTTAATGTAGCACTATCACAAGGGCTATAATTACTGTGAAACAGTTGAGAAGGCTTATTATCTCCCTTTGTGGATTTCTTAGGTGACACACTAAACATGCCAATAATAACAGCATGCTGAGTATTTTAGTTCTTTTAGATTTCATCTGAATAACACACAGCAACCATCTGGTCTTCCAGGAAAAGCTTAAATGTGTCAAAAATAAGGGTCCTGATTCACCAGCTTCATAATGTTTTATTCCAATCTAACCTCATTGATCTAAATAGAATCATGCAGGAGTGATGGTGGAATAATAATGGAAGAGCCATAATGTTCCACAGTAAATGATAAAAGTAAGCTGCTGACTTTTGGTTTTAATTTATCACATTTGTAATATCCAAATGTTGCACATTTTTATACCCATATGAAGATGGAATTTCTTTAAGGCATTTTTATTTCTATTTATATACATTTATATTTAAAAAAATGACTGATGATAGAAAGAATTGTATAACTGCCTAGTCAAGTATTCTGGATTTTTCTGTCTTGTTCTGGTTCTCCACTCTGCAGCAAGGCATGCCACCTTGGACAAACCCAACCCAGCAGAATATTTATAATCTGAAAAGCTTTTGGCTCAAATTACATTTATCAAATGGCTAGGAAATTAACTGCATGCAGAAGCTAACCATTTATTTCCATGAAATTTCCATAGTTTGAAAACTAGGGAAAGGATGAAAGGACTCATTCTGTTTCTCTGCTGAGTTGCTCTCATGGTAGAAGTGAAATGTGGTATTGAAAAACTTCCAGTAATTTGAGCAAAGGTTTAGGTTTACTTTATGTAAATGAGTTTGCACTTCCCAGCAATGTACATGATTAGTCATATTGCTAAACATACATTTTGAAAGTTTCGTCTCCGTACATACTACAAGAGAAAAATGTTTCTGTTTTGCTTCTATGTTGTTATTTCTGTTTTTTGATCTTTTGAGTTGTTTCAGAAGTAACTAAAACCTATTGATAGAAAGTTGCAGATATAACATCTAACAAAGGAAAAACTCAGTTTATAACTTTTAGTAGTAATTGTTGTGTGGACCTGGAATATTCCATGAATTATTTCTTCAAGTGACAGCTAATGCATAAATTTGTCAAATTGATGAGCTTATTTAAGAAAGATATTTACCTGTGAATGCTCATTTATATAGTAACATCATGAGCTACATTGCACGCAACTGAAATATTTCACAATATGCCATTTC
Organism: Promerops cafer; assembly: GCA_013398275.1. Lineage (NCBI taxonomy): Eukaryota > Metazoa > Chordata > Aves > Passeriformes > Nectariniidae > Promerops > Promerops cafer. Next base: position 820,213 of record VZSE01004172.1, on the reverse strand, counting down.
TGATGATGATAAAGGAGTCCTTTTACTGCTGGCTGCTAAAAATACTTACTTTATTCCCAGAAAAATCTTACTAACAATTTTTTTTTATCACAAGCATGAAATAAAAATTTATCCTTGATGTGGATGTTTTGTAATAGAATGCAGAGTCTAGCAAATATAATACATTTGATTTCTGCTTTATCTTGGCTCCTTAGATTAGTTCAGATACCAAAAAATCTGCAAAGCCCATCTAACAAGAGAGAATTTTCATAATGGTAAATGTGCCAGAAAGGAGGAAAAATGATGTTGTCAGTGTTATCTGCTCAGAGCCTGCTCTCTGCTGTGTTTGGGAAGAGCATAATGGGAAGAGAAATGATGAAATGTTACTACAGCTTTTGAAAAGTGGCACAGGCTGCACACCACAGACTAAACTTTGTGGCACTGAAATAAGGCAAATTCCCTTCATGTGAGGAAACCTTCCAGCAACAGGTCTAGAATAGCACCTGCTTGTTGCTGAAAATGCATCCCCTTCAGGAAGGATGTAGGCACTTTCCTGAGCATGTTTCCATCGCAGATTGTGCGTGGAGCAACACTGGTTGACAGAAGCTCAAATTTAACCCAGTGTTGCTACTCAGGCAGGCCCTTGGCTCACTTTACATGTGAATATACTGTTTTATATAAAATGGAATACTTAAGACATGAAAATCTCTTAGAGATTTTTTTAGCCTCAAACCCCACCAACTGACCACTTAAAAATAAGTGTCAGTGGTAATAAGAGAAACAGTTAGAAGTACTTAGTCCCTTAACCAAGGTGATGGTATCTCTATGAAAACACAGTTAGAAAGTGTGCCATTCTTGCCAAAATGCTGGACAGATGAAGGAGGAGGGAATAAAACAACAGTCAGAAAAGAGGGAGTAGGTGTTCAAATGGGTGGGTGTTTCACTCTCAGCCAGGATTTAACCCGTCACACCTCAACTCTGTTTTGTTCCACAAGTTCCTAGGGGACATATCTAAGCAGAAATTTCAGTGAGAACGTTGCCAAGGTGAGAGGATACCTGTCCAACCCCTCTGTTCAGAGCAGAGTCAGATTGCACCGGTTGTCTGGGTCATCCTCTCCAAAGATGAAGCCTCCATAACCACTCTGGGAAACCTGTCACATGGCTCATTCACCCTCACAGTACAAATATTTTCCTAAAGTTTAAATGGTATTTCATATATTCCTGTTTGTGCCTATTGCCTCTTGTTCTGTCACTGGGCACCACTAAGAAAAGTCTGTCTTCTTTATCTCACATACATCAGTTGTTGCAAAACATTGATGGATCCCCACTGAGCCTTTTCTTCTCCTGGCTGAGCAGCCCCTGCTTCCTCACCCTCTCTTTGTAGGAGAGAGCCCTTGCTGGCCTTTGTGGCTCTTTGCTGGGCTTATTCCAGTGTTCTCAGCTTGCTCTTGCACTGGGGAGCCCAGCATGTGGGGGCAGAGCTCCAGATGCATCTCAGCAGTGCTGAGTAGAGTGGAAGGATCACATCTCTCAACCTTTCTGCAACATTTTACCACCACCAACCAGTGTTGGTCTTTTTTTGCCACAAGAGCACAGTGCTGACCCATGTGCTACTTGCTGACTATCAGGATGCCCAGATCCCTCTCTGCCAAGCTGCTTTCCAGCTGGTCAGGCCCCAGCTTGTCCCGATGTGAGGGCTTATTCCACCCCAGGTGCAGGATTTGGCATTTTTTGGAGGTTCTTGTCAGTGCACTTCTCCAGATTGTCAGCACACGGCAGCACACGCATCTGGTCGATCAACCACTCCTCCCAGCTCCGCATCATCTGCAATTTGCATAAATGTGCACAAATTACCTTGCTGCATTTGAGCTGCTAGTGTCAATGCATTTCCCAGAGTAACCCCAGAGCATGAAGAGCTGACGTGCGTCATTCCTGGGCTTTACAGTGCAAATGTTTCACCTGTATCATGCTCGTCTTAAATTTCCAAAACAGAAAGTGCGGAGGAGATAATGAAAGAAATGGTTTCTTGGAAAGTGTTACAATACATTCCACTAATACACTGTGCAAGATATTTCTTTAATTTTTGTGATACCAGCTAATTATTACTCCTGTGCCGTTCAGTGTCTTATCAGAGGTGAATATGTGGTAATTAAATAGAAGATTTTTTTGGTTTTTTTTAAGTTCTCTCATAATAAACACCATGTGAGGCAGATTATTTTCTTCCCTAGTCCAAGGGTGTCCTCTGTGTGTCTGATAGGGAAGAAGGAGAAATTTAGGGAATGCACCCCTACAGAAAAAGGGCTGGGTCAGCTAAGTGTAAGGCCATAGTTTTAAAAGTGTAGTCAGGAACAGCCACTAAAAAAGTTGCAAATCTCAGTAGTCCAGTGAGTATGAAGTGCCTGCAGACCCTAAGCCTTCATGGTGGCAGAGGCTGGCAAAGGTGGGAACTTACAGTGTCCTGCAGTGCCCTGTCTGCTGGAAGATAAACACGGCAGGACAAGTTTAGACCCCAAGATGCTATCCAGTTAATCTTCTTTTCCTTTTAATGTGATATGACACTTAGAGATTCAGGGCACCAGCACTCTTTAGATGTGATAGACAGAAGTGTTACACTGATTAGTGTAAAACTTGCAGTAGTGGTTTTTCCTATAAATGGTATCATAAAAGAGACTGTACTAAAAAGATGACTAATGGCTGTTCTCACAAATGGATGCATGTCCAATGAGAAAATACATCATGAACATAGTAACCATATCTAACAGCAGGTTATGCAGTGAAAGGTATCCTCCCAGGGAATTTTTTTTTTTTTTTTTAAATAAGAATAGGGTTGAAAATGACTGGCACGGCAAAACAAATCTGTAAGAGATTATCTGCTTTAATATATTTTTACTTTATATACATATACTTTTTATAAGTTTGCATTGGTTTTTGCTCGGGCAGTCTTTAAGTACAGCCATATTAGGTAATGCAATGGCATGTTTGTGGAAAAAAATACTGCTATTATGGCATGGAAAATAGCAGACATAATAACATTGTCACATTGCATTAGTATAGAAGTGTTCTGTGCCAAATTACAGGGCAGCTTCAATACTGTCTGTTACCTTAAAGGAATAATGTATTGGTGTTGTACTTGTGATAACTAACACTTTGTCAACACTTGCACTAAAATCCAGTTCTGAAGGGTTAGTGCTTCACCATGCAGTCTCTCCTGGCTAGGAATTCAACATTCTCAACCACTGTGAGTATAAAACTCTCTTTAAAAGGTTCTTTTATTTTATTTTTACTCTTTTTCAAGAAAAAAAATCAAAAGCCCTAATTTAAACTCAGAACTCTGTCAGTATTACAAACATGGCTTCACATAAAACTGTTTGATTTTTTTTATATTTCTTTTTATTACAGATATACCTTTCAGCTAAGACTTTACCTGTCTTTGCCAGATTAAACTCCAAATGTGTCTTGGCTTTTGTAATCCCCTTTTTGCTTTGGGGGATGAAACATGTATGTTTCCAGAAAAACAAATCCTAATTATTTCATATTGAATACATTGAACGGTGGATATTTCTGACTGTTGCTGAGGGTATTAGAAACAAGACACTGTAAAAATACATTAGTTAAAGTTTATGAGATATTTTAATATTATAGTAATTGACATGACAAAAATTTGAGAAGGAACCAAATTCTCTCTTCACTGTAGTGTTTGGAGAGTGTATTAAATAATACTGAGGTACAATTTCAACCATAAAACTTCTAAATATTGGGTCAGCATTCAGCTTTAAATGCGTGGCCTTATAAATACCAGCCACCTTCACTGAAGAGCTCAGATCAAAACAAGCACATTCTCACACTAAACGAGACAGGAGTCTTATGCTTTGGGACCATGTAATGAGTGAGTGTGTAACAGCCCAGACACCAGGCGGGTAATTCAGTATTGCTCACGAGCGTAGACGTGGATATCCTGAGGCTTGCACTGTTTGATGTTTTCAATGTGTGCATACACATTTGAAAAAAACCACACGTTATATTTATAGTGTATAAAAAATGGGAGTATTTATTATTTTCTGTTGTATTTGCCACTGAATTTTGTCAATCTTCTGGACTCTGTATGGTGTTGAGAATTTGGTAGTCATTTGCCTCTCTCAATGTCTTCCTTCTCCTGGCTTGCAAACCAGGGTGATACTCACTTTGTGTTATCAGTCCACTATGACACAAAGGATGGATTTAAATCATTGTGCTGCATAGACTTCCTTCTCATTTATTAATTGATTTAACTGTTATGGATAACATAACAGGTATCAACTTTTGGACCTTTTGACACCTAGAATGTAAGATCCATTTTAACGCTACTTTTGTGAGCAGGATATATACAAAATAAAAAAGCTTATTTAATCCAGTGACCAAAAGCTGAACTAACCAAAATATCCACTCTCAGTAGTACTTTCCAAAATAATATTACATATTCCTGGCTATGGCTTTGTAGTTGCTAGCTACCAATAAACTAGTAACCTGCTATTAAGAAAAGGGATAGGAAATTCCTCAAGTGTACTTTAAAACACATTTGATTTTCATCTCCAGTAGCTGAGAATGAAAAATATTTGTCCCTGATAACATACCAGTCTAAATACTTCATATGATTATTTTGCCACTGAGGCTCACTTTACACATGAGAAATAAAGATAGCTGTGCACAAAATTACAGTGCAGGGCAAGATGGTGAAATGAACTAATTGAAGAAATCTCAATTTGCTCAGCTTATCTGTTCTGATATCTCACTACAATGAACCTCTGGAATTTCTGATGACAAATATCAGTGATCTAATTTGTATAAAATTCAAAGGAAGTAGGAGTTTACACACGTCTTGAAAATGCAGAGAAGTTGAGGTGTTTAGGAGAATTAGAAAAGCTGTAAAAAGTGCAAGGAAAGTGTTGCCTGTGGCTGTCAACCAAGATTACTTATTTTCTGTTGTTTTTATTAGAAACCTAATCAGGATAGATTTCACCTAGAACTGTTAGGCCCCTGTGATATTATATGGCAGCACATGGTGCTTCAGGAAGAACTATAGAGCTTGATGCATGGATGAAAACATTTTTTCAAGCCTTTATTGTCCCAACTCTGTTAGGTTTTTTTCTCCACTCTTTTAAGTGGGTTTTGCAGTATGTAAATTTGGAAGTATGTAAATTATAGCTTTTTGCTAAGATTTATCAGTCTATTAATTATGTAAGTGAACAGGCATGGTTTTCTTGGCAGTTTGAAAACAAGTTTAAGAATTTTTTTCTTGTTTGCATTCAAATTCTGGAGTGATCAGTTAGATGAGCTGTCCCTTCCTAAAACAGTTCATGAATTTCCATTTTCTTAAATATGTTGCAATCTACCTTTAAAAGATTAAAATAATAGCAAGTTGTTTGGCAGTCACTGTAGAAGCTCTTTTATGCAAGAATATTTCTAGCAAAGAGTAGCAAGTAAAGTATTAAGTGGGATACTTGATACAGACAAAGCCAGAAAAGAACTTTCAAGGTAGCCAAAATGCATTGGTATAGTTGTACTTGTAGCTCAGACAGAAGCAATTATGCAACGTTTCTGGCCTACTCAGAGATATTTTTTTATTTCACAATATTAAAAATGGAACATAGTGTCAGAAAATTGCAAGCTTCTCTGTGCCTCTGGAGGAATCAAGGGAATAATTAAACTGGATTTTGGTATGTCAATAATATCTTTCTCTTATTAATGGCATAATAATTTTGTAAATCAAATCCTAGAAGTGTTTCCAGTGTCATAAAGGTGAAAATGATTAAGGGTTAATTAAATATAGTCTCATGGAACTAAAATTGTTCTGTTGAGTATCGTTAGGTTCCTTTCTCTAGAACTTTCAATTATTACAATTTAATGGCACATTATGTAGAGTTCAGACCTGAAATTTGTGTAGCCAAAAGCTATTCAGAATAATAAGCATACTGGTCGAGTGCAGTCATTATTCCTTCTCACAGATTTCTCTGAACATCCCAACAATATCATATATTAAAATCAATTTTATGTACCTGGTTGTTTTCTGAGCTAGATTAAGCATTATACACAGCACAGCTGGAAGAGAAGTTTTAACTCTGTAATGATGTCAGTTGTTCATCTCCAACAAACCCCCCCAAAAAAGGCAGTAAGTGCTACCTTTTTTAACAGATGACAGCTGCAAGGGTCACAGATGGTAAGAAAGAAGACAAAAACCTTTCCCAAGCAGAGTCTTCTATAACCCAGAGCATGAAAATAGCTCAAAGTGTATATGGAGAGTTTGGTAATGTATGTCTATTTAATGTGTAAGGTATTTAAGCACAATGGCACAATGGTGCTTCAGAAAGATAAAATTATTCCCTTTTTCTGAAGTCTCTACAACAGGACTGGGGTTGCTAAGGCAACCTGTTCTTCCTCAGCATGTGCTCTGGCTTGACAGCTGCATAGGTGGGTTAGATTCAAAGTAACTCCACGCATGAGGCATTCCTGCGTTCACTGCAAAACGAGATTTTGTCAGTCTCTTGACACAGTCTTCCGTGTTTTCGTTTTTGCCAGATCCTACAGAAGATTAAGGCAAAGAAAACCTTTCTATTAAAAGCAGAATACAGAAAATGCCCTGAATCTGATCTAGGTAAATTGAGGTGTTTCAGAGTCCAAATTAAAGGCACAGGGAAGGATGCATTATACAGACATTTTTGCAGCTTTCATGATTTTGTTCCCGTGCTGCAGAATGGACATTGCACCTCTTTTGGCCACTTTAGGCCTGCCACTCCACTTGAGCAGCACGTAATCTGAACTAAATATCCGTATTTTTCTTAACATATACATCTCTAAGGGTGCTTATTCTCTCAATGTCACCCGCAATGTTTAAGATCCTTCAATATTTCATTTCAACTGAGGCTTATGAATCTTGTGTACTGATGTTGTGTTTGGAATTCTTTGTAGCCATTTTCTGAGTAGGTATTCTAGGATATTATGAAAGAAGGTAACAGAGAGAGTAATTACAGTATGAAAAAAATACTGATGGAAGAAATGCTCCTGGGATTGAAGGAATCTTAGGAGGTTTTTAGTGTCTGGTTGCTTGATGAAGGCAACTGCAAAATGAAGACCCAGCCTGGGGAAAACCACTCTGTATGAAAAGCAGTCAATACCCAGGCTGGGTACTGGAAAGCTGGAACTGTGAAGAACAGCTAAAGCTTGTGAAGCTGTTTGGGTGCCCACAAACCCAATTAAAAGTTTGCGTTAAGGATGAATGTCAATTTTGTGGTAATTCTCGAGGAATAATCATGCTGCTAAGCTTTATGTTATCACTCTCCTTTAATGAAGCCACACTTTGAATTGAAAACAGACATATTCAGAAGCACATCGTTTCACTGTAAACATCCACACACTAAAAGACACTTAAAATGTATGATATGCAATATTCAATGTCAAAGTGCATTAATATTTACAGATACCATTTGCAACTCATCTCAAGCTCAGAGTCTGCTTTACCATAAAAGGGATTCATCACTACAGAATGTTTTGATGTTTTAAAATTCTCTCCCTTTTAAATAGTGTGACTCTTAAGAAAACTTCTAATCAGGTCAATGGTCTGATATTTAGACAGGAGAGATGCTTTCTAGCAGCAAACTGAAATTCAGTTACAATTTGAGTCTCAAATCACCAGCTGAATGACTTGATTCTAATATGTGGTGATCCAAAGTCATACAGAGAGTCATGGCATTTTCCCTCTCCTTCAAGTAATAAACCCAGTCTTGAAACTAAACCCAGAAATTTTGAAATACTTGAAATTCTTTCTATTCTCCTTTTCTTTTCCTCTTTATTCCATCTTCTGGTTTATCAAAACGTTTTAGCTTGACCTTAGGTTGATTGTGGTCATGAATTTTCCTCTGATCCAGTGGCAAGCGTGGCTCCTCGGCTACATTTTGATTTAATGCTGAGCTCCAGTCTTTCCTGTTTTAGTCAGTCTTGTCTTTTTTCACTGCTAAAAGGATGGGGAGATGTTTTAATAGGTTTCCTTTTCTAAACCCTGGGGGGAAGTCTTCATAGGAGGAAATATTCAAAATGATAGTATCTCTGTAATTGAAAGCAGTACCAGGAATAAATGAAAAATATTTCCAAATTAGCTGGACCAACAGTGGCATGTCAGATAAAGTTCAGATACTTTCAGAACTGAGTAGACTGAATTTCTGTACAAGTGAGGCCTGAACAGTTTTTAAAATCATAATTTGGGGGACATGTTACAGAGCAAACATAATCCTATTTCCCTCTGAAATTCTACCCCAAAGCTTTTCTCTTTCTTGCCTCTACTTGCTACCAACCTGTAACACTAGTGATATTTAATTTGAACTACTTAAAGCAGCTTTACTGGGATAACAGGCAACTTCAAAGAAAGCTAGTGTGACTCCAACAAATGCACAGGGTCAAGAGATGATATTTTCTCTGAAGATTAACCTTTTCCTGTGTATGATACTGTTTGCCAGACAAAGAAAAGCTTATTCAAAAACCTATAACAAAAATGCAGTTTATTGTAGTTCCAGATATGTAGAAAAGATATTTCTTTTGACTGTTTCTGCCCTGAATAATTTTTTTAACCAATTGATCAGAAGATAAACAAGGAATTGCTTCAGCTTGTTTCTCAGCCCAATTTTCTAGGATGAATGAAGTCAGGATTAAGCTTGTGCTGTAAAAAATATTGTTGAATTTAAGTACTTTGGAAAATGTCAGTTTTGAAAGTCAAAACTGAAGGGTCTTTACATTTAGAGCAGGAACAGCATCTTAAGTAGAAACATTAAATTCTCCTAACACCCTTATAATGTAACCATACATAGAAACTCTCTGAGAGTAGGAATTCTGTTCCTTTTATTTTTCAGTTTCTATAAACTGTTTGTCCCATGTACCTTCCAAAATCGGGGTGCTGGTGGATGTGGGATGGCAAAGATGTTTTTAAGTCACATCATGTAATTCAGCCTCACCAGCACAACTGTGGTGGCTTTGGGGGGACCAGTTTGGAGCAAATTTCAGACTTATAAACTTCTTAGGCCAGCTCTGCATCCTAAGCCAAGATCTTGGGGAGCTACATCTTCAGCTTGATATGCCAGAAATAATTAGTATGGAGAGGGGATGCTGGGAACAGAGGTTAATATTGCTCAGTTTGTGCCATACTAAGTTATTGATGTGTAAATATTGGTGGAGTTGTGTGTTAAACAACTTTTAAGCAAGAAGAAGTAAGAATGTGGAAGGCTGTAGGGAATCATAGCCTTGCATATAGGTGTTGGCAGTTGAACAGCCTTAGGTGATAAATTTTGGGCAATTCTGGGTGGTTTGGAGCAAAGTTCTAAGTGATCTTAAGTATGAAGGGTGTAAAGCCTTCCAATTTTTAAGAATAATAGAAAGTGTGGGGAAGGAACTCCATAGGAGAACTCTGCACAAGCCACTGTTCACATTTAGGTTTATTTAAACTGAAATATAGACTATTGAGAAGCACCTGTACATTGGAAAATACTATTCCCTCATGTGAATATTCTGAAATTAAATCTAATATGTATGTTTATGGGAGTGAACACGTACAGAATTATAAAATGGTCTCATATGAAGACAAAAACTTCTAGATTAATATACTCTCAGAGATAATTAAAATTATTCCTTCAAATCCCTGTTAAGTGATTCTGAATAAATCCTTTTTTTATCACTCTATTAGAATATTGTTGCTTTTTTTTAGAATAAAAAAAGGGTGGGGGAGAATTTAACTATGGCCTATAAAAACATTTTGGAATCTTTTTTTTTTCCTGACTTCTGACTCAAGATGTCTTCTTAATGTGAAATTCTTAGCTGAGTTTCTGGGGTTGTTGACAGTATGAACAATTTGTCTATTTTGTTTTTCCTGCTTCAGGATGAAAAAGATGTAAATCCAAAGGTGAGGTTTAATACAAGTTGCACACTGCCCATATTCAGTTGTGTGAAAATTCAGGCGTTTCATTAGATTGACTTGTTTGACTGGGAAGAGTCTTCATCTCTGTGGGCAAGTAAGATTGATAAAAGGAGTAACGCACAGCCCAGAGGTCCCTGAGGACCTTTAGGATTTAACCTTCATCTGCTTTTTAATCCTAACACTCTTTATTATTCCATGGGAGCTTGTGGTTTGGTTCCTCAAACTGGCAGGTGGCAGAGATCTTGGTTGTGTGCTGCCGAGGCTCAAGGAGAGCCATGGTAATCCACTCCAGTGTGGTTGCAGAAGTCATTGAATATTGCCTGGGCTTTTAGTACCCTAAATCCTATCCTAAAATCCTAAATTTCTTTAAGTTTTATATATATATATGTTTTAACTTTTGAAGAAAGTAACATAAAATAATAATTAGGCTTCATATACCACTCTGCCACAGAGAGCAACAAAAATGTCTAATGATCATGAAGAATAAATGATGCTGTCCAGGCTGCCTCTTTTTTCTTTTTTTTTTTCCCCCCAAGGCTTAGCTATTTAATATATGTAAATTATTTAACCTACACTTGTCCTTAAAATATGATTGTGTCGTCATTTATGTTCACTTTAAATCAGCTTTTAAAAGGAAAAGATTTGAAGATTTGCAATGACATTTATTTCTACTGCCATCTGTGCTCCAAAACTTCTATTTATTAGTATATTTATTCCATTTAGATAAAATGTGATTTATCTCTTCCCTCATCTTAGTAAACATTTAGGTTGTAATTCTGTAGTTATTTATGACTGGACTTGAGGCTGTTTTCAAGCACTTTAAAACCTTTATTATTTTTCCTTCTTGGAGTGGCATAAAAAGGCCTTAAGTCAAAATCCAGTATATCTCCAGAAAGCCAGAGTAATTACCTTAAGAAGATAGAATGCAATAGCACTGTCAGAACGGGAAATGTCCCCTCTGCCCCTGGCCTCCAGGACAGCAAAACAATTGAGGACAGTGTGGACTCAGGAAGGAGATTTAAAGTTTTCTTCTGGCTCTGGCTTTGTTAGCCAGGGTCATTACTGGGATTCTCAGGTACGCTCCTGCTCACCACCCACAATGGCTCTTCTGCCTGCATAGGCAGGATGGGTTTGGGACTCATTCCTGTAGGATGTGAGTGGGACACAAATAAATAAACTCCTCATCCGATCTATTGTGGTGTTGTACACAGAAAGTGATTTCTGCTATCCAGCAGGTTGAAGAGTGTAACTTTTAAAGGAAAATGTGTCAGACATGTAGAAGATATGCAGGCATTAACATAACAATGAACACTTTTGTCCACTCCAAACTAGCAGCAGTAATTCATACCTCTTTGAGAAAAGCATCAAGTATATAATGATATTTGAGGTCTGAATTCATCAGTGATAGATACTCTTGAAAATGGTGATAATAACAAAATACTTATTCATCTTCAATGCCTATTTTTATGTGCCATTTTTCCCAGAAGGTTTTAGAGTATCCTAAATGGGTATGTTTCTGTAGCATGACGTCTATTCATGTTAATGTTTGAGAGAGAGATCAATGAATTTATTTGAGAGAATATTTATCAGTTCTGCAGACAGCAAAATAAGCAGGCAATGATATTGTGGCTATCATGATTAAGCATCACCTCTGAAAACTCTTTCCTTTCAGTGCTAATATTTGCCCTGTGTTTATGCTGGGGTTAGTCAATTGTAAAGATCAGATTGGAAGCAATTTCTTTGCTGATTTTAAAAGGAGGAAATAATTTTTTGTACCTGAGTGTCAGTTTGCCATGAGTAAATTAAAATGTTCCAGAATGGAGACTGGCAATTATTGCCAATTGTAACTTAAATGGTGTGCTGTGATATCAATATTCCTGGCATGGATATCATTTTTATCTTTTCTTAAATATTTCCAAATCTCCTTTTCCTTTTAGCATCTTTCAGTAACTTTGTTTAGGGGCTAAATTCTGCCGTGATGGAATTTTTTGATAAAACTGTGTTAAATTCATTGGAAGCAAGATAGATTTCTAAGAGGCAGCTATCTTTGTAGGCAGCCACAAGTTCCATCTCTGCCTAATGAGACCCAGGCCCTCATGGCTCTGAAATGCTCAGTTTCCTGTGCTGAATGTGCAGAGCCTGTGCCTGACTGGGGATCTGCTGTGTAGCTCTATAAACCATGCTGTGGCATAGGGCCATTATTAAATTTACTGTACGCTCCTGCGGTTCCTGGCAGCACAGCCTCGTCTGCTGAGAAGCCATTGAAATCAGCTCCTCAGGCAAAACATCCATTAAACTTTTTTCTTGAAAGGGAAAAAATCTTCTGCTAATTTGCTCCAATTTATGTTTGCTTTGTGATTCTGCAGCCGAGACTGACAATAAAACTGTGCTAATCATTAGGAAGCTGGTGCCTGTATGCATTCAGACATCCTACAACTACCACTCCTTAACTAAAACAGTATTCTACAAGAATTTGATTTTATTTTTCTGGCATGGTTAGGGCCTTATGGCACATGATTTTGCAATTTTTTTGCACCTTAAAAATCCTTGAGTGTTTTGATTGCTGAAATAACTGTGCTTACAGTACTGTACTTTTTCCTTTTATATAGTGTAGTTTAATGATAGAAAATGGGTGTCTCACAGATAAAATTACATACTGCATGCTATTTTGTCCTGTCTCTAATGCTTAAGCCCTGTAATCTTTTAAAAATTGATCATTAGTTGCTTATCTTCCATAATGTCACTGTTGACTAAAAATTTGGAAAACACTTAAATTATAAGAAAAAAGAAAAGAGTAGGACACGGTGGGTAGCACTTTGTGGGAAAACCATTAGAAATAGAGAGTGGGTAGGAGAAGCATTTCTTATAAAAGGTTTCAAGACCCCAGAAATCTTAAGATGGAAAAAGAGCTATTTGACTGTGTTAACATACTGCATCAATTTTTTTTTTTTTTGCCTTTTGGGGGCATATAGGGGTCTGTGGACCCTCTGTGAACCTGATCATCTCATGCAAAGAGCTGCAGCTCCATTCAGATTTTGAGTAAGCAGTTTCCATTCCATTGGACTCCTTTATATTTGAAATCTGTGGTTGTATTGCTCACCTGACAAGCTTAATACTACAAAATTAATCCAAAACTACTCTAATTGCCATTCTGGAGAAAGTGAGCAACTCAAGACAGCAGTGCTTTCTGCTGATATTTTAGGATTACTTTGAAAATGGGTAAATTTCCACCTCAGTCGGCATGCAAGTGCAGGGATGGGTTTGTGTCACTCACATGCAGCAGTTTGTTCAAACAGACAGAATTTTCAGGTGATTTGATTGCTTAAATTCATACCAGTGTCTAGGATTTGGTCTGGTGTTTGAGACTGTGACAAGGTGTGCTATCAAGCAGTTTGTGTCACTCATACCCTGCTCTTTCCCTACTTGTTTCTAAATCCCAGAAAGAGGCTGAGAGTAACTTGTGCTGTCTGAGGCAAGGAAATTTTACCTAATAAATTAGCAATTCTCATAGCTCACTAAGCCATTTCAGACTCTCTCACAACGTGCTCTATTTTATTTTCTTCTGCTGTGATTTTTTTTTCTTTTTGATTTTAGTGTCATGATTAGATCAGAGGTTTTACCATGCTGGGATAAACTCATGATCCAACTCATTTACTTTTCACTATTTGCGAGGCCAGATGTTTCTGGTGAGTGCTAGAAATGTGCTGAATGATTGAGCTTAGCATTAGGAAATATTGACATTTAAACCCTCTTTTTGCCTTTATTCCTGGGCAAGGTTTTGTTTCTTAACCAGTGAGATATCTAAAGAGAGATATAAAAGTGAAGGGTATGGAGTATCACTTATTCTAATCTCACATTTTGGTGAGGGGCAGGGTGAAGGTGCACTGCCATGTTTTACAGTCTTATCAGAATAATGCCAGACCTTCATGTTGTTTAATCCCTGTTTAAAATTTCCATTAATCCTGGGTTTAATTTTCTAGTATACAAAGTTTGATGCATTAGCTGCAAAAGTTCTGGATATTTTAATTAAATGCCATTTCTCTTAAGCATTTTAGGATTTAGCAGTTTTGACTCTGTGCTGAAATTTCATTTTGCTTAGAATTCAGTAGCTATGATTAGGGTACAATTGCAGCCTTAGTGCTCTCTGGTAAGGATGGGAAAATTGCTTAGACTGAAATGATTTGCAAATTTCTGCACATCAAGGGGTTGCCTGCCAAGATTTTGCTTTTCACAAACGTGAATCTCTCACAGTGGGAACACACACGGGCAATTGCTCTCCAAGAGATGCTTTATTCTCAAATTTGCTTTCCCTAGCTTGAGGCAGTTGCATGGTAGCTCCAGGTGCCTGTTGTGGGCAGCTCTGTCTGGCCATCTACAGCGTCGTTTTAGGTAATTTTGCATCCTTGTGAAACTTGTTAAAAAGCCATTCCAGAGACACATTCTGTGCTTTCCAGGTAGGACAGCTTGCTGAGCTGGCTAGGAAGAGCATGTTTGAATGTATCTCTAGAAGATGCGTTGGAAACAACTCAAAGACTAAAACAGCAGGAAGCTGGGAGGGGAGCAGTGAGGTCTCTATATATGTGGTGTCCCTACCTAGAGACAAGTGACTTTCAGGGAGATCAAAGGATGCTGTTCATTCAGGCAGCCTTCTGTAAACTGAAGGGAGAATATAAATTTAAAAGTGCAGACATGTGCTCTGATGTGAGGTGACTGAAACCAGCCTTTAGCCTTTGCAATTTAAGTCTCACGACCTGTGGAGCACAGCTTCCCATGGCTGCATTCACAAGAGAGGAAGAATAACTGATTTTTCTTTCTTTTATCTTTCCTCTCTTCCTTAGTTTAAAAAAAGGAACAACGAGATAAACAGCTGAGCAAACCCCTCACACTCTGTTGTCTTTATTGCTGTTATCTTATGGGCCTAAATGTTAAAGTTGGAGGTGATAAGTTTGAGAGTGACCTAGGGGAAAAAGAAAAAAAAATAAAAACAAACATTGCAATGATGACTTTCTGGGGTTCACTGGAAACATCAACCAAGACACTCACCCCAAAAGGTCATTGCCACAAAAAGGAGACAAATTCCATATTTGAAAAGATTCAACAGAGGGCAAATTCTATAAAAATCAATAAATTTGCTTCCATGTCAAATCATCATTCCGATCATACAAATACTAAAATAACATGGCTTGTTTTTTATGTTATCTAATAGCACTTGGGCAGCACTTGTTGCTGCTGTGTCTTTTGACTTCATTGCCACCATGTGCCATTTCTGCTTGGGTTTGGAACTAGAGGAAATGTGAATTTACCCACCTGAGTGTGACCTCTTAGTACAAATTAGTACTAAGCTGATTTTTTTTTTTCAGCCCATTCTGCAGAAAACATGAAGCAGACAATGGCTCCTAAGTAGCAGATGAAGAATAAATAAAGAAGGTATTTTAGGAACTGGTAAACCAACTTGAGAACACAAAGCTGAGGCAGCGGACATGCACGGACCCTTTTTTATTCCAGAGACACATAGCTGATGACCTACAACAATATCCATTTTGCCTTAGGGAAAAACAGGCAGATAGAGAAAGTTTCCAGTGGCCAGCAGGATAGATTGTGATGGGTGTCCCCTGTGGAGCATCCCTTCCTGGGTGTCCTGTTCCATACAGCAGGGAATCATACAATGTTGACAACCATGACCATCTTTTCCCTCAGTGAGATGATACCTGTCATCAATACCTGTCAGTCATCAATACCAGTCATCAACCTGCTGGTTTTTGGATGATACTGCCATTTTGACTCTGATTGAAATTGGCTTTATTAGATGTCAGTGTTGCACACCAATTGACTGTTCAACCCTGTGCACACCTGTTTTTTGTGACATTTGTCAAGTATTACGAGGAATGTTATTTATTTACCTTGCTATTACTATATAATAGTCTGGAATCTCACAGGAGGATGTGGTGGTGTCTTTCTTAAAAGCATTTGTGTGAACTTCTGAAGTGTAACTCCCCAGAACCACAATATTCATAAGCAATAATTTTTATGAAAATGAAAAAAAGTCGAAGTTGAAATCCTTAATCTACTTTCTGTTTCCTTTTGTAGATAGGTATCAGATAAGACAAATGGGAAAACAATGTGTAGGGAATGTGAGAAGACTATTGCAAACATTCAAATTACTCAAAATCACTTGTCACTCTAAGTAAGAATTTGCCATTTAGAGAAAGCATCAGTCTGAGCAAGAAATTACTGTAATTAAAGATAAACATGTCTGTGAGGTATTTCTCAGTGCAAAATTAATGGAGTTTGTTCTGAAACAACTTTGCCACAGAAAAACAATATTGAAAAACAATACAAAAAACCAAGACAAACCTGCAAAGACAATTATATTTGGAAACTCTTGAGGCATTCCCTTTCACTGTGTAGTACAGTTTTCTCGTGTTTTCTTTCAGGTTGTTAATTAGCTGCTGACTGAGCTAAGAAATTAGCACCTGATTTTTTTTTTTTTTTTTTTCAAATGGGGGTTTAAAGAAAGAGTTAATCTAAACTGTCAAACCCAGAGCCAGAAAACTTGGAGAAACTTTAGAGCTCAGACCCCAGCTGATGCACAAACATTCTAATCTTAGATGGGCAACATCTAGCAGCAAGAACTCAATAATTCCATGGTGAGTATCTTTCATGGTGCTTAATTTGTGTGTGAGAAAAATCAGCATAGGAAAAAGTGATGGACGCTGCACGTTTGATGAGTTTCTGTTCCCAAGGTAGTTTGGCTCCCTAACTCTTCTACTTGAAATTGTGCTTAACTCTCTCAAATGAGCTTGTTTGTGACTGTAATCAAAGCAGAAATGTGCACGTCCCAGCCCTAGTGGTATAAATGTTTTCTTTTGACCAGTTAGATTTCAGGTAACCTCAGCTGCTCTTTGGGTTGCAGTCATCTGACGAATTGGGACTGCTTCTTGGATGAGCTGTCTAGTGCATTTTGGCTTTTGTCAAGTTTAATTAATTCATTCATTAATTGCAGAGAGAATCAGCCAACCTGTGTCTCAAATCTTACATCACTGTCTTCCTTTCTTTATTATCTTAATGAAACAACTTGCATCTTGACTGACTCTGCTAAACTGACATCTGTAATTGGCTATGAAAATAGAATTTTTTATTAAAAAATGGGGTTACAATTTCGCTTTGTTCAGAAATATTTTCCTAAGCCTTATTCTTTCTAAAATTCAACTTTGATTGTACTTGAGGCTCTACTTAGCTTAAAAATAAATGTTTTTCTCTACAGTAAGCCTAAAGTCCTATTTGTTTTTCTTTTTTTTACCAGTGACAGGACAAGGCCATAAATTAAGACATGAGAAGTTTTTAAACCTTTAAAACCTCAGCATGAGGAAGAATTTACATTGAGGGTGGCAGAGCACTGGCACAGCTGCTCAGCAAGGTCATGGAGTGTCCCTCCCTGGTGACATTCAGACCCCACCTGGACACACTCCTGTGTCACCTGCTGCAGGTGACCCTGCCTTGGCAGGGGGTTGGACTGGATGATTTCTAGAGGTCCTTTCCAACCCTAACAGTTCTGTGATCCAGTGATTTCTTGGACATAGTCAAGTGCATTTTGTCTCTGCATTTCATACACTTTTAACCCAGATTCTCTCATTAGTTGTGTTGTATCAGAAAGCTTTTTTTCTTTTCTGTATTTATTATCTATTTAAACTGTGAAGGCAAAATAACAAAGGCTTAGTTAAACTCCAGCTCTGTCTTTGTAGACATCCTTCATATTTTGGAGGTCAGAACTTCTCAGCCTCTGTGTCTCTATAATAAGTTATGCCAAAGGAGTGTTAAGAGAATTTTAATTCTGTAACATCTGTAAAGCACTGAATAAGGCACCTCAGCATATGCTTAGAACATCTGTCTGAAAATGAGGGCTTGTGAATACTACAGAGAAAGTTTCTATAGGACAGATTAGAAAACAAGCTTCTGTGAAGAAGGAAAAGCAGGGATGGGCAAAGTGAAAATAAAGGGAGAAAAAAAGAACAGCAAGCATGAGAGATTAAAGAGAAAGAAGATAATAGAAGGAGAGCTACTGATAAGGAACAGGTAGCTAAAAACTATTTTTCAGAAAAAGAAAATTCTAAACCAGAACACAATCTTAAGACAAAATAGTGTGAAGAGATTAGCCACTTGTTATTAAATATTTGCTTTATGTTAGTAAAGGAAATTAAAACAGTTAAAGTCATATCATTCAATAGATTGTTTTTCATAGTGATTGACGATATTTATTATGCATAGACACACATTAGTGTTCTTTTGGAAAGATTCAGGAAACAAATGTAGCTGTAGCTTTATGTGGTTGTAGGTAGAAAAAAAACTGTGGTTTTTGCGTATCCAGATACAAACATTCCAAGCTCTTGAAGTAAATACTTAATCTAAAACCATTATCACTAGGGTTTAAAACAAACAAACAAAAGGATATGCATTGTGTGTGTAAAGATTGACATTATAAAGAAATATTTCTTATTTTCTCAATTTATTCCCCCAGGAAAACATACTTGAAATATTTTAATTCCCACCCCTCACCCCCCTAAATAGCATAGTAACTGTAAGGATAGAAAATGTGAAAGGTCTTCTTAAAAACTCATTACAGAAGATTCAGGCTGAGTGGTGTTTCTGGTTTTCATCCAGCTGTTTCCTTATGATACCTACACCTGGCAGCATTTATTCTCTTTAAAATTAAAGCAAAGAAAAAGGAGAGCTACAGTATATTTCTTTGTCAAGGCAAGACAATCCCATTATTTATTAATTTTTAATCCCCCAGTTGCATTTTGAGATACAACAGATGTAAAGCTGTATTAAATGTTCTACACCGCTACCATATAGCAGCAGAAAACAAAGAAAAACATCATTTGATCTGCTCTAATAATTTGAAAATTATCTATAATAATAATAATTCCTTTCAGTGACTAAATAAATAAAAATGAAATGTCACAGTCATTAAATATCCATCGGAACATCTGGCACTGTACCGCGGTAGCATGGAAAGCTGTGCATGGAACTTGTCATTCTGTCATCGTGTTTCTTGAGGGCTGGGAGTGTGACTTTACTCTTAGTGCAGGCCAGAAACTCGTTGCCTGTGGCATAAGGAGTAATGCCAGAAAAAAAGAAGTCGCTCCCAGCATGATGGGAGGAGCAGTGGAGTTGTGGGATTGACATTTGAAGATCCTGAAGGTGACACTCAACATGTCCATTGAATGGGAAAGTGTATTGGAACCCATACGGTAGGGAAGCTCACCTGAAGTGTTTATTAAGTATAGGGAAAACAAAAATGTGGTCAAGAACAATTAGTTGACTTGTTTGTAGCTTCTGTCCCACTCCTTTCTGTCTTGTCATATAGCTGTGTCTCCCTGTTATTCCTTGCAAATACTTTGGGCAGAAAGTACAGTACAGTAAAGTTGATAGAACATTAATTAGTTGTTAACAGGTACTGAAAAATCACAGCTTTCGATATACTGAGTTTTTCATGACTTTTATAGGTATATAGGATTTAGGAGAGCGAAGTGGCAAGAGGTGAATCAGTGGTGCCAAGTGATGCCCAGTAAATATCCATTTACTGGATATTTGCCCTATGGAAAAAGCTCCCAGTAATATTCATGATACAAGAACTTTGTCTTTCAGAATGTAATCTCTGGTGACAATGGCTGTTGTTTCCTTATAAATAAAAGCTGGTGATTGAATTCAGTAAAATAAAAGGTGGTTGTGCTTTGAGATCAGCTGATTTTCAGATGTTCAGCACCTCAGTCCAGTTTTTTCTTCGTGAGCATCAACATTTGCTTGCTGGACAGATTTAACTTTTTCAGCTGGGAAGATTCATGCAGCAGTTACCACCATATATATGATACTTTTTGAATTTCATATTCTAGAATGCCAAGGAATTGCATTCCGTTCTACAAATATAAATAAAATTTCCTTATCACTGAAATACCTGAAGTTATTTAGGCACATTTGTCTTTTTGAGAATGATAAGTAGATCATCTAATTCTTTTTGCTGAAACACTATGTTTCTAATTTGTTGGTGGAATGTTTAGGTGCTCTTATTTAGATCTGTAAAAAAATTGTTTAAACACTATCATGTATTTTCAGAAAATAAAAAGTGGTTTTGGAAATAATAACACCTTTTTATCCCTGTAGAGGCTTTAGAAGGTACTTGGAACAGTAAAATTTATCTTTTTTATTGTTTCACAGATAAAACCGCTTGTATTAGTTTCTTAGGACAGAGTATAATTTAAACAGACCAAATCCTTTTCTGAACAACAATATGAAATGAACAAGAATGAAGCTATTAAAAAGTGCTAGATCTGTGGTCACTGTATTTATGAATGCAGACACCAGAATGTTCAAAGGCATAGTGAGTTCCAAAAATGAGTTTTCATTATAGAGCAGATTTTGTGAGGTGATGCCATGAAAGCAAAGGTCTGTTGCTGATTGGCATCTCTGTGATGAGTTACTCTGGATTACAAATGGACTACACACAGGTTTAGGAATTTGCCTGTCCAGTCACAATCACTGAATAGCCTCTGTACATCAAGGCAATCTTGTTTCCGTGTGTGCTTTTGTGTTCTTGACTACAAGCCCTAAGCTCTGGAATGTTAACTTGTGTAATATTACAGAGTTCACTGGTGAGGTTCCAAAGTGCACTTTGCTGCACTCAAACCACTCTTCTGCCTGAGGGCCAGGAGCCAAACGCTGTGCACACATTATGGGTTTTTCCATCAATCCAAAGTGTCAGTGGTAAATGGATTACCTACACCATAAGTATATTTTGCTTATCAGTGGGAAATTCCCACATATGCTGTAACTGTGGTGCCTAGGGATGCCCTGGGATAAGAAGAATTGTATAAATGTAGGTCATTATTGTGAAGTTACATTATCTGAATCCTTTGTCCCATGATTGTTTGCTTTAGACTCTGTGGTAACATGTGAGTGGAGGAGAAAAAAAGAAATTCTAAATAAAGCACAAGGACGTCCAATCTACCCTAACAAGAAAAAGAATTGTTAAGGAAATCATAGTGCTGAGGTCTAAATATTTCACAATTAGGCATTCATTTGGAAAGAGCAGCTGCTCTATGTCCTCCACATACTATTTTGCTTACATTGTTTACTGATTACAAAACACAGAATATATTTTTATTGACTGTGTTTTCCCCTACAGTCTTCTAAGAGAGTAATGATGAATATTCATATTAAGAAACAGCTTCAAGGTTCTAGCACCAGCAGCAGCTGTGCTTCTTACAATGTCTGCAGTCACTTGGGTTGACTAGATGTAAATAATTTACATGTGCTGTATATAGCAGCCCTTTCAGATCTCAATATATTTATGCTAATACGTAACTTAGATTTTGCTGGCACCCACTGTGTTGATGGAATTGAAACAAAAAGTAGGTTGTGGCTGTTCAGGGAGTAGACTTCCAGTTGCCCTGAACAACTGCCATGTGCAGTACAGAAGCCATCACAGTTAAGTGTTGAATCTCAAGATCCCAGAGGAATATTTTAAAGCTAATTATCACTACCAAGAAAGTCCTTGACGTCAGAAGGCACTGACTGAAGTTCTATACAGTGCTTGTCTAGTTACCTATGACTTCAGAATTTATGAATATCCAAACACTTCAAGGGGAAGACAGTAAGCTCTTTTGATATACAATAGCAAGATTGTTCCCTTGTACTCTTTCATTAGTGATATAAAGCTGTAGCAAGTATAGGAAAAATTGCTTTTTCCTTCAGTATCTACCATGAAAGTTTTGCATCCTGTGATAGATAGATGCTTAAGTTTATATTATGGTGTGTAGACCTGCAGTGCCATGGAGGATCAGTCTGGTTACACAAAAGCACGAGGAGACTCACCTGTTTGAGCTGTGAGCTCACACCCCCTGCCTATAGATGTATCTCTTGTGTAGATTAAAAACAGTGTGGGCAAGGAAAATAACATTCCTGTAGCTATCTGTTAAGGCACACAGGTGGTCTATGTACAGGTAGAGATTGTTCTTTAGGAAAAATTCCCATGCTGCCTTTGAGGTTTGGTCAACAGGAATAATTAGTAGATGCATATGCCTTACCTATTCATCATTTTGCTTTTTTGCTCTATTTATTTTGGTGGCCAGTTCTTTTGGGTTATGCTTTCACCTGAAAACACCAAACAGGATTGAACTGGATACTATTGTATGAAGACATGTGCAATCAGGAAACTTCCTGGGTAGAAAATTATGTTACAAAGTGACCTCCATTATTTATCAGTTTTAGAACAGTACAGGAAAGATTTCCAAAACTGCTAGTGGGAGGTTTACTCTGACGCTTTCAGGAAAGAAATCATTCATGGTTTTTTGCTTAATTTTAGGTTTCCATCAACCAGGAAATACATGTTTCACTATTCTTTGTGATTTGTCAGTGTAATTAACTTTTCTTCTGCATATACATTTGGGGTTTTTTTTGTAAGGTGAATAGAAAAACATAATTCTTGCCTCTGTTGCCCACAATAGTGGTGGGGACATTCAGATGTCACTGCATTGGGCTATGACACCTAGGCAAACACTAAGGAATTGCTTTTGCTGGAGGGCTTTCCCTGTTTGGCTAATCATTGCTGAAATTTAGATGTATCCATGATGTAAATACATATGTCCACTTCATGGAAAATTAAAAATGTCAAAACAGACTCAAAAGAATGAAGACAAAATGTCTTTGCCTCATTCAATTTTTTTCCTAAACCAAACAAGATCTTTGCTACCGGCTCCTAGCACCCCTTAGATGCATATCAGAAACATGTGGAGGTACAGAAAATTGACATTTTACTTACAGAACAGAAGTTAATGGGGTAGTTAGTGGCATTTCCATAGGTTATGGTGAATAACAGAGTGCCAGGACTTTAACAAGTGAGCTCGTGATGCAGCCTGTGTCACAAGGGAGCATGTGTTCAAAAAGAGGAGTATTCAGTGACTGAAAGAACTGAGCTGTGCTTTTTCCCTATGTTAAATAAAAGGGCTTGGCTTTTATACAGAAGAAAAAGGCTGCACCAAAACGTGTTAAAAAAAGAGTCATCTCCCCCCTCCCCACCAACCCCCACCCCCAAAAAGCAGTATTTAGCAGCATTTTTAAAATGTAAAAACGTAGTCCTGAAGATGTACGTTGAGCCCATTGACTGTACAAAACAGGAGTTAAAATACTAAGCTGGTAATGAAACTTGAAACATTTGCTCTTTAGTGCAGTCTGGTCTTTACAAATGGAAATCTTTGGTTTTTACTATTATTTTTACAAGCCCTTGGAACAGTCCTCTTGGGGCTTATTAATGCTTATTAGGAAATAACAATCATTGCATGCAGAGGTGAATCATTCCAAGTGGGAAACCACTTCAGGCCTTCCTATATATTTTTAATGGAGAGGGGGTAGAGACAAAAATAAGTATACTTAGGGATTTAAACATGCTTATAGATACCTAGTGAGATTTTTAAAAGAAGCAGACTCCAATGTGTTTAGTAGTAAATACTTAAATATTTGCAAAATCCTAGTTGTGTTTCTTGATTCACCCTTAAAATTTTATTTGGCTATCAAAATTGACTTGTAGAATAAAATTTTTTAAGTTTTATGTGTCTCAGGTGCCTGCATTCCATTGAGTTTTGCTTTAGTTTTTAAATCACTGGAGACTGAAGTACTAATAAATGGATTTATGAGTCTGAATCAAAGGTGTGAATACAATTTATACAAGTAAATCCAGCTAGCATTAAACAAATTGACGAGGCTACTCTTTAACCCTGTAGGTGTCCAGGTTCTTTAGTCAAACCTGCATTTATGGGTGAACCCAAATAATCTGTACAGTCCAGTCTGAAGAATACTTTGCCACACAAATATTAGATTTAAAAAAAACAGATTCACTTAAGTGTCTCTGTCTTGTTACAATTACAATTTTAGAGGGCAGTTCATAGCTCAAGTTTCAATGCTACATAAAATCTTATGTCTTAAATTCTTAAAGAAAGTAAATAATTAAATGGTAATTCCTGGACAATTACCCTAATTATTAATAATGCAGGTCATAATCATACTGTTGACACGTGTTCTAAAGAATTTTCCCAATTTAAGCTTTCCAGTTGGTGAGTACTACTGTTTTCATCTTTCCCCTTCAATAAAGTTTTACGGTAAGAATTGTCTCAAATCTCAATCTCTCTCTGTTTTTGCAATGATTTGCTATCTCCTATGTAGAACAACTCCTACTTTTTCATGTCTTTTTCTCCATTTTTTTGGTGTTGTTTTTTGTTTGTTTGCTTGGTTTTTTGTTGGGGTTTTTTTGTTTGTTTTTCAAATGGATATTTCAGTTTATAAGTAGTGGTTTAAGAAATCAAAATAATAATCTTCTAAACTTTAGAAACAAAGAAGTCTACACCATAGTTGCATATTTAAATTCTTAGTATTTACTGGATTTCACTTACCTGTTTATTTTTAAAAGAATAATGATTTCAGCTTTCCATCTGCCATATAAAAATGTGATGTTTCTTAATATAAATGACTTGAAAATACACATTTCTGTTGAAAAGTATTTCTGTGAGAAAGTGATTCATAGGTAACTTTTTGACATGGAGGGTCCAGTGGCAGGGATGAGAATTAATGTACATGTAAATTACATTTACTTGAAATGTAATATTCTGGAACAAGTTGGAAGATTGCTTCCTTATGCTTGATTGTCTGTTGTGAATTAGTCTCTTGGTTCCATAAAAGATTTCCATTAGAAAATTTCCTGAGAAATGTTTAGAACAAGAGAACACCCTAACCTAAAGTGTCAGTAATTTCATGGTGAGTTATGTGTCTTGAATACAAGAGTTCAGCACCACTTGGTTGCCATGGTTCATTAGTTATCATCAAACCCCCAGATCATCTTTGAGTAGAAGCCCAAAAGGCTCTAAAGATTCACATGCAGTGCAATTATGAGGCAATCAAAATAAAATTTAACAATTTTGAAGTTAAATTGAAAATAGATGGTGCTTTCAAAGCCTGAGATTAAAGGGAGACAACCGTATGTAAATCAGATACAGTACTGCTGAATTATCTTGTTCAGTGTCTGTGCTTTCTAAATAATAGACAAGGTAGTTGTACAGAATAATTCCTTTGAAGGATCTGACAAGCATGATTTATGGCATAGCCCAAAACACATTCTTTGCTTGAATATTCAGTCAAAAGAGCTTCATTTTCCCCAATTCTAATATTGTGGAATTATATCTAAATCGTGTCTTAACTTGGGAAGTCACAGGAGGGAGAATATAAATTACACTCTTACAAAAATATACAAGAGATTTAAATTGGAAAATTGCTATTTTGGAATGCAAGACAGCAAACTACAATTAATCACTGTTCCTCCACTCATCAGACTTCACAGTGTAGCTTCAAGAAACATAATGCAGTATTTTAAAAGGCTCATTTAAAACCCTTTCTCAAATACTACAAACATCTGGGGGGGGCGGGGGGAAAGGGGATATCTTTGTTTAGAATAAATCATTCAATGAGCTAGTATTTGAGAACTTAAAACTAATCCAGTTTGCATAAAACCTCAAAATTTTTAGAAAGCTTAACTTAGGAATTATTTTAGATTCAGGCATTTATGAAAGTTGCCTGTAGACTCCATATGAAAGGAGAAAGCAATAAATTGAAACCTTAACCCCAAGAAACTATATCCTTCAGATTTTCTGTAGGTGTTAAAGGATTGGTTAAATTATTCCTAAAGTACCTAATATAAAGACTGTCATCCTAATCACTGTTACAAGTATGGGCTTTTTCAAATGCTTCACATTACTGAGGTTCCCCATGGAGACTGCTGATCCAAACTAAGCCAGACATGTTTCTATCTAGAACCCCCATCTCCTTGTGCTGCGGACTCATGACCAAACTTTTATACCTCATGAAACAGAATTGCAAGCATTTGCATAAGCAAATGTTCTCTTTGAGCAACCTGTAGCTCAGGAGCACTTTTCTAGCTCTGTGTTCTGCAGGAAAAAATCCTCTTCTTAAGCTCTAAAAAATTCTTGAACTTCCTGTGAGGACATGTTTTTATTGCCAACTCTTTCATTTACACCACAGATTTTGTTCCTTCCTTAATCTTGTCTGGCTTTCCAACAATATAAAGAAAAGACAATGCTTCACAAAGAGATAACCTACCTTACTTGAGGAAAATAAAACTATCCACACAAGTATATTATCTGTTCATGTGGATTTTTATTTTTTGGTCATATTCGCTTGGTTTGATAGATTTTTTTTTTTTTTTTTTTTAAGGATTCCACATGGAGGTAGATTAAATACTACATTGCTGAGTCTTACACAGCTGTAGGATCACAGGTACCAGAAGGACCCACAGCCTGTTCAGAGTATCCCATTGCAATATTCTGGGTATTCATTCATTGATCACTCATTCATCATTTGAACTATTTCAATAATTTCTGGAGAATGATAGTGAAAAAAGCTATCAGGTCATCTGTCAGTCTTAGTAACAACAAACTCAACCTGAGGTAATTTGAAGAAGCATTCTTTGAAAGGACTTTTTTCTAATTGCTTGAATTTCTACTCCTATATTTAGAGAAGGGATTTTACTGCTTAATAGGGAGAACTTTCACTTCTAAATCCTCTAAAACTACCTTGCATAAAGTCCAACTTTCCTATTGTTGCTAAAGCACATGACAGCTATTTGAGAGGGGACTGTATTTAACATTCTCAAGTGATTTTAAACATCTGCACAACCTTTTGGACAACTGTGTCCTTCAGGCAGCTGGGATCTAGGTGTCTAAAATGCCACTATACATCCATGATCAGGTTCCTGAAGTGCTTCCTGAAGGTTTTAACTGCTCAGATGTTCATGGAAGGCACCAGAGGCAAGTCAGGAGCAACACACTGCATGATTAGAGTACAGGAATATCTGCGAGAAAAGACACAACTTGCCCTGATGCACACAGTGTGTTATGTAACATGTTACAAGTTTTTCACAACAAAGATGGATTTTTGATTCTTTTTTTTTTTGCTTCTTATTTTAGTTATTGTTTTCATTTATTGTGGTGGATTTTTCTGGACAGCAGTAACAGGACACAGATGCAAAGCTTTGGAAGATTTTCCAGGAGCAGCAGCTGCCTCCTTGGCAGGCTCCTCAGGCAGTTGTGTTGATGCTTTGGAGTTGCCTCTGGGTCTGTCACGTAACGAGTCAGCTGATGAGCTGCCTTCTATGTTTGGATGCCATTTTTTTCAGATAGCATTGAAATACCTTAAATATTAGGAAAAATGTGCAAATTTTTCATACCCTTGCAAGATATAGACATATATGTATATATGATATATCACATATATGTGATACATATCATACGTAGAGTGGTGTATGTAAAATGATGCATGTGTAATATATGTACGTGTAGAACTTTAAAATTCCACCTATTCAACAGATTTCTGCTCTAGAAAGTGCTTTGCAGAAAGCTGCTCAATTCTCATTAAACAGCCTTATAAGCTAATCACCCAAGTAAGTGGAACTAAAGACTGGTGCTAGCATGGAGCTTGTTCTCACTGCTAGAACTCACCTATTATGTCAATTTTCTTTTGTACTACTGTTCTGTGAATAGTCAGCCTAGCCAACCATCTCCCTTATTGTGTGTGTATTTAATCTACTTGTCCATTTTAACAAGTTCTTTACTAGCTGCTGTGCTTTTCATACATATAAAACTTCCCATACATTCAAAAATTACTTATGAGACTCCCAAATGAAAAAAAAAAAGGGAGGAAGGGGGGAGGGCAGTGAACACATGTTCATGTTATAATGTGCCATATGTTGTAGTAAACTGGGTGTATGAATTACCATATGTGGATTTTCTTATCTCTGGCCCTTACATAACTTTGACATGAATGTCCAAATTGCCAGAGGAAAAGGCAGCAGGATGCATTTTTATCTCATCTTTGATAAGGCTTTCGTTGAATGGTTTTTTTTCCAGTGCAACTAGGTATCAAAGGTAAGCATGGCATTAGCAGATACTTTTTTGGTACATTTAGGATTGTAAGAGGGTTTATATGAATGAAACCAGGCATTTTGAGAACCATACCCAACTGACAGGCCTGCATTTTATCGCAGGTGTAAATTTTTGCCCACAGCTGTATCTCTGACTTATGGGTAGGAAATTGAAAAAAAAAAAACACTAATCTATAACATCAGAATTATTTGTCCCCAAAGGTTAGAAAAAAATCCCACACTTTCATAAAGCTATTTAAAACTTAATAATAATAATAATAAAAGCAAAAATCAAGAGATTTAATCTTTTTGGTTTTGCTTAAGAAAGACCCAGTATCATTTGCAACCATCTCACCTTTCTTCCATACCTCATGCACCCCTGTTGAGACAAACACACTGCTGCTTTGTTCTCCTGCCTTTGGAGAGTTATTGCTCAGGTATTGGGTCTGCTCCTAAGTGCTTCAGATGCAATTCTGGCGCGTGCTCCACCCAGCTCAGGTAGTGCCTTCTGTGAGGCCTTGCAGGGCCTGAAGGTTTAAAATAGGAATCTAGAATAGCAATGACATTTAGGCTGCAGGGCTTTTCATTAAATTAAAGGCACTGGGGAGACTCTAATAATAGCGATGAAGCTGAGAATGGGCAAAGTAGAATTTGATCAGATAGTGCTCTTGTAATTTGATTATGCTTATGTAAGGGAGAGCTGGGACTGAAAAGGGGACAAGAGGAGAAGAATCAATAAAGAGTAAGATGACATTAGGAAAGGTTTTTATTTCTACTGACTAGCTAGTAAGAGCTGAATAATGTAATTTTTATTCTCATATGAACTGACCTAAACTTTGGGGGTGATCTGGACTCACTGTACTACAATGCTGACATGGTTCAGTTCTAATCCTGTTCTCCTTTTCATGCTTATGATTTGGTAAATCTAAAAATAAATTAAATCTAAATCCTGTTTTTGCAGGAATGGATATGAAAAATGTATCTCCTGCACATGCAAATGATCTGGTAGAACATGTTTCCTGTACATGCTTTTTAGCTACCTTAGTGATCTGACTTGCTCAAAGGCAACAGTGGCACTAAAGAAGGGGGTGCCTGTGAAGTTAAACAAGGGATTGGATACCTCAGAAACTTCTCAGCATAGCTTCAGATGCTGATATTTAGACTATGTTCATGTTTCCCATTCATGAGGAAAGAAGCAGCATTTAAAACACTCCAAAAAGGGTTTGAACATTATACCTACCATTCATGTATCCTTTGGATGGATGATTTTCTTTCTCTAGGGGAAGCTAAAGGCATATGCCTGTTGAGAAAAGCTTTCTGTTTGTGTTGGGAATGAATGAAAGATAGTACACAGCTTAAAAAAAAATTCTGTTAATGATAGTTCTGGACTCTGAAATTAAACTCAGCAGGTGAGAAGATGCCACTTGTATTTCAAAGGATACAGCAATTCCCCTGCAATCATCTGATGGAAAGCAGGAATGCAACTGCCTCCTCCTTGGTTAGCTCTATCTGTATTGTTTTGAAAAATGAAACCCAGGGACAGAAACTTGAGTTTCAAAACATGCATGGATTATCATTCCTTTGATTAATGTATATTGTTTTGGTTTTTGTTTTGATTGCAAGGCTCTTTACTGGCCTTTACTTTACGTCCAGCAAATGCCATCACCAAATCCAAATATTTGACCAGACACATAATGGTATCACCATTCCACCTGGGGGTAATTTTAGATAAGTATTTTTGTGTTGCTTGAAACTCAGATATGGGATTTTACTGCACAAATCTTATATTCTCAAATTTTCCTGATATATTTGTGTCTGGTTTTGAAACTCCACCTATTGTGGGAAATTATACCTAATTACTATGTGACAAAATATACAGCATGGGCCAATCAATTCATTATGCTCTTTAGTTATTCCATTCAATGAATCAGGTTGTGGGATGAATTAATCTGAAAAGTTTTATCAGTTGATTAATTTTTAATTTGACATGAAAAAACTCAAATTGGGAAAGAGTTAGGAAAATGTTGTTGTATTGAGCCTTACTTCACTTTTATAATACCTCTTGGTTGGTCATCTACCACGGGAACAAATTTAATTTGAGTTGCAAAAAAATCATTTCTCACCATGTTTTCCGAAGTATTTTTAGCAGCAGTTTTTAGTGCTTTGTTTGCAACCTGAGTATTGTCTTGGCTCAGCCACAAAGCCACCAGACTTCAATCACTTACATTTTTTATGATCTCCAAGAAAGAATATCCTATATTCTTCATCAGTTGTGTTTGGGTGCAAAGGAATAAAAAGCTCCTGTATTTCAAGCAACCACTTCTGAAATCTTGTTGTTCTCAGCTGCAGTATATTAGAAATTGATGCAAACCTTACCTCTTTAAGTGGTGATCCTGTGAGTGTATCTCCTCAGGACGTGGTAGACCCTGTTATACCAGCAGCTTAAAAATCACTCAGAAGTGCTCATCACACAACTGAGCAGTTCTTTAGTGAATATATTGGTCTAGACAGAGTTTCATCACAACATGAAAACTGTAGTTACTAAAACTGGCTCATGATTTTAGGCCTAAATATATTTTGATTCTAATTCCAGGTAATATGTGTTTGGGACAGGAAAGATATCCCTCAATGACTTTTTACTAGAAATTTTCAAAACTAAATTGGTGCAGTTTTAATGCATGTATAATTTCCAGTCTGGCTCTCAGGAGCCAAAAAATTCCAAAGGCTGCAAATAGATTAAATGCATAAAAAGAGAAAAAAACCTAGTGGCTGCTTATCATTATATTTACTTTTGTTTCAAGAAAGCAGATGGAGGGAGAGAGAAAAAGCTCCAAGAATGACCAGGCCCCAAGAATTACCAGGAATCTTTTTCAAAATTATTGTTTTGGTAAAAGATAGCCACACCAAAAATCTGCCATATAATTTTAATAACTACGGTTGATTTAAAGAGAAAAGCTCATTCTGAGGTTTAAATCCTGGAGCTCCTGTTAGATGTTTCCTAAACAAAACTTTCCTTTCTGCCTACTAAATAGGTAATTTTGGTCCTTCCTAGACCTGGCTTACCTGGCTGGACAGGGTTAGATCAATCTTTTTATATTAATCTTAGTTTGATTTTAAGTATATTGTATCAGCTAAATGATTACCATCTGCTTATTACACATCTAATCAAAATGTCTAATGACTTTTTAGATACTCCAGACTATTTAGATTAGTTTTGCAGTAGTTAGCATAGCAGATCCATCCTAATCTGCTGTAATAATGGTAAAGACATAAAACACAGTTCTATTGAAGAATAGATTGGGAAAAAAGGCCCAAACACTTCAGTGTTGTTAAAAGGTAGGCCAGTTTGATATGTACTGCCTTGTCAAATCTTTCCTCCAATCAGCACTGCAAAGGATCAAGGATTTAATATAGAGAATATTGAATGTCAGGAGTATTTTATTTCTACAACAAGGACATGCAATGCAAGGTAAAGGTTTAACATTTTCTATTACTGTCATCGCTGTATACTGAATTCAAGTAAATTTACCTAACAAAGTAGAACCACTTTTCTTACAATAATCATCCAAATTGGCTTTTTTTAATCTAATCATATATCCTGTGATTTATAATAAAAACCATCACATCATTAATAATAATTAGCAACAGTTTACCATAGTATTGCACAGCTCACAGCATCACTGTGGCATTATTTCCTTGGTCTTGCAAAATTGTTGTCAGACGAACACTATCTAAAGGTTTGGAGGATGTGTTCTTTAAAAATATGCATTTAAAAACTAGTTAGTTTAATTAACTACAAGAGACAATTACTCCTATTTGTTATGAATTTCAACTATAAATAGTGTTTTTTAAATATCTTTTTTATTATATATATTCTTACATCTGCAGTAGAAAAGATTACTAAGATATCTAGCAATACCTAAAAATAAATTTTTGCTGAAAGCTTTGGCAGAAATAAGAGTAAACAATGGAATTAAGAGACAAAACAGACAATTATTTTTGCCAACATATTCCATTTTTAACGATGGCTAAGTGGATAAATAGAACTGTCATGAAGCACTCAGCCAGCTCAATTTAGAATTTAACTTCCTAATGCTCATTTAAGAATTATTAAATTTTAGCTTAGTACCTAGATTTTAAAACTTGATTATACCAGACTAGTCAATTTATTGGTGTTTCTTCCCAAAATGTACCTAGTGCATTTGATAGACGAACACAAATGTCAATATTTTGTATTTAATCTGTTCTTAAAAACATATGCATCACTTCTTACTCAGTAGCTTAAGTCTGTTCTTGCTGGGCTATTATGAGCTGTAGTGTATATTGGTACATAGGGTACGTCATCTATCAAACAGATTTGCACTTGCTGTTAGTCAGAACTCTTTATTACATTTAGATTTTTTTTTTTTTATGTAAAACTTTGTAAGTGAAATCTTGGTTACACTGAAGTCAATGGCAAAACTCAGCTGACTTGAATTAGCCAGGATTTCACCTGTTGTTGAAGGATTTGAGAAATAAAAATAGCTGCTAGAAAGTAGATTTTTTTAAAAAGTCAAATGTAATAATTTAAGCCATTTCATTTTCAAAGTCTCAGAACTATTAAAGAATTATAGGGAAAAAAAAAAATTATATTGTAAGGCTTCACTGTTTCATCAAAACTCTCCAGTCATTGAATTGTGCTTATTGGAATAAAGAACTTTACTGGCACTATGTACAGAGCTATTCCTGGGCAAGCAGTTGAGAGATTTACTTAGAAAGATACCCTGGATGTGAGAAAAAGGTCCAACATACAAAGTGCACTATGCAGAGCCTTGCTTGCATCACCTCAATTCTTCTTAAAGGAAAAAAAAAAAAAATTAAGGTAACAAAGTCCTCGTAAAGTTGCTTTTATGCAGTAATGTGTCTTGAAATAGGAATTAAATACCATTTTTCCCCGCAGTATTAAAATATGAATGCACTGCTCTTTTTAAATGTATGCAAAAATTACTCATTATTGAATATCAACTTTCTGTTCAGAGCCTTTTTTCACAGTTTGGAAATTTAGCACCTAAAATAGAAGTTTATAATGTGTCTGCTGATACAACATAATAGCACTGGCAGATGATATTATGATAATCAACTGCAGCTATTTGTTGAGGGCTTTTTCAGCACTGGAAATGGGTGAAGCCTGCTCCTAGGAGGGAAACTGTGATGGGAAGCCTGCAAAGGGTTGCCTCAATACTTTGAATGTAACACAAGTTGATGCAGACAGCGATCAATATTTTTATGTATTTATTTCAGACAGAAGCTTGCTCTCTCCCTGCATTTTGATAAAGGCACTGAAAACAAAATAGGCAATAAAAATTGAATTTGCTTATGATTTTTTTCCTAAGGTTTGTATGGAGAAGATTGTGTACTAAAGTCAAAGCTAGTTTTTGGGTAAGCGCTTTTATGTGAATTATGTATTTACATCTCTAACAGTAACATTTTTAATATTTACAAGTTCTATTTTAGATATTTTAGTTTAGTCTCTCAGAAATCACTGTGCAGCCTATCATTCCCTAAATCTTTGGACCTAAAACTGAGTTCCTGTTATTTTTGATACTAAGTCTGCATGGAAGTTAATATAATATGGAGTTGACTTTGTCAGCAAGGGTAGGTGTGTAGAGACAGGTGATGTTATAGGACGAAAATGGCAGATTAGCTGCCCAGCACAAACCTGGATTGACTGGAATATTTCATTTCAGTGGGACTTTTGTCTGAGTGTAATTTAATGCCCAGTTTTTCCCACAATAGTAGGAGTGAATTTAATACAGTAGGTGTTAAATATAAGTCACTAATGAGAACATGAGAGAGACTAGAAACTGGGTCTAAATCTTGCTACACTGTTCCATCTTGATTAATGGAAGTATTTCATTTCAGTATCTGTAAGATTTATCAGAATGTTTCCATGAACTTTGCAACTCTGAACAACTGTCTGACTCTATTTTATCTGAGATTCCAATAATTCCAATAATTTAAATTTGCACAGAAATACAAAAATATTAAACTTATGCTCTACTGCTAGCACTTTCCTTCCTTAGTTCTGGATAAGAGAGAATACATTTCTATCATCTAATGTCACTACATTTCTAGCAGTGGTATGTTGCTGACTCTGACTGCATTTAAAGCTTTAATTAATCAAAACAGGATATTGAAGGCCACCATATTTCCAGCTTTTCATACCACTGTTTTGGTAGAAGGATTTAAAACTTCTCTACAAAGATTTAGCATTGAATGATGGTTTTTTCCCTGAGATTTGGAAAAAAATGCTCTTCATTAAAAAATAAAAAACAAAGGCTCATAGCATTTATTTTCTACAATATAAAAGACAAAATGTTAGATGCATTGACTCTTGTATGTACACGCATATATAAATACTTATTTATTATTTGGTACCAATATAGAAGTTGGATATAACAGTAATGTAAATGCCGTATTGGATACATGACAAAGCACCAGTTGTTTCTGGTCTCATGTAAGATTATTGACTTATTTTCATCATTATTACATTAAATTATAGTAAAAGCAGGGCACAGTAGATAACTAAAGCTTCGCATAATATGAGGGACTGTTCCATATGTCTGCTTTTCCCTTTGGTATTTTCTTTTTTAAATAGCGGGGGAGGAGGAAAAGGCGAACTATGCAAGCTTCTCTGGAAAGCTAACATCTGACACTACTTTGAGGCTTTCTGATGCTGTAGCTCCTGTGCAGACTGCTGCTCTCTGATACCTTCCCTGTGGCTTTAGCATCTTAGCCTTGCTGCTCTAGAGCCTCCATTGTTTTATGATGTGCTGTCCATCTCAAAAGACTTCGAGAAATTGGTTGAAAACATGGGGAGAGAAATTTGCAAAGTTCAAGACAAGGTCCAGCCTTGGTCCTGAGAGGGGATAAGCATCCATAAATGCACCTGAAGTTATGTTGTGTGCAGTATTGGGCATGGTGCTGATAAGGCCAAGGTTCAGGTTTGATCTCTTGTGTTTTTCTGCTTTACTGCTTCCCATACAAAACTTTTCCATTCAAACAAAGTAGAAACTTGTATGCATCTAACTTCTTTTCTTATCATCATAAAAGTAAAACCCATAGAATGAGAAGTAATTTTTCCTTTGGAAAAAAAGAAAAAAAAGGCTTAACAGCTGGAAGATGGGAAAAGTGAGTGGAAAGAAAAGAGTTTAGCTCAATTAACTACTGTCATTCAGTAGCTTCCTCCTGGGATAGCTTCATTTCTTTATTCTATTGTGTAGACCTAATTCCATTGTCATAAAAGAGAACAGATGAAAGAAGTTAAAGAAGTCTTAACTACAGCAAATCTAGTATATTAATTTTCCAAATTGTACCAGAAGAAAAGGGTGCTGTTTCTGTCCTGTGGTTTTTGCTTAGAAAGCAGTTCCCACCTCAAACTTATGAGCATCCATCATGCTCCTTGCCTTGGACAGATGTGACTTCATCAAGACACTCATAAGCCTCCTCCATAAGGATTTTGAAGGTTTCTAGGATTCCTGGGTAAAATAAAGAACACTTTTGAATGTACTTTCATAACATATATGCAGCAAATAAAAATTTGAATGCTAGAATTTCTAGATTTCAAATGTTTAACTAATGCTGTTATTAACATGGAAAATCAGGGAAGGGATTCCTTGTGAGCCTATAGCTTAACAGTTCATGGAGTATCTGGTCTTTAGGTTAAAGGTGTTATTCCTCTGTGGAAACATAGCCATGCACCTGGATCTTGCAGAGGCATGCACAGACTCAGAACTTGGAGACGATTCTTGCTTTCTGCACTCTTAAGTTGTGTGAGTCTTCACAAGTTCAGGACAAAAGACTGTGTTTGACTCTCTTGGCTTGCCTGTGTTTTGATATGCTCTTCAGGTAGGATTTCCATCTGTTCCTTTAGGTTATTCTTTCTCCCAGCCATATGTGAAAAGTATCTGTTGGCTTTGGCAGTGAGCTTGTGTCTGTTGAAACAGTGATTGCTGTGTAACTCTTTCTTCACTGCAGAGCTTTTAAGATGTGCAGCTTACGCCCTGGCCAAATTCCCAAACTGAGTGTTCTCTGCTTCTCTCGTGTGAAGGACCTGATGAAAAGTAGCTGGGAGTTAGAATTTTGTGTGAGAAAGCAAATACATCTCACGGTGTTGAATCCATTAGACCCAGAATTGTTTGAAGCAGGACTTAATGATGGTCCCCCATGTGCCAGAAGTGGATAGTCTTGGTAAAACTCCCTGCTGAAATTACACCACATTGTCCAAGTAATTCCATACCCACAAGGAGAAATAAAAGAGGAATTATTGTAGTTTGGTAATTAAGGCATTCATTCATACAGGACATCCAAATTCAAGTCCTTTGTCCCTTCTCTTATGAATATTGAATGACTGGCATGTAGTGAAACAGCTTCAGCAGTTCCACTACAAAACACTTCACAGATTGGTATATAGGGCACTTGTTTGGAATGTGGAAAAATGTGGTTCAGTATCTCAGAGTAGATCAGCTACAAGAGGGATCTGAAAGAGGTTTCTCACCTAATCACTGTCAGGTGCAGTCAAGTGAATAGACACTGGACAACATTTCCTCTCTTATTAATAAAACCATCCTCTAAATAAAATGTGTATGCTGACAAGATGAGAGAGTAGAATAATGATTTTGTGCTCCCACTGAAAGATGGAACACCTGAGTGGCTTCATGCTAAAACCTGTGTGCAGTGTGCAGTTAACTGTCATTACGGGATGTGCAGTGGCGGTGGAAAACAGTGGGAGTGTCATGCTTGCTCAGTGCTGGGATAATAATATCCCAGGCACAGTGGCCAGTGAGCTTTAGTGTTGGCAGAAATTAAAATATCTCATGCTGTCTAAATAAGTGATACAGGCTGCATTTAAAAGGAGACCCCAAGTAATGTAAGATTCATGAACAGTTTTGTGTCTGTTGGAGGTAATGAGGTAAACCTTAGCCAATGCTAGAGTCCCATTTAGATGCAGCAAAATAAAACCCCCTGAATGTGAAGAATATTAGAAACACTCTGTGTACAATAACATTGGTTGACGGGATATTAACTGCAGCTACGCCTAGAAAAATAGAAAGTATGAGAGTTGGTTGTATGCAGTCCTTTGCATACCATAGTCCATGTGGGATGGTTGCCAATTATTGTCGTTAATTTAGACAGTTTACTTTCCTTTGTAGTTCACAGTGAAGAGATAAAATGCTGGTTATGAATAGCATGCATAATGAGAAAATGAAACACTTAATCCCATACAAAAATAACTGTATATGGTGCAATTTTGATATTAGATTGCAGTCTGAAGCTTTTAAGAGTAAATGCACCTCAAACTTTTCAACTGCCTTTTTGAGGAAATTGGAAATTTCAGTTCTCTGCTGTTTTACAGTGATACAGATAATGTACATTGAAGAGAAAATAGGGAAATAATAGCTATAGTTGCATCAGTTCTCGCTTTTGAGATATGTGTATTTATAGGGCACATTTGACATTTCTTGTGTTCTTAGAGTGGGACTTTATTACTCAAAATGTTTAAATATAAAATGTCGAAAATGTTTTCCTTCTCTCAGTTTTCACAGATGTTCTTTATTTTAAAATAAATATCAAAGATACTTTGAGCCAAATTCTCGTCTCCAGTTATATCCAACCAAGTCTGCCAGTTTCAGTGCGCTTTCTTAGGAGTGTCTGGTCGTGGTTTTCTCTCCCCTCATATTTTCCCACCTATTTTCACTGTCATATGGTTCAGTAAAGCCTAAGTTCCATATCTGATATTGGATACCCTTAGCTCAATCCCAAGTGGCTTAATCTGCCAAGCTGCTTTTTTTTTTTTTTTTTTTTAAGCTTTTACAGAAGCAAACTTTGATCTTTATTTACAATTGAGAAAAAAACAACAGATTAAAGGAAAAAGTGGCAAGAGTTGCTGGAAGGAGATTTTATAGAAGTATCTAAGATGCAAGGGAGAAGGAGGCTTTTTTTTTCTTTTCTACCATGGGCAGATAATGTGAGTGAAAACTGCAGCTTTCATGTACACAGTCATCCTTTACCATATGTCAGTTTGCCATATGCTGCTATATGTTTTATCAAATGCAGGGTAGTCTTTCTGCAAATGCAGCCTTACATTGTGCCTTCATTATTAGAAATCAGTATGTCTTTAACATGGAGACTTCTGGCTACCTTATCTACCTTAGATACCTTAGTGGGAAACCTTTTATACGACAAGGGAAGAGACAGTTTTATCTTTCTCTTCACCAATTTTCACAAGGAAACTACAGCCTCCCATTAGCTATTTATCTGCAAATAACACCTTTTTGTTTTGTGGCAGAGATGTGTTTTTCATGTAATATGCTAGGTTGAAATCTACTCTCAATGCTTAAGTAAGATGTGACGATCTCAGGATTTAAAAGGTCTTAAGCTGTGGCAAAGTTATGCCACATTAAATGATTTAAGCAGCCATTACTTTTAAATGTGTTTTTGACCTTGTTCAAGAGTGCCGTTTACCTCAGTGGAGAAAACATTACATTGACATTGAAAACATTCAGAATTAGCATTACCTTAAATTTATTAACACTTTAAGCATTTTGGGAGGGCTCAGAGAAGTCCTTGGGTTGAGTTTGAAAACTCTAGCAGTAGCCTAGATTCTTTTGTAGAAAGAAATATATAATAGAAGCCTGATCAAGACCAGTTTTCACAGTCACTGTACATCAGACCAAGCTTACCAAAGTCACTTGTCTTTAGTTGTTTCTCTACCAAAAACTTCTACTAGAAAAATAAATGTACTTCCTGCCTAGTGTTTCCTACTAGCAAACCAAGAGGTTTTACTTCCCTGTCAGTGGTACCCAGGCTAAACAGTGCAGCCCACATGAAAGGAGGAACAGCATCCTTTTCCTAGGAATTGTGTGCCAATTAAGCTCCAAATCCATGCCTGTTGGTCCTATACATCAATTGGTGCAAACCCAACTGATAGAGATATATAGATTAGATATATATAGACATATAGAGATATAGATATATAGCAATACATAGATATTTGAAATAATGCCAGTTACAGAGCATTCTGGCCATTTTACTGTAAAAAAACCCCAAGTATCTACAACACATCTGGAAGACTGGTCAGCTGAATGTGGAAACCACTTGGAAAGGAAAAAAATTAAGGCAGAGATGGGGAAGTTAAACAGAGTGTGAGCATCTAGGTCAGAAGGTGATGAATTTGCTGTTCTAGTCCTCAATACCATCCCTATTTGTTTGATACATGCTTTCTTTTCTCTAGTTGAATCTCTTCTGCACTCTCTTTAAATGCTGTGATCAACCCTGCCCAGACGTGGCCACTTTTCAGTGATTAGCTTTTTGTAGGAAACCCTTGCCAGTAATCACAGTTAGCATTCTTTCTCCCTCATGCAGCTTTAAACACAAGTTCTTTTTGATCCTTTGGCATAGATGGTTCTCACCTGCACAGAGATAGACCTTCTGCCAGCAAATACTACTAAGGCTGATTACAAATCTCCGTTGCACTCATTGTCCATGAAAAGCTTCTTTGGTGAGCTAATTTGGTTCGTGTTTTATTTTTACAATCTTCAGTGCCTCGGTGCCACTCTGCCTGTTCCTTTGTCATAGAATCATAGAATGGTTTGGTTTGGAAGGGACCTTGAAGATCATCTTGTTCACCTCTGACAACTTCCCCGTGGGCAGGGGCAACTTTCACTAGACCAGGTTGCCCAGAGCCCCATCCAGGCCAGCCCTGAACATTCCCAAGGTGGGACATCCACAGCTTCCCTGGGCAACCTGTGCCAGTGCCTCACCACCCTCACAGTAAAGATTTTTTTTCTAGCATCTAATCTAAACCTAAATAGAAAGACTATGGCTTTAAGGTGGCATGTATGATTAGCATTTTTATTTTGAAATATATATAGGTTTTTCCTGATCTCTAGTGCTATAAAAAAGTATTAATTTTTAAGTTATTACTACTCATTATCCATTTTTCATGATCATTTGCCTTCTGAAATCTGTAACTGGTTTATCAATGACATACAGACTATAGCTTGAAAGAGAAACACCTCTAAGATTATCAAAGATGACAAGTGTTTAAAAAATTGATAAGCAAGTTTAATAACCTGCTTCACTAAGTAGAAACAGAAATTAATCTGCAAAGATGTTTACATGTAAAAAGAGCAAGTCAATTGCTCAGTGGTTTTTTTTTTTTTTTAATTATAACAAATCTATTTCCAAATGAAGTAGTTTCTTTGGCTGTCTATCTCCCAGTTGCACAGGAGGGCAGTGATTAGTACAGTGAGATAAATCAAACAGTAGAGAAAATGTGCCATTTTCCAAATTACTGTCAATTATTGTTACACCTTTCTGAGTTCCGGGGTCTCCTGGATTCCTATAAAGATCTTTTTGGAAGCTTAACAGTCAAAATCAAGATTCAGTGACTTATAATACAACTAACCATCAATTTCTAAGCTCCTGCTGAGTGACAAACACTACAGGAAATCATTTTTCTTGTTTTTTAACTTAGCTGACTTACCTTTCCCATTTTTTCAAGTTCTCATTGCCAAGCTCTCAAAGTTCCAAGGGCAGCCAGGGTTATTTCTTGGTACCATTCAGATCAGAGGCAACTTAAATAAGCACTGGAAGCCACACAGAAAATATGGTGTCATTAGTTGTGACAGCTTAGCTCTGGAATGCATTTTTGATGCTTTTTGGAATGAGTTATTCTGGACCTTTTAAAACATTGTAATTTCATGCAAACAAAATCATCCTTGTTAATACTCTTGAGATTATCTTCTAATCTTAATTATCCAGATCCCAAATAATTTGTCTTCTAATTTTTTTTTTTTGGTATTAGTGAGAGATTCATCAAGATGTGAAGTTCCCAAACTTAGCTTTTCAGTGGCTTGGCTTTCTATATGCCATATACCTCCCAAACTTGATTTCTATTTATAAGCTTGCTAAATTTTCATCTTGTCCTTGCAATTTTGTCTTACTTTTAGGCTTCTGCAGAGCAGACAGCTCCTTGGATCATGGCACGTTGTACCACGTGCATCAAGCACCATTAAGACCAGACAATTAAGTGCTGCTGAGTAGAATATCTCCTTTATAATTACACACCATCAGCTTTCTAATCCCTTCAAGCAATGATTCTGATGATTATTTTACATTTATACTATACCTATAAAATGTTCCCGAGCCTTGCTACATTCTTTGTTTTTATATGGCATTTTTGACTGTCACTTGCTGTGTCCTGTCAGAGAGAAGAATGTCCCCCAGATTGAGAGGAGTGTGAGAGTGGCTCCCAGTTCCTCTAATAACTCTTTGAAAATTTATATGCCACGTTTAGGGAAATGGTTTGCATGTTACTGAGAGTAACAAGAGTATGACCATTCTATTTTTTAGAAGAAACAAAGTCTTCATGTTTTTAAGTCTGAAGAGGTAGATAAGGGGAAAACACCATCAGAATAAGGAATTAAGAGAATTATTATGGTGTGGAAATGCATCTCGTCTTAAAAATTATTTACAGGTGGATCAGAGTTGCTAAGGGAGTCGGTAATTAGTAGTTGGTGGGGGGTGAGGTGTTTTGTTTTGATTTTTTTTTTTTTAATGTGAGTTTGATTTCTGGAATAGAGTTTCATGCTGATACATTGTGATTAGCAGATACTTCTGCTCAGAGCTTGATTCACTGTCATTTGTAAAAAGCTCTGTGGGGAGCACTGAGCCTCTGGTCTTGGGCATTTGCCCAGTGTCCCCAGGAAACAAAAGCTCAGGCTCCAGAGCCCAGGCCTTAATTACACACGATACTTCCATGAGCAAACTGAAGGTATGTCAAGGAATATTT
Source organism: Promerops cafer (assembly GCA_013398275.1). Lineage (NCBI taxonomy): Eukaryota > Metazoa > Chordata > Aves > Passeriformes > Nectariniidae > Promerops > Promerops cafer. The sequence continues at coordinate 778,492 of VZSE01004172.1, read as the reverse complement.
TAGAATTCAAGAGCAGGTTAAACTATCTGAGTAGACACAGTTTTAGATCCCTTCAGTGCACTCTGCCTTAATCAATTCTAATTCTCTAGCTTTCCCCTGTCCTGAAGGCTCTCTGATGTACTCTGGGATGTCCCAGGTTTTTCTGTTTCTTTACTTGTATCTGCTGTCTTATTTGCTACTTTCATAAGATTTTATAAGTTTCAAAGTTTCTGTTACTGCCTTCTTCCAAGTTTCTACTGAAAGGTGTTTCTGATGAAAAACAGAAAAGGGAGAGTAGCAGGTCACATACCAGGCTATTTAAGAATTTGTTCTTTCAGCTTCATATGTTACAATTAAGGAATCCCTATTAAAAATCCACAAACAAGCAAAACCAAATAACTAGCTAATATATATATATAAAAATCATAAAAATAGGTCAGTGGTGACTAGCATGGATCTCTCTGTGAATGGAATCAATTCAAGTATTGTAAAATAACATTTCATGCGAGTTTAATGTAGTTTTTAAAACTACTTTTTTAAAAAGGGTTTAAAACAATTGTCTTCTCTTACGTTCATGAATGAAAGGAAACTTCATCATGGTTAATGTGAAATGATGACATTCAATGACAAAAATACTCATGGTTTCTAAGGGTTTAGTGATATGATTCTTGATAATTCTGCTTCCTGTCAAGTTTTAGTGCTTAATTGTGAGAAGATTTATCCACAGTATATTTTGACTAGTACTATTTTTCCATTCAAAAGAACAATACAATTAACTCCTTACCTTGATCTTTTCTCTCCCTTAGTAATTTTCTGGATTTACTTATAAAGTAAAATCAAAAGCAGTAAGGATGGGTTTGGGGTTTGTTTGTTTCAGTTTTACAACACAGCCTAGTTATGCAGTTCTTTATTCTGAAATTTCAGTCACCGTTGTTTTGCACTGTGATATATTCAACAGTACCAGCAGGATATATCTAAACCGAAAGAGAAAAGGTCACAAAATTAGATGTGAGCACATAAAGCAGGGGGAGAGGAGGAGAGCAATACCACGTACACTGGAATATCGCACATACCATGCAACAATCCCAAAAGTGCAGCATGTTGCATACAAACCACTTTCAAAATAGTGGGTCTGTTTATATGAGTAAAGTTTTGAACTCAAAAAAAAAAAAATCATTTCCAGGCTTGTTCTTAGTTGTTCAACTTCATTTATCGGAATTTAAATGTATTGTACAAGTACAAATCTTTTTGTAGACACTGCAACAGATGGTCAAACACCATGCTTACCTACAGTTATATCCTAAATTAGTGTGGTCGGTTATATCATCAAAGACAATAAAGGAACAAATGTTCACAAATAAATCTGAATAGCCAAAGGGTCCAACCTACTCTGCAGAGCTCCAGCTGGCCATGTGAACTCCAGAATATACACCTAGTGCTTACAAACTCTGGAAAGCCTGTCAGGTGGAGAGAGGGGTTAGAGTTCTCCCAGCTGAAACAATTCGTTGGTTTGTGTAGATGTGTTTAAATCACATCAGCTAAAATAATGCAGTATTCATTTTTTAAATCACAGCTTGTAAAAAGCTGCTTTCTGAAACAGAGTTATTGAAACGTTTAAAGTACAATAAAATCTAAAATCATAAAATACTAGGTGTTTTCATTTCACTAGGAAAAAATGGTTTAGAGAAACCACAACAACTATTTATTTTGGCTTTGGAAAAGAACCAGCAAGTCAATTATTTGTTCAGTTCTATTTGCAGCAACAGAGAATAGGCCTAAATTCCATATGGCTGCAGAGGGAAATAGTGCTTCAAAGGTGGGTATTCCTGCTCAGAGATATTTCATGACAGTCTTTCCAACAGGTAGTCAGGATACTCAGAGCTGGCCTGATTAGGGGGAATTTACACAGTCCAACCAGGACATAAAAATACATGCACCAGTCTGTGGAGAAAGTGTAGAAGGAGGTGGCTATAGCAGCCCTCATCTTTTCCCAAGTAATTCCTCCCAGGGTTATTGCAGGTTGGTTGGCTGATAAAAGGATGCCTGGCATTTCACCTCTCTGATGCAGACTGAGTCAAACTGTGCCACTCCTGTTCTGGTTATCTGGTACCGTAGCCAGATAAAAGCATTCTCCTGGGTATCTTCCTTTCAACACCAGGGATAGGGCTTCCATTGTTGCTCTAAATCAAAGCACACTCAATCTTGAAACCCTTATTCACACAGGTACAGATTAGACTTGACCCATTGTTTTGGCTTTTTAAGCACTTGCCTTTGTATCTATTGTCTGTCAAGTTTTTCAGTTATTCAGTATCAGCTCCCTGAAGTGGCTCATTAAAATTTGTGTGTGTTTGTGTGTCTGACTTGGAGTGAATGGAACCCAGGAGAAATACTTTCATATTACCTTTTAAAACAAGCACAGATAGATGAAATTATTAACTGCTTAGTCTTCCTCTTTGTGTATATGCTTTACAAGTCCCTCAGCACCAAGGTTTAATATTTATTGTTGGTTTGTTTGATATTTATTGTTCATAGTTGATATTTGGTAAAATATTTTACAATACAAAGTTATTGATTCCTTAATTCAAAACTTCCTTGGAATACATAATATTTTTGACTGGATTATTATTTGGAGATTTTCAAATACCACAAAAATTAACAGGACTGCTTTGAAAAATGCCATTAGAAACAGTATATGCCCTTTTAAGAGAGCTATTGCTTATTGTTTGTGCATGCTGTTTATCCCCCTTTAGCCTTCAGCATCACTAATTGAATTGCAGGTGAACCTCACTTTCACTTTTGCTTTTATTATATATATATTCTGCATTTACTTACAGTAGAAAAAAGAAAGCTAATTGAGGAGAAGGGAGGGAAATCTTTTTCTCTCCTTTCTTTGGGGAGGAATAACCAAGATGCTAGTACTAATTCTAGCACATTCTAGCTTTATTCTGTATGCATGTATGCCAGTGTCATTATCATCAACACTGGTGTCCCTGTCTCTGAGAATTAGAATGAGAGCAGGTACAAGAAAGGCAGAAGGACTGTATGGTAAATAAGCCCATCTTACTTGAAAAATGAAAGCTCCTAATTTTTCAGAAATATCTCAAGAAAGCTTTGGTGAAAATAGCCTAATGGAATGAATCAGGAACATAATTTTTGAATACAGATGTTCTTAAAGGATAGATCGGACCTACTAGGCTCAAAATGGTGACTCTAGCCTGAAACTCCTCTGCCCAAAGTTGTGCAAAGCACTGAAGGGCATCAGATGGGAATGTCCACCAATATCTCTTCCACCAAAACCCAACTGAGAAGTGCTGCAGAGTTTCCTGTCCCTCCCTCTTTAGTGTCTGGCGTGGCTCCATCAGGTCCCTTGCGTGCACAGTCTGCTATCCTGTGGTGGTGATGGAAAACAGAACTGCAGTGTTATGTTGTTCCCTGTGTGATCCTTCAGAGCTTATTCACAATCCTTTGTGTTTCAGGTGACAGCAGAGGAGAGCACTGCTTTGCTAATGGAATAACACTGATGAATTCAGTAACAGGAGCCTTGCAGAACAAATAAACAACAGTCAGTTAATCTGTGATTGTGACCACATTTAACATTCCACTCCAGCTCCTTAATAGGCTACAGCCATTTATAGTCAGGTTGTTCCATGATAATAAAATACCACATGCATTTGTTAGAAAGTTTCTTAGCACAATTTGTAAGCCCCAGACTTGTGGAGGGGCTACATATTCAAATATTAATTTAGGGTTATAATCCCCAAATGGGTTTGCTATGATTTCTAAACTTGTGAAGCAACTTGGGTTGGTTTTTCCTTTCCAAGTGAAAAACAGAATGCTTTCCTGTTGTTTGAACTGAGACCAGAGGATTCTTGTCTGTTCCATCTGCATTTCACCCTACTACATTTTCAGAGTTATAGATGTCATTCAGATTATCAATAACATTCTCCTGAGAGGATTATGCAATTGCATCAGTATTTTCAATAATTGTATGGCTTGTACTACTTCATGTTGCTGTAAATGAATAAGTGAGAGGTTCCTGAAATCAAAGCTTACAAAACCTTAAAAAGGAGAAGGTGGAGAGGAGAAACATATGGACACAGTTATAGGTCCTATCAACAGTTTCAATCTGCTAGCAACTTTGTTAACTGTGTACCACTCTAAAGATAAAAAAAATAAATTAAAAAAGTCATACCTAGTGGACTGTTCTGAAAACAAAATTTGGTTGTGTTAATTATATGATAGTGGGTCTGGATGCTTAAAGTGTATTATAGACATCTCAGAAAGCTTCAAAAAAGCACGTCAAGGGGACTTGGCCCATCCTAAGTAGTCCATGATTGTTTAGCTAAAGTCCTTCAAAAAATGTCTGCTTTTTTTATTTAGAAAATTACTCATGAATATGAGATTACTTCAATATTTATGGCCTTAATCAGGAAAGGATATGAGCAGAAGCTTTCTTGGGGACTGTTGCTAACCTCTGAAATGTTGCAAAGGATACATAAACCCAAATATAGAGCTTTTTCTTTGTTCTCCCTCACACATGCAGGCGAACAAGTGTACACACACACCCCACTCCCACTCTTTGTCCTTCTCATTTCATTTCCCCATTCTCTCTTTTATAGCTATGGTAATCTGCCCAGCAGTCAATATTCCCCATGCAGGCTGGATGAATTCTCAGAGAGGCACAGAAACTTGCATCCCAGCTGTACTGCTGTGGCAGTGGTTTTGTTGTCATTTTTAAAGGGTTTGTTTTCTTTCAGTTTTGTTTTGTGTTATCTTTTTATTTTTTTTTCTTTCTCTTTTTTTTAACATGATCCACTGGAAAATGTATTTGGAGAGAAAAGCAACCCGTAATGATGTTCTGTTAAAACAAGTGATGCTTGGCTTGCTGAAAACCAGAAGGAAAATAATGACATGAAAATTGTCCTTGTTCAGGAGCAGTAAGCAAAGATTGTATATAATTGGACAGTTATGAATCAATGAAAATGCATAGTTTTTCATGCAACTTGGCAAAAATTCAACCTCCCTATGTATAAGAAATCAGGATCAAAACACTTCTAGAAAAAAGAATAATTAATTTCTTTAACTTTGTGTGTTCTGGGATGAAACACAGTAGCTTTGATCTTTCCATTTGAAATGTATTCCATTTCAGTCCTGAAGCTTTTCTGAAATATGATGGAAAAAGCTCTACTTTCCTTTTCAAGAAGAGCAGCACTAAATTTAAACATCTATTTCATAAGTATATAGGGGAAGAAATAATTGTGAATCACCAGATTTTGCTGTTGTGTATTCTGCAGTTGCTTGTATCTTTTGTTAGAATCAGAGTCTGGAAAGTAAAACATTCCTTGCTTCAATTTTCTACTATACTATGAACTTCTTTTTTGGGGTTTTTTGCTACTTTTCTTTCTCTTGTTCTACATTCTGCACATCTCTTCAATACTCCTTCCATATTCCCTGGATCTTCTGATGGCCTCCTATTGGATAGGTTTTTCCATTCCTCTAGTGATGCTGATTCTTGAATTTGATGGGTATGACATTGCAGCTGTGAATTTGGTTAGATAATAATGAGGTTTATTTTTATCCAACTGTTCTCATTTTTTTAATCACAATTCTTGCATTATTTAGATGCTTTATACTTTCTAGATGTATTGTCCTGCTGAAGTATCTGGAATAAAAGCATCATAATTGTTTTAAAATCTGTATTGAGATTGCTACAGAAAAGTGCTATGAAGCAGGATGGTAATGCAAAAGGTGTGAGAAAAGACTCACATCCTTGAAAAGTATATTCTGAGAGAATGGTCTTGACTGGAAATACAGTCATCAGCAGTGAAGGAGTGAGCTACAACAGGTTTATTTTCAAGTTGTGGAGATTCAGTTACAATATGGATCAAAGAAAACTGTTTCTTTGAAGAACAGTGGACAGGGAATTACTGACAAGAGAGTATCCTGCTGAAAAGAAATTGCATAGCCGTGATCATCTCTAATGAATTTAATAAATGAGGGACAAATCTTGAGATACTTTACATACCAGCAAAAAGGCAAAGTTCTTTCTCTGAAGGGAGCTTTAAGTAAAGGAACTTACTATGGAGATTTCTCTCACTCTTCACATCAGTGTAAATTATCAGGGAGAAAAAGAAGAAATTACAAATACTAGGAGACTTGTCAAGGATGTAACATGGAAATTTACAGAGACATAACTTAGGGGAGGGACAGGGAATTTCTATTCCTTCCTATTCTCAGTAACAATAGATCATAACCCTAACCCTCTGCTGTGTTGACACTACAGTTTTCTTCCTCACAACTATTGCAAACAAATTTTACTCAAGCTTTAAATTGATATTTTGAAGGGAGTTCTTTCGATCAGGTTTTAGTTCACTTTTGAAAGATTCATGCACAGTTGTCCAAATCTGGATGAGCACTGGGTGCTGCTTCATTTAGCACATGTAAATAGCTCCATGAAATTTCAAATAGGACACTGCAGAATCCAACTCTCTGAACCACTCAGAGATGTAAAATCATTTAGAGGATGATGTGGAGAATATTGTCCACTAAAACATTGTAATTCAGTAAAGAATTAAAATTATTTGAAACTGCAAGTTTCAAAGCTAAACAGCATGATTGGAAGTTGAATCCCATGAGAACAGACTATTTAATGAATACTATTGAGCCCACTGAGTCCAGGAGCAGGACCATGTTTGAATCTCATGCACGTTATGTAATAGTTAATAACATGGACCAACTTCAGGAAATAAGATCTAATCATGACAATTTTTGTCAGTGTTAAAAGGTGGGAAACACACACATGGAGATATATTGATAGATAGATATAGATGATATATAGATAGAGATAGATATGTATATATATATCACATTTTATTCTTCCAAAACCCAAGTGGGTGGAGTAACTTATTTTTTTTTCTACTCATCTAAAATTTTTGTGCCTGATGCATTTTCCTCTTCCTTGAATTCATTTGGTCTTGTTTTGTGATCTAGCAGAGGAAATTGTGGTGTGGTGAGATTTGCTTTCTTATTCATTTGTTTATTATTGACCTAGATAAGGTTGGTTATTCTCATTGTGGTCTTCTGCATCGAACAGGCAAATAGATCTGTCATATCTAGTAACATCACATGGGGAAAAAAAATGGTGTGGATAAGAAATTTCCTCCAACTTATTTCTGTACCAACATGGGCAAGGAGAGGCCTAGTGGAGAATATTTTTATTTCTGCAGTTTAAATATTTCCAGCAAAAATGATTGCATGCAGGAGTGCTACTTGTAGGAATTTAAAGATGACAGGGAGTGCAGGACATTGTCCCAGTCCTGAAAAGGTAATAAATTATATTTGAGTAGTTCCAAGAAGACCACCCTGTTCAGAAGTAATTCTAACAGTGAAGACTCCACCATCTTCTAGGTGATCTTTTATAGCACCTCACTATCCTCACTGTTGAGAAGGTTTTTACAATATCTGCCCTGAATCTTAATTGCTGCAATTTAGCACATTTCTTTCTGTCCTGTCCATCACTGTGATTGAGAACAGGTGATTTCCTTATTCTTTAGAAACAGCCTTTCATGCATTTGAAAGCTATTATCATGTTCAATCTCAGTTGTCTCCTTTCTAGCCTAATTCTTTCAAGCTTTATTGAAGCCCCTGTTCCCTAGATTCTGGTCATGTTGCTCTCCTCCTATTTTTTCTCAATAGGCTGGTGTCTTCCTGGGGTGTAATGTCCAAATTTGTACCTGTATTCCTGCTGAGGGTTTGTTAATGCTGAGCTGAAGGGGAGAATTGCTTCACATTTTTGCAGGCTCTGCTTGTGTTTGTGCACTCCAGTATGCTGTGAGCAGATGTCGACTCACGGTGTCACCCTGAGCCACGTTCAAGCACGGAGGCTCACACTAAAGCCAGGCAACTAAAGGGGAAAGAAGTACCAAGCATTTCACCCTGCCACATATTTATTAGACAAATATGATGAAGTTTTACTGGAGATTAATCAGCTGAAAATACAGATGGAAAAAGAAGTTCCTCACAAGAGATCAGTGACCAACATTTACTGATTTCAGAGTGCTTCAGTCATCCCCTTCACCAACACCTGGAAATCTGATAATCTTTTTTGTCAGGAGAAAAATATGCATTGGAGATTAATGGCTGGGTTTGTGTTAATGCTCTGGGTTTTCTCACTTCTTGTTTTTATAGTCACCCAGGTCAGAAAACTTCCTAATGAGGTTTATGTGTCTGTGGCTAAAGACTGATGAAGTAACCTGCTGATCTCAGCACTGTGACCAAACACCTCAGTGGTACATCAGTTTGTCCTTTTCATACAAAGAGATTAAATTAGGGAGTCTAAATAAATTAACAAAAACTTAACTGTTGTTTACCACCTGGGTCTGTACTGAGTAATGACACAGGAATTCCCTGCTGCTAGTCACATTTACATTTACATTGCAAACTGTACTGGAAAGGAATAAGCAAACTTCTTCAAATGCATAATTAGAATTTTCTTTCTGGAAAACTAATCTTGTGAATCTGCGTATTTCTGAGCTTCTTTAGTAGAAGGAAGCCTTTACTGTATTGCTTGAACATTATAAATCTCCTTTGATGAAAAGAATGAAAGAAATGCAAACTAAGAGAGAAGCATTTTATAGACAAAAAACTTTTTCATATACTGAGTTGTGTAATTGAAGCCCATCTTGACTAGGGAAGTTACTTTAGAAGTTTTTAAGGTTGTAAGCTATTTCCTCCTGTGCAATTCAATAGCTCATTACCAGTTAAATATCATTATATTATACTGTATATAGATCCAGTGTTCTGGAAGAATTCCACAAGAAGCAAATGCACTTGTGGGATATCCTCTATAGCTAATAGATATTTATTTTAATGGCATAGACATTGCTTTAAATCTCTTTCTGCATTAATGACAAATTGATCATTGGTGCAAAGTAGGTGAGAATTAAAAACGGCTTCTAATAATTTATAGCTCATATTGATTTTGCTGGAATATTTCAACAATAAGGCAGAGCCCAGCCCTTTGACTTGGGTCAATTCCATTCAGGTCAGTGGGATGTTTGCTGAAACAGCCTGTCCTTCAACCCTCCCTTTGTGGGTTTTGCCCACTGCGTGTGTTCTGGAGCTCAAAAGCGTGTGGAAACACGAGCATTGCTCTTGCCTGTGCTCTAATTCATAAACCTCTGTGTGACTGTATCTTGGGTGTAGATTTTCACTCTTAGCCAAAGGATTGTTGCACGTGCATCGAGAGCAGGAGGTCTATTGAGGAAAGTGCCCTGATTTGGATTTATAGGAATTAACTAATCTTAGGTTTAGAGGTCACTCTGAAAAGAAAGTATTTGAAAGAAGATTTGTTCAGTCCCAACTGAAAAATAGCAACAAAGAAAAGGCATTTAACTTTTTTAAACTAAGACCACAAAAATTATGAAAGGGAACATCATTTTAAAAATGAAGCCATTTTTTTTACAACACGATTCTTTAATTTTCATAATGTTCCCTTTATTTTTCACTACAAATAATTTGAGAGCATTTCATGTTACCAAATGAAAAAAAAAAAAAGTTTCACTGTAAGTCTCTTCTTGGTTCCACTCCTTTTGCTGCTTTATAAAGTGCTTTGATATATCTGGATGAGAAGGACTACACCAGTACTAGGCTTTTTTTAAACAAAGCAGCCACAGATCAGTAGCATATACTGTACCAACTCCTCTAACCAACCAGCAGTTCTGTGAGATGCAGGGATATGGAAAAAACATGATAATTCATATTATATGATTGTCTTCCTCCAGCGCACGGCATAATTCTGATTGAAATTACTGGCAGTACTTTGTGTGCATCAAAGGAAAAACAGCTCCAGGAACTGACATCCTGTGAAATGTGGAAGAGCTATTATAGGCTGGTGGTTCAATACAGTGGTTTCTGAAACCTTCCTGACAAAACCCATAAGCTTTTTCTGGGCAGTAATGCTCAACTCTGTGACCAAAGATGGTCAGCAGACCACCCATCCTTTCTATTCAAATTTATGATAGCTTTAGCTTCTGCAAAGATTCAAAGAGCAGGTTTCAGACCATAATCCTTTTTAGGGCCCCATTCTTCTCATTTCACTTGTTAGAAATAAAATTAGATCCAAGGGTGTTAAAAGAAAGCTGTTAGCTTTCTAAGCCTTTAAAAATATGTATGCATTGCACATTTTTTCTCTGAGTACATCTTTATTATGCACTGAAATAAATAGGTAAAATTAGGCAAGTTTTGATAGAGCCACAAAATTGCAGCTGAGAAGTCCTGGATTTTCTTTCCTGTTACAACCTGCTTTTAAAGATAAGCTGGTTGTGACTCTTCATTTTAATTATATAGCAGGCACTTTGTTTTAGCTAAGAATTTTTTAAATGTAATTCATTAAAAATAAAACACAGGTATGGGTAAAATTATTTTCTGTTTCCAATCTCATGATATTTGCAGCTATTATTTGCATATATGCTAAGGAGAACAAGCTTGGCCAACAAAGTTTCTTTGCGGTGGTAATGTTTTCCCATACAAATTGTCCCTTTAAGCCAAGTTGATCAAATATTTACAGGATTCCCATCTATCTATGTATAAAAGTTGAGAGAGGCCCACGCTTCCACAATTATTACAAACAGTGGCATGCATCAGGAAGCAATCTCAAAGTGCTTTAAACAGAGCATTGGCTTTAAAGTTGCACAGAATATTCTTGTTAGAGCTTTATAGACAAAAATTTGTAGGTGGAGAAGACTTAATCCTGTAATGTTCTGTTTAATAGTGCTGGAAGATTAAAGCCTTTGGCACCTTTCAGCATTGGTGTGAAGGGTGTAATTCACTAAACCTTGCTCATGCCAATACCCTTTATCTTTGGGACTGGTAATATTGACCCAGCTTGCCAGTTAGCCATCAAATGGCAAATGCTTTGTAGTGATTTGTCCAAGGCTGCACTTTGCAAAACTGTGCCAGAGACAGGTGTAGGAGTTCCATACTTTCCATACTACCCAAGAGGATTGTAGGATCGTGTTTTAGGGGAGGGTGTGGTACCTCACCTGGTAGTCAAGCCATCAATCATCACAACAGGTGATTCATATTGCCTTGTCGCTGGATGAGAGATGTGCCAGTAAAATGAAGATAGCTGTCCCCACTTGAATGCTACCCTGAAAGTCTGTTTCCTGTATCTGAATCCCCTATATTTGTCCTTAAGGAAAGAACGGAATGTATATATCATCCGATTTTCTCTCTCTTTAAGTTAATTACCTTTGGCTTCTGTAGTAGCTTAATTTTTCTTGCCCTATCAATAGGCCTGCTGAAAGAAGCACAGCACAAAGGGTTTTATCTGTGTTATTGATTGGCTAGAAAGTGATGTGTTTGTGACTATTGGAGCTTCTCCAGTGCATATTTATTTACACTGGGGAGAAAAAAAAATCAGCATTACTTGGGAAAAAAATAACTAAAACTTTCATTTAACATTACAAAAGAGAGTATTGCTTAATCCCTGAAGTAGGAAATTGCTTTTCTTCATGATCCATTGCTTTCATACTGTTTCTGGCTGCTGGTGCTGAAGGAAAGAAAAACTGTGTTCTCACTCTGTTTTCACTGTATCTATTTCCTTATCCTCTACAAACAAACAAACAAAAAAAAGAAAAAAAAGAGAAAAATTTGGATGCTAATTTTTTGTTGAAGTAAATACAGGCAGGGGAAAGCATGGGTATGAAAAGATTTTTTTTTTCTCGAATGGGCATTTGCAAATATGGAAGCAGAACAAAATTTTATGTGGAAATCTGAAAAGAGGAGATTAAGGATTTGAAGTAGTATATCAAAGCTGAAGTATATGAGCTATTGCTATTATTCTTTGAGATGCTGTTACGGTTTTATACCTAAATTCAGCAGCATGCTCCCAGAAGATGAATGTTGCTAAGGAATGGTTTTCTTATGTTCTGATCTTGTACATATACAGAGAGAAAGAAAATGGTAATTAAAAGCAAAAGGCATAGCTAGCTGAAAATGGTGGTATTTTGTTTCACCTTGCTTAAGACTCATTCTTTTTTGTTAAGAGCATCTATTATTTTATTGCTTCTAATATGCACTATAAAAATATAGTGTGTTACAGCTTGATGCTGGAAAACAGAAACGGACTGTAACTAAGGAATGATTATTTAGCTTTGGAAGTTACAGTACTTAATTAATGATTCCCTGACATTGTCGGGACAGGTCACAGAATGGATTTTAGAGCAATTGTAAGTTACCAGCATTGGTTTTAAATTTTCCCCTAGGAACGGTAGAAGCTGTATTTTCTCTTTTCCTATCAGTGGTGTCTCTTGTTTCCTTTCTTAATCTGATTGCTTTTTTTTTTTTTAATTGTGGGGGTTTTTTAATCCATTTAGTCTTGCAAACCATAATCAGAGGTTATGCCAGTACAACAGCAATCTGAATATAATTGTGATGGCAAGTTTTTGAGACTGGTATCTCACAGAAGAGGTACACATATGTTTCATTTTGAGTTTTAGTTTGTGCTAGCTAGATGAGGAAAGTAGCAAGACCACACCATATGTCCAATAAAAGCTTCATTAGAAAGGCATTAGTAGATTAATCCAACTTACTCTGTGGTTTATTTTATTTAGAATGTAATAAGGTAAGTTCATTAGTTTGCAGACTTAATGTTTTCTACTGTACCTCAAAGCAACCAGTAACAATTCCACTGAGATTCCCCAGATCTTGCTAACACCTGTCAAGATAAACACATGGCTCTCTGGGGGAATCACCTTGGCAACATAACTGAGGGAATCTAGAAAAAAAGTAAGTCTTTCACATACAAAAGGGTGTTACACAGTCTAAACTTGATTAATGATTTTTCACTTGCCTCCGAGGTCATATATCTCTTTAAAGTAGAAAAAAAAGTCAAATCAATCTCCGAAGAACAAATATTTTGGAATGTACAATACTGCATCTGAAATGTATTTTAAAGAACTTGAAGGATGTAGAATAATTGTGCAATTTGAATTGAGCCTCAGAAAGGCTGTCTGAGACCAGCAATTCAGTCTCCATCCCCATAGGGCTAATATATTAGATTACAAGGATTATTGGAGTGGCAGTATTTGTGCTACTACATTTAAGATTATGTCAGCATTTTAATTTTAAACCTGTATGTTCAGAGGTTCATAACTCAGCTATAGGAAATTTGCTTGGTGTTACAAATGTGTTCTGCACAACAGTGACACTTTTTCTGGGGAGAGAAAGAAAGAAGCTTAAAGCTAAATAAGTATTTGGACATTTTCAAGTTATGACTGCCAAAAGTTAATGTCATCTTCTTGCAACTATGCTTTTTAAATTCAGTTCTTTCTGCAGCTGACTTGTAACACTACTGCTGTCTGGAGTCTAAAGTAATGCATTGCACTGGACAAAGAGTAGATGGCTGCATCTTATCCCTTTCTTTGCCAAGATTGAAGCAGGACTAAGGTACTCAAGGAAGGCAGGAGATGGGACTTCACTGTACATCCTCTCCTCAACCCAGGCCAGAAAAGTGAGGGGTGTTTTGTGATGTTCATGAGTCATAATGAGTGATATCTTAGAAATCCTGTCAGGAAACCCTGCTTAAAAATGCAGTCCTGACTTTAGGCACTCCACAAATACCATTTAAGGCTCTCTTGGCTACCAGTGGGCTTCCTAAAAAAAAAAAAAAAAAAAAGCAATCAACTTTGCCTTGAAAAGTCTTTAAACCTTTAAAGGTCAATTTCCCCATTTTGTGGCTGTTGCACTGAGTCTATTGTGAGTTTTCCTTGACATGGCTTTAATATCTCGGTTATTGTGCATGGTAAACAATATCAAGGGCTGCAAACAATTCTGTAATACACACACTTTTCCTATTTCTGGAGGCCTTTATCAACAAATAGGTTTTGCATATGCTTGTAGTGGATACAAAAGAACAGAATACTGGATTCTGTTATTGGCATTTGTCATCAAACTTCTTGATGACTAATTTACAAGCTATTTTTGTGGTTGCTTGCTTTTTGTCCCTAGCTGTATTTACTGAGGAGTTCAAATCAGTAGCATTCAAGCTGTACCAGGGATCTCTCTTTTCTGGGGCAATGCAGTGCCAGTTCCTGCAGCAGCACTGGGAGAAGTCAGAGAGACTTTTGCAGGTTCTGCAGCAGCAGCCTAATTGCCCATAGAATTAGTCACTCATGGGGTAGCCCAGAGTGAACATGGCTAGAGACCATTTGCTACAGGACTACAAATCTCCTAAATTCCTCTCTGCACATACTGGTGGACTTGGCCTTATTTCCTGTGGCTTTAGCTTGGAGTCAAAGGGGGAGGCTACACAAAGTGTTAGAAATCTTTTTGCCAAGTTAAACTAAAAAAAAAAAAAAAAGAAAATATGACATTAAGTGGCATCACAGCACTGGGAGCCAGCAAAAGCCAACCTCTAGTGGATAATGAGACATCCTCCTCAAGCCAGCTCAAACCAGGGCTAATTCAAGTAAGGATGGACAAACTTGGCAAAATGCCCCAGTGACTTATGGACTGGCCAGGGCTGTATCAGATGAAGAGGAACCTTCTCCTAAAAGTCAAAATTCCCCAGTGCAAAATGTTCTCCACAAGCCCCTTTGGTTCTTAATTGAAAAGATCTGGCTTATGTGCATGTCTTCAATGAAATGAAACAAAATGAAAATCAGCTTGATTTTGACAGCAAGGAATAGAGAGAAAAAGATTACTTTATACACATAAAGTCAAGAAACATTTATTATGAAGATTTAAGCCTATCTGGATCGACAGGAAGACTTACTAACTGTACCAGGACTTGTTTTGAGCTATGCACAGAGAATAGCTACACTACAGAGAAAGCAGCCTAACTATTTCCTTTGTAAGCTCTCCTTTCTCACATGATTACCAAAATTTTGATTTTCTGTGCATTTTATGGCTGCACAAATACTCCATTCTTGTCCTTAGGATCATATTTTTTACCTTCTAAGTCTTCAAGTAGTTCATATGATAAAGTTTATTGGCATAAAGTAAACAGTTTCTGCCCTAGGTTATGTAGGGTTAGGACACAAACTGGACATGAATGACAGGCCTTGGTTCAGTATCCTGCAATTAACTGGCTTTTGAAAGGAACATTCTCTGCTGTTTAAAAAAGGAAAGTTACCACCTCCACTGTTACCAGACATCAGTAAAAGTACTGGGTGATACAGTGTATAGGTCATTAAATTCAGCAGTGTTTGTAGGGGAAAGAGGAAACATTGGCTTGACTGTTTTCTTCTCTAAGGCTCTGTCTGTGGGTGGGATAAACATAAATTCTGGTCTGTTTAATTGTAATCACAGAATGTCCATGTGCTTTCAAATTAAGGGAGAGTCCAAGCCTGGTAGTGAGGAAAACCTGTAACATAAACCATTGGTAGTGTGTTAAAGCTCTCCGTAGCTAATTACATAGTATTCCCGTAATACACAGATCTGTGGAGGTGTTTTGGGTTGGGTTTTTTGGTTGGTTGGTTGGTTGGTTGGTTGGTTGGTTGGTTTTTTATTATTTTGCTGAACAGCAGTTGAGCTTCAGGAGTTTAAGAGCGGATGTTACAGCACTAAGTGCAAGATTAACTAGAGGTGGCCAGGGGATCCTGGTTGCATAAGGTGGCACTTAACCAAAAGGAGAACTGAATTTAAGTGACAACTTCTGCTGGCCTAAGGCATGGTCTGCACTTCAGTTTTGCTGGTGTTGCTGAAGTTGTCCATCTTAGCTGATCTGTCTGTACTGTTGCAGAGAGATATGGTCATACCAGAAAGAAGTATCTGATTTTATTTGAGGAAGTAATGTAAACTATACTCATGGGAGTAGAGTACTTTTTTTATTTGTATAAATTTTCTTTAGGCGCATTTGGTGTTTATAACACAATGACACCAGAACAAATCAGGGAAAGATGTGTTTTTATAATAATGATATTCTTGCTCAAAAAACCTAGAAGCTTCCTGGTATTAACAGAGTGCATTTGGTGGAAATATCTTCATTAAAAGTCACATTTACTACCAATGTGACCTGCACAGGGTAAGTGTTAAATGGGACTAACGTCACTGAGCTGAGTTCTTGAGATACAAAAAACTACCTTGTGAACACTACAGTTCATTTTCATATTTTATTTACTCTGCCTCCAGTGGAACATTTATTTGTTTACACAAACTCTTTATTGTCTTCTTTTGTACCACTACTTCGTTCTTTGAGTGAACCTTCACAGACTGATAGCGGCCTGTTGATTGTGTTGGAAGTACAATTCTATGTCCTTGGGGATTAAAACCAGGTTATTTCAACTTCAGTTAGTCCTCAGCTAACAAAAATTCATACTCTTATGTCAGCAGGAGGTAAAAAAGGCAAGGATTTAAAATAAGAAATGCTGCTTACCTTTATTTTCATAGTGTTTACTTGCAGTAGCTTTTAACTTACTTGTCATTAAAAAGCCCAACTCCAACTACAAAAACACCCATTTAAACTTTTTAAATAGAATCACAGAATCATGGGACCATTTAGTTTGGAAGAGACCTGTGAGATCCCCATTAACCTAGCACAGTCAAAGGCCACTGAATCACGTTCCTAAGTGTCACATAGAAACCTGGAATGGTTTGGGTTGAAAGGGACCTTAAATACAATCTCGTTCCAACCCCCCTGCCATGGACAGGGATACCTTTCTCTACACCAGCTCTCTCAGAGCTCCATCCAGCCTGGCCTTGAGCACTTTCAGGGATGGGGCATCCACAGCTTCTCTGGGAAAACTGTTCCAGTGCCTCACCACCCTCACAGTAAAGAATTTCTTCCCAATATCTAGCCTGAATCTCTACAGGTCTTTTAAATACTTCCAGGAATGATTAATTCACCACTTCCCTGGGCAGCCTGTTCCCCCTGGGCAGCCTGTTCCAATGCTTGACAACACTTGTAGAAGTTTTTCCAGATATCCAATCTAAATTTTCCGTGTCATGACTTGGGGCCATTTCTTCTTGTTCTGTCACTCGTTACTTGAGGAAAGAGAACGACACTCACCTACAACCTTCTTTAAATCAAAATACGCAAAATGTATAAGTGTCTGACTACCAGGATTTGCTTCAAATCGGAAAGAAGTTTTATTAGCTTGCTGAAAACACAAAAAAATTGAGGAAGAGAGGATTTTACTGGAATGTCTCTTTTGCTTTCGTGTCTCCATCTTGCTTTCATACATACTTCCTTCTTCACCTTCCTGGTATTCTTTTAATTTTCAATCTTTAAATATTTTCTGCAAATTAATTCTCCCCCATTTCTCACCCTTGCGCTGCATTAGATCACCTTTCTCCCCCATGAAACTTGGATAGTCCTCTCTTGTTTGTGGTTCAGAGTGCAGAGCCAGAAAAATGTCAAATGTTGTTAAAATTAGAGTTTCTACACCCAAGGTGCTGATCACATTACCAGATCCAGAAAGAGATGCCTACTTAGAGGGCAGTCACCCCATTCACACTTTAATAGGGCACTTAAGTAAGAGTTAGATGCCTAAAGAGTTTTGTGAAGATTTGGCCTTTGTGAACTCAACTCTTGGTTTGGATGCACAGCAGCAAAACAATCCATTAGTTTAACGGTCCCTAAGCAGTGTTTAATATCATAATGTAGCACCTAAAAATGACCCATTATAATCTATCTGATGAAAAAAAACTTCACAAAGTAGTCTCCAGGCACAGATTGCAACTAGAAACTTTAGTGGCAGTTGTGTATGTGCACTGCATAAATAGTACATATTTAATAAAGTAGAGCACTTAAAAAAACCCTTTTATCTTCAGTAAAATATTAAATGAAGTACCTTGGAAGTACCTAAACATTTTATTCATTTGTCCTTGTTTTTAAGCACTTTAGGCCTCCCTGGCACAGTAGATGGCAGATGGAGCAAGAATTTAGATTAAGGTACTCAAACTATGAAGATAACCCAGCAACACAGAGAGCTCCCACAAAGTCCTTCTGAATCCACACCAAAGTGGATCTTCAACCAAAGTTGAACAAACTGTGCTCGGGCTGGAAGGGATCTGTGGAAAGCCTTTCTCAGCAAGGTTACACCTAATGAGGAATCCCCCAATGGGGATGGAGCCATGCTTTCCTGGGTGTCGGCAGGGAAACTCGGCTGTAAGGTAGCGCAGTCCCGATGGCGGCCTTCAAACAACACAGCTGAGCAAAGTTAGTCTAGACAGGACTTGCCAAGTGAAATTTTATCTGTACAACTGCGTTGCCAACTGTATCCTTACACGGTTGGCAATACCGGCTTCCTATTTCAGAGGAGTGATAACAATTTTAAGTTCCTCGTCTGTAGGATGTCTAGAATCATTAAGAACAGTCAAGTTAACTACTGCCTGTTTCTAAAACGGCAGCAACATGTGAACAGTTTAATGAAAAACTGGTTCCAGTGACTGAAATATTTTGTTTCCTGAGTCAGATTGATAGAAAACCTAGTGGTATTTATGGATGAAATTTCTAACACACATTACTTGCATGAACAGGAAACATATATCAGGAGGTTTAATTTTATGAAACCTGTCAAATCCAGGCTGACGTTTCTTTAAGGTTTCATTCCTTTTTTTTCTTCTTTCCCTAACTTGGAAACTTAGAGAATTTATTGTCTTTTATTTTTTTAGGAGGTGACAGTGCATGACAGTTGAAAGATGATAGTTTGGAAAATTGGTGTTTCTTCTTTCACACGGAGGCTTTTGGAGACAGGTTGGAAAAGTCACTGACTTTCTCCTAAGCTGCCTTTCCCTCTGGAGAGCCGGGGTTGTTACAGGGTGACCCCTGCCTCGCAGGGCCGCTCCCTCTGGCCAGGGCGGCTGCGGGCTTCCTTCGGGGTGCGTGCCTTCCCTTCCACGGAGCGCAGAAAGGGCTCGAGCAGCGCTGCTTTCCTCATCGCGTTAAGGCTTTCTTGTAATTTACCTCGGCGTCTTGGCAAAACTTTGGGTGCGTGGCGAGGCTGCGATGCGACGCGTCCAGGTGGGCAGGGCGGGAGCTGCCGCTTGCTCTCCGCTGCTCCGGGGGTTCGGGGTCCTTTGGTCGCTGTGTGCGGCCCCCGGCACGACCCCTGGCGAAGGGCGTTCTTCTCGCGGGGGGCAGCGATGCGCCCCGGGCTGAGCGGGGCGAAACGCCTCTCTCGTTCCTCAGCCTACGCAGCTGAGCAAAGGTTGTGACTTCCCTTCTCACCCGCGGGAATTAGCGCCTCGGCGAATTGCAGCGGTTTTCGTTTAAATTAACGCGAAATGTATAAAAAAAACCCCATTCTCACGCCCACCGCTCGCCCTCTCGCTTTCACGCATCCGCACCCCGCACCCATGATCTCATGCTGCTGAAGGCATGGCACAAGATCTACGGCAGGCTGGGAGCGGGGGAGGGAGGGAGAGGAGGAGGGCCGGGAGTGTGCGGCTCGCACACCCTGCTGTGCCCAGGTGCGGTACTGCAGGGGCTGCGCCTCCACGCCCCGCTCCGGGGGGCGCAGGACCCGCCGCGGGGTGATAGGTTAGCCCTTAGAATACCGACCCTTGGCTTTTAAACGTGACATCGGCTCCCATGGCACCCTCGGCTCTGTGTGTGTGTGTGTTTGTGCGGTGGTGGTGGTGTAGGGTAGCCCTCCGCCCTGTTTTGAGGGTAGGCGTGGGGCGAGCGCCGCGGCGGGGCCCCGCACCCGGGCGGCGATGCGGGAGCTGCCGGCGCCGCCCTGCAGCTGCGGGGGAACGGGGGGGCTCAGCCCAGAAAGGATTTTTTTCAGCCCAGTTTGCGGCCGCGGCTGCGGTGGGCGGCCAAGGTGCGGTAGTTGAGTAGTGCCGGAGAAAATCCCCGTAACTCTTTGTTCGGCGCCGTGTGTGTAATTACCGGATAATCACAGCCGGTGCCCGAAGAGATGGAGGGAAACATCTGATGGGCGAAGTTTAGGCCAATTAAAAGACCCCGAAATCGTTCTTTTTAAGATGAAAATGGGTTTTCGAGACACTGGTACTTCTGAACTATCGGAGGAGGGGAAGTGCTCCTGCTGTGCTGCTGACTCCGCGGCGCGGGTGGGGAGGAGAGGCGTGTGAATGTGTGTGTGTGTGTGTGTGTGTGTGTGTGTGTGTGTGTGTGTCCCCTCCACACCGCCCGAGCCGCGTTCTGGAAGTGCGCGGCTCCCGAAAGGCTGAGGAGAGGCAGCGCGACTGTGTGGGAGCTGAACTCAGCCTCCCTCTTTAACATAGGCTCGTCCTCTGCATTGCATCCAAACCTCAGCGATTTGCTGTTCGGAGACTGCAGATTTGCATAGCCCTGCTCCTCGCAAGCATGCTTATTTTTATTTTTTTTTTTTTTTTTTCCCAGCTTCTTTCATAAGGGTGCACTATTCTCCCTGAAAACATCCTCGGGTATTACTGTCAATAGCCAGAGCACTGAGATTGCCGGAGCAGCCTGATTATTGTCTGGCGGCGTGTGCGAGTGTGTGAGTGTGTGTTCGCGAGTGTGAGTGTGTGTGCGCGCCGGGAGAGAGCTCGCTCGGTGAGGGCTCACCAGTTTGGAGATGAATGGAGGGAAGAGCAGCAGTTTGATTTTTCTCTGCTTTCCCAGCGCTGGCTGATGGAGTGGCATCCCCTTTTCTCTTTCTTAGCAGAAATGTGGCATGATTGGCTACACTGTGGATTACTGAGGATGGGGGAATGCTTGGCATTCTCGTAGCCCTTGCAACTGTGGAGTATTGTTAATGAGCACCAGCCCCGGGAAAGCTGAAACTAGCGATTGTTTGGGCGCGGGGCTTTTCCCCACTTCCACCTCTTTGCGAAGGCTCTGAACTGCCTGGATTCTCTGACTATGTCTCGGATTGTTTTGGGTAGAAGAAGACCTGGAGAAAAGGATCCTCATAGGCTTTCCCAAAGGGAAGAGATGGCTCGCCTGGTGCCGTGAGCTGCAGCCAGCGCCGTGTGCGAGTGTGCGAGCGCCTCTGCCCAAAGTTTGTCTCCGTTGCTGTGGCTGCTGCTCCTCCCGAGGACGCCGCGGGCCGGCTCGCCGCGCACCGGAGGATGGGGGGGCTCCTCAGGGGCAGCCCGGAGCCGGGACCCGCCAGCAGCGGCAGCAGCAGCGCCGGCGGCCGCTTGGCCCTGCTCTGGATAGTCCCGCTCACTCTCAGCGGCCTCCTTGGGGTGGCGTGGGGCGCCTCCAGTTTGGGCGCTCACCACATTCACCATTTCCACGGCAGCAGCAAACATCATTCAGTGCCTATCGCTATCTACAGGTCACCGGCTTCCTTGCGAGGCGGACACGGTGGGTTCGGGTGCCGCTCGGTCCCTGCGCGGTCGGGGGCGCGCCGCCCCGCAGAGGTCAGGCGCGGGCTGCGGGACCCCGCGGGCCGGGGCTGCGGCGGCGCTCGGGGGGAGGACGAGGAGCACGGCGGA
>VZSE01004172.1:569413-757106 GCA_013398275.1 Promerops cafer | reverse complement strand
CTCTCCCTGCCCCGCCGCAGAGGAGCCGCCCGGAAAGCCCAGCCCGGAGGCGCCCGGAGCTGCGGCCCCCGGCTGGGAGCGCCCCGCCTCGTTCCCCCCAGCCCCCCCGTCCCCTCCCTGCCCCGGTGCGGGGACACAAGCCGCCCCCACGGCGGAGGCAGGGCACGGCGCCCGGGGACCCCGGCGCGGAGCGAGGGGCGGGGAGGGAGCCGGTGCGCTGCTTAAACCGCTGGTGATGATCGTGCTGCTTCCAGTTCATTACCTTGGTCGAAAGTCGATGAACTAAAGCAAAGGTCAGCTCATTATGCTGGGGATCGGGGGAGCGGTGAGCGCTGACACACTGAGGGAGGGGGGCGATGCCCAGTGTAGCGGGCAGCAAAGGGACGGAGATGAAATTCTTTCCAGGTGCAAATACATTTTGCTTAAGAACGACAGTGCTCCGGTAGTTAGTTTCTGAAGTGACAGGAAGCTGCTTCAGTGCCTTTTGGAGAGCTCCGTGCAGTTCTCTTTCTTTTTGCACGCAGAGTTGCAAGAACCTGCACATCCATACATGCAGAATAGGTGTGCCTACATATGTTCGGTAGTACCAAAAGCTGTCAAAGAAAGCGAAACACCAGACTGTGTTTTACGGATTTAAAAGCCTCCCTTTGTCTCCGAGGGAGGAAGAGAAGATAAAGAAACCCCCTTGTTGGTGTCTGATTAGATTATACAGCTTCATTCTTCTTCATTTTCTTGTCTTGCCTTGCTTCATTTGCGCGACCATGCGATGTCATTTACAGGCTTTGCAAAGTAAAAACCAGATCTTGTACTTAACCTTTGCTTCTCTGTGCAAGATGACCTAGTTGCAAGCATGAGGTAGTTAGGAATTACTGGATTTTTTCCAGTGATTAACAATGCTGGTACTGGTGGAAACGGCAGCATTGTTTACCTGAAAATTCCCAGTGTGTGCTAAATACCCTTTGATACACAACTGCTAGAAAAGATGAAGTGCACAGAAATGCCTCTTCTTAAGCATTTTGTTATTTTTTAAAAACTTATATGACTGGTCTAATTAAAAACAAAACAATTGAGAAATTCAGGCCACCACTCTTCTCTGTAGTGCACTTGAGGCAGTGCAAGATTGAGAACGCTGCATGTTCTGTAATGTATGTGCTACAGGGGAGAACTAAAGATGTATGTGTGTGCACATATGTGTAAATGCTTATTATTCTCTCAATTTCTGCCTATGTGGGCATATCTGGTAGGGGCTCACTATTCATTTGAGGGAAGGCTAAAAGGATGAGGGGAAAAGAAGCATGATTGTAGGGGTACCAGCTATGATTCCTTAGAAAGCATTTTAAAATCACACCTTTTGCCAGTTTCTGAAAACATTACCCTAGACCCAGTCAAAGGGTGATGTGTAAAAGGCAGATTTCTCAGAAGAAATAAGTCTTGTTAAGCAAAATGAAATATGAAGAGGTGGAGCTGCCACTTAAGGACTTCATAGGGAAGCCCAGGAGCCTCTCCAGAAGTTAAGTAGCTGATTTTAAGAAAAGAGGAATGTTCTCTGTCATAAGGTGGCATTTCAGAATGTTTACTTGATAACACTGTCTTTGCTTTCCTGTGTTTGTGAGAAATTCTGCTATCTGACAGCATGTTAAAACATTTAATTCTTTTCATTATTAATTCTTCAGAGAGGTGTTCCCATTTGCTTCTGTAAGGCTGACAGAATCATTTCTGTCTCAGGCTGAGCAGTGTTGGACACAGTTCCTGTGGAGCCCAACACTGCATCTCTAAGCATCTGTCAGAGGGAGCTGGGGGAGGGAGAAGGGAGTGTGTCTGTGTGTGTGCTTGTTCCTTACCTCTCTTCTCCAGTGTTCCTAGCCCCTGCTGACTTAGCCAGGTGAGAATTTGCTTCTCAGCCTTGTATCCTCCAACCTTAGCTCCATTCAGTTTTGCAGGTATTTTGTTCTAGTCTAATACAATTGTACAGAAAAAAAATTGCAGCTTTTATGGTGACCTCATAGAAGCTTTTTTTTGTTACTTTGTCAGCTTTTTGTAGCATCATACCTGCTAAAAGTAGAAAAGAGCTTTTAGGGCAGGTCAATTAGTCGATCCCAAATGGAAGCATTGCTCTCTAATATGGTGAATTAGAAGTGTGAAAGGAAGGAGAAATGATCACTTTGTTCAGGCACTCAATAAACATCACCACAGTCCTCAGACATCCACACCCTTCCCCTTTACCCCTGGCACTGGCTAGCCCTGACACCCCCAGCCTCTTGAGTTTAATTTTTTTAATCTTTCAGTTTTCCTTGAGCCAACACAATTTCAGCTAGTAGTATAAGCAAAGCCAAAAGCCCAGCATGGTTGGATTTCTTCCATTTCTTTAAAAAAACCAAACCACAATCTTGCTGCTAACATTCTCGTCAGGTAGTTTTGCTGGGATTTTGCTTAGTAGTGTGATCTCATGTGGTCTTAGTGGACAGTATTGTGCCTCACAGAGACGTAAACAGAATCCTAACCAAGCAATTAGCTCACCATATTAGACAAAAAGTAGTTCAGCACAGTCTTATAATACACTAAAAGTCAAAATTAAACATCTTTCAAGCCTGACCAAATGATTTTTCAGTTTTGCTTTCTGACTCTCATTAAACTCTGGTGAGAGATTTGAAAGTTTAACCACAGGAATGAATAAGAAAATAATTCTGTGGATCATGACATTAACAATGTAAAAAGAAGTACTGAGAAGTAAAAGACTAATGTTCATAAATATAAATCATACACTATTCAGCTGTCACCAGTGGTCTCTTGTAGTATGTGGTTTATTTGATGATTTATGTCTTTCTTGATCCATTTAAGAAGGTGGCTATTGCTTTTGTTATAGCTGTATCTACCATGAAGTCTGGTTTTTTTTTTTTTTTTTGAGCAGATAGAACAGTTCATACTCTAGATTACAAAAGCAGGAATGGTCCATGGTAGAACCCATAAAAAAAAGGAAAGATGTTGCAACTTCCTTGGTAACATTAAATGAAGAAAGGCTGTTTCTTTAAGAATCCAGGGACATGATGGATCATGTGTGAAGGGAAAATTGCATGTTGGATATGTTAAAAGTGTAGCCATATGGATGGCTGTCATCATCCTCATTCACTCCTGCCTTCCTGCAAACACTTCTTTACTGTCTACTCTTTTATGGCTCCCCAATTCAGTTACCAAATGGCAAGTACAGTGTGTCCACTTGTGACTGCTTCTTCTTTCTGTGCTCTCAGGATCTTGTTGAGGCTAAATACAGGGTTTTTTTGGGTTTGGTTTTTTTTGTTTGTTTGTTTGTTTTTTAATTTGTGGGAATGGGAGCCAGGAGGTGAAAAACAAAATCTGCATGTTAGTATGTGCACATGCTTGGAAAGAAAAGGCAAAAATGGGGAGGGAATAGGGCCCACATGCTCACAGGCTGAACAGAAAGAGCTGAGTTCTGTGAGTAGTGGGGGTTGTGCACTTAAAGGCCCAAGTTTACTCAGTGCCACAAGAGTTTTGACTCGATGAGGCTTAGCACCAACGTGTGGGCCAGTGGTTTAGGAGGAGCAGAGACAGTCTGAAGTAAACAGAATGGGGTTCTGGGAGCAGATCTTAAGAAAGTGGCAGTTTGGGTTGGTACTAGGGACCTCTGTGGTGGAACAGTACAGAGATTTAGGAAGTTGAGCTTCAGCAGCCAAGTTCCTGAGCAGGAAGAACAGGTTTGTGGAAAATGAGAGTTTTGAGGAATAAAAGTTGGCAAGTTTTGGAGCTGAGAGCTGAGCATGGTGTGTCACCACAGCACATCCACTCCCCCAGTGTTTTCCATCCAGAGTGTGATGTGGCAGCAGGGACACATACATTGATCTCCCACTCCTGAGCTAGGCCAGCTTCTTCCAGGCTCTGCTTCAGCATTGTTGGCAGAGCTCATGAGCACTGGATTCACCCAAATTGTGTCCATGTGGAGAGACTTCTGCAGCAGAGTCACCAGCTCACTGGTACTGGAGTACAAAGCAGCCTGACCAGGCAGCCCTTGTTCAGGGAAGATGCCTGTTGGACTCCACAGGAGTTTTCACCAAATAAGAACTGCAGGACTAGAATTGCAGCATGGCAGTGAAATAATTTATACCACCATTGTGAAATATATGACCCAGATAACTTTGAAAGATGTCCCTATGATGTATAGAAAACATTTTATTTTTGTAAGAAGCCCCCAACTTATTAGTGTAGGTAAAAATAATTTTATGGCCTTTTACTTTTTTTAACATACTGGAATTGTTATTTTGATATATAAAGATAATAAACCAAATAGTTTTAGCGATTAGGGTTATTGAAATTACATTTTTGGTTACAATGCACTTATGTTGCAGAA
Organism: Promerops cafer; assembly: GCA_013398275.1. Taxonomy (NCBI): domain Eukaryota; kingdom Metazoa; phylum Chordata; class Aves; order Passeriformes; family Nectariniidae; genus Promerops; species Promerops cafer. The sequence continues at coordinate 752,746 of VZSE01004172.1, read as the reverse complement.
AAGAGTTATATTTTAATTAAAACATCAAATGTAAATGTTTCCAGATGTTCAAGCATTGTTACTCAGTGTGATGTTAGAGGTAGAGGTGAAAAAGTCTCATTTCAATCTTATAATTGCCTTTTTTAATGTTATTTCAAACCTGTTTGTATATCACAATCTTTTTAAATGCCTCCTTTTCATTCACAGGTTTTCCAATACATACTGGTTCTCCTGCTCTGAGAACTTCTTACACAAAACATTTAGACATTTTCAGGTTTTAAGGCTGTAAAGCATAGTAGCTTTCTCAACTTCTTTAAATTATATGAATTTTATATTCCCTTTCAAAATTTCCAATATGCTCCATCAGTTATTATCCCCATCAGCTGCCAAAGTATTAACATCAGTTGGAATGGAATGAATAACAAAGCAATTTCAGTCAGCATAGTGGTTAATTGGCTGTGCAGTTGGATATGCATATTAGCAAGTGGGGTTTCTGTATTATTATTTCTGTCAGTGTGGCTTGTCAAGGAGGCAGACAGTCTTCAGCAGGATTGGGGACAGTCTGCAGCACTATAATCAAAAGTGGAGTGCTGCCCATGGATTTCTGATAAGCATCTTTATACAAGTCCCACTGCCTTGGTACATGCATAGCTATTGATTGACTGGGGTGCCTTTACAAGAGCTAAATAAATAACAATGCTGTTGTCACTTATCAGCAACACCACTTTTGCCTCAGCCTGTGGTAACCATGTTTTTTAGATTTAAAGCATGTCTGTTGTCTTTTAATCAAATACTGTTTGAAATAAGTTATCAGAAGAAATTAATTTAGCATTCAATGCAGGGTACTTCCCGCTGTTTCTAATTTTCAAAGATGGATTTTTTTCTGATAGTGAAAAGTTGACTTGGCTTTAAGGGAAATTTCCTTCTGTCTCTTCATTTTACTCCAAGGGAGAGCTCTGTAGACAAAACTACTATGCCCAGTGTGATTTAAACACAACTACTTCTGCAGTTCTAGTATTTTCTTCCCTTCCTCACCCAGATGGTCATTACCATGGTAAAGCAGGCTTGATTATTGTGATTTTAATGGACCACATAGTTTAGTTCACTGAAGTTTATCTTTTGTCTTTCCTTGGTCAAAGTTTGCAGTAGCCCTTGACCTTTCTGAGCAATCAAGATGACATTGCTGACCTCTTTGTTGTCTTTCCCCAGACTCAGTTAATTTATCTCTCTGTGATTAAGTTTGATGTCCTCATGTCTATCGCAGTATCTGTAATGCATTTTTCCGAGCTAACAACTTCCTTTCTAGTTTGTAAATACAGTGTAGGCAGAGCTGATAGATCTTGCTGTGATAATAAGCTGACTTGTGAATGTAGCTGTGATTATGAGGAGAATGGAATAGTCTAATTTGATGAAAGAAAGTTTATTATAAATAAAAACACTGTTCTGTACAATTAAAAGCAACAAACATAGAGGGGCCATATACTTACCATCATTTAGATGTTATTTTCCTTCTGAATAGCTACATGGGTGTCTGGAAGGGCCTTCCCTACCTCTTTCTCACGACTTTATATACATTTGTGGGCAGGCATGTGCATGCTCTTACATATCACAGTGGTTCTGTGATAATGAGAAAACAGTCCACAGTGGTGAGTTGAAAAAGAGAGAGTTTCTCTAAGAGTTGAAAATGTTAAAAAACTACTTAGTGACAACAGGCATTAACCACAGATGCAACTGGTCAGAACATTTGAATTAATTATTCCTTTCCCCCTTAATTGACTGAAAAAATGAGCCAGTGAAATAAAGTGAGAAAGGAGGAGGGAAGAAAAAGTGCTGCTGGATGTCACTCCAAGGCACTGGTATAAGTTGGTAGGAAGGGTGCCACGCTTAGAAGCAGTCATCATCTCTAAGCCATGATTATTGAACCACTGTAGAAAAATAATTCTGGATTTCTGAAAGCACTGAAATGGTCAAATCTACCAAAACAACCCAGATTAAGGGTATGACTGGCTCATGGACTATAGGTGGTCTAAGAGTCAAAAAGCTTTTTTTTTCTGGGGCTTGGTTGACAAATAAAGTGTGCATATACAATAAGTACATGGTGTTGGGATCCTGAATCCCAGAAAGCCAGAAAAGGTTGAAGCTGAGGCAGGGTTTACCTGGAGGGGTGAGAAATGTAAATAGTCTTTTTTGTTCGTTTGTTTGTTCCACATATTTGAAATGTAAGTGGCACAAGGACAAGTCTTCCTTTAGGATCCATAGCTAGGTATATCCTGAAGAGCTTGCTGCTCAAACAGGGAGAGAGAGGCTCTATGCCCTTGGACAACTACTCCAAAATGTTAGAAGTGTTAACTCTTTCTTTAGCTCTCTTTTACTACAGCTGTACATGCAAAGAAATGCCAACAAGCTTCTAAAGCAAGTTGACTGCTTTCTAAATGTGTTCTTTTATCCCTGCATATCTGCAACCTAGTTAGGGCTTCTCTAACTTACTTAATTAATTCAGCTCATCTGCATTTGTAAAATAAAGAAGAACAGAGAATGACTAGACTTGGAGAAATTTCAAAAACATGAGAATGTTTCTCTACCTTGCAGAAGAATCAGATATGGTCTTAATCCACGTTTGCATTGCTGAATCACTGGAGTTGGTTGTGTTTCTCAGTGGCAGCAGCTCTAGAGCCCTGTGAAGTAGGTGGACAGGAGATGGGGACAAATTGTCACGGCCATGGCTCCTCCTGGCTGACCAGTGGAAATGAAGGATCTAAGTGCTACAAAAGGCACTATTTCTAATCCTTGACCCAAGCCTGATTTGATTTTATTGAGGTCAAGCCCAAAATTTCCACTTCATGACCTGATTTGTTTTGCCTCTGTCAGACACAATGTGTCTCAAACACACAGTACTTCTGTCCTTGTCCCCCTCCCTAAAACAATGCTGCCTAAACTGTGAACAAAATATTGCAAATACATGTATTTTTTTTTTAATTTTTTGGTGCAGTCAGTGGATGTGTTCACTTTATTTCACATGACAAGAATTATGAGGGAGCTTTCAGTGAATATAATGAATTGCCATATTTATGGAAAACATATGAGCATGAATTGAATCATGCCGTTATTTTGGGTTTGGATAGTCAGTGCCCACAGAGAGGAGTTTAGAAGTTGTGACAAAACAACAGATGTGAGATTAGCCCCTTTGGCTGTGTCTAAATGGATACGTCCTAAAATCCTGGTGTCCCAGTTGGTCAGAACATTCTGTGGCGCTCATCCAAGCCCCATCTTTCCACTCATCTTCTCAGGCTGGTTTGTGTTTGCAGTTTGCCTTGCTGTGGATTTTAAATCTGCCTGGGGCATGCACCCCAACCCTGGCATTCAGAGCAGCTCTCAAATACTGCTGTTGATTGCTCTAAAAAAAAAATAGAAATGCTGTGAATGTCCTCTTCCTAAAAAACTTGTTATCTCAAGAGAGGCTAAATAGAACATTACATGGGCAAGTGAAGGTGAGGGTAAAGACTATAGTTATTTTATTGCTTGAAAGTTTTTCCAAGCAACTTTTTATTTCTTGGAAATTCCACTGAATTTGGAGGAGTATGACTGCTCCCATTACACCTCATCAATTAGAAGACTTTATTTTTTGAGTCCTATGTCTAAGAATCTTGTAATATGGTGTTGTTAGAAATTGCTGGATAGAAGGTGTTATGTATGAGGGTACATAGGCCAAAGGATCATTTTGCCTGTGCTGACTTCTAATAGGAACCCAGTCATACACTAAGACTGAAGCCAGAACTAATTTTGTAATGATGGTTTTTGACTTTTGTAGCATTTTCTCACATTAGCTCTTGAAGCTTCTTTTCACCACTCAGCACAATTTGACAGCTTTAGCTGTTGTCTGACACGAGTGTAGTAAAATCCACTGTATGGCATTTCAAGGGAGAACTTGGAGAAGAAAGAATAGTAGCAACATTATTTTGCAGCAACAACAGCAAACACAAACATCTCATTTTGAAACGTTTGACTTTCTTACTGTGCAAAATATTGCAAAACTGCAGTTAAGCATGCAGATAAGGGGAGTTATTGGTCTGCTAACAAGGACAGTGGCCCATAAATGCCTAACCCAGACACTTAAATTTCAGTAGTAGCTGGCAGTGGTTTTGCCAGTTGTAGGATTATCTAAATGAAAATGCAGCTCCCACATAAGCGTGCAGGAGCTTAGCTTCAAAGAGCCTGAGGTCAGCAAAGGTAAATAATTAAACTGGGAAAAACATGTGATATATCTTCTACATATCAGTAGAGGCAGCTATTGATGCTGATATAAATCACAATTGACTCACCTGAAGATTCCTGAGATCCTGTGTGTTCATTGTTCTTGTAGGATAACATTTCCATGCCAGGGAACTTACAGACTTTGGAAAGGTGGTTTCAGTGAAATCAGTGTATCCTGTATCCAGTTTTGCTGGCATTTGAGATAGGGATGAATGTCAGAGTTTCAGTACAAGGTCACTGCTGGAGATGTGAGAAAGACTTATCCTAAGCTGGTCATAGCAACAGTGGTGTGAGTAAATAAATAGGTCGGGATTTTGCAAAAATGTTTTGTTGTTTCAAGTCATTAACTTGAGCTCAGCTGGCTATTTGATAATCATTCTCTTCCTTATTTTCTTTTTCCAAATGTAACTAATTGAAATGAAGGAAAAACTAAAAAAAAAAAAAAAATATGTGTAATCTAGGAGTAAATTTACATGTGTATGCAGTGCGTGGTGGTACTTTTGTCTTCTGTAAGGGTGAGTTAATTGACAAAATACAGTTTGGAGAAAAAGGAAGATCAGAGGGAGAAAATGAGCAGTCATTATTGCTAAATAAGACTTAGTGTAAATGAGCTCAACGTGTCTAAAAACCCTCTGTTTCTGTCATGTGGAAAAGTAGCACATGCATTAACCCTTGTCCTGCATATGCACTGGTGTCTCTCCAGCGCTGCTGCCTGTCTTGGCACAGGCTTGTCTGGATTGGCTATTCCTGTTTCACAGAGAGGAGCTGAGACACAGTGAATCAGCTTTGCATTCATCTCCTCTTGAATGACTCAAAGAAATCACACACTGGCCAGATTGGCCACCTGATAATTCCCCCTGTGTCCCTGGGGCACTTGCCCATGATGTAAGAGCCGTACCTGGGGCACGGCCAGAGTGTGTAACACCCCGTTCTCCACTGGCACAGCTTAGAGCAGATCCCATGCTGGCTCAGCATATGCCAGGCTTCAGTCATCCCTCTGTGAGCCGTGCCTTGGGCAGGGCTCTTCCCACTGCTGCGTGTCAAACCAAAACCAGCACAGCACAGGTTAGGGATTATTCTGCTCTGCCTTTGCCTGTGCTTGTTAACGAACAGCCATGTGGATTTTCCCAGGAATACACACAGCTTTGCCTGCCTAAATGGGAAAAGCACCTCTCCATAAGTTACACAGCAGCATGGAGTGGGAAAAGGAATGAAAGACGTGTTCTGTGTTGCTGTTTCATTCCATTGTGTTGTGCCAATGCTAAGATGCAGAGCATTAAAACAATTACTGAACAAATATCACTCTTCCTTCCTTTGCTGTGTCACACTGTGGAATTCACAGAACTGACATGTGGAAAAAAAACAAAACAGAAAAAGGGGTATGCAAAGACATGGGAGAGGGCAAGAAGAAAAGGAAAATTAGTTGAGCAGACAGCATACCTATTTTCTCCCTGTGAAAATTTCTGTGTTTCCCTCACCCCCTCCCCAGAGAGTTACTCCACAGTTACCTGCTTTGATTTTTATAAAGCTACTGTAATTGTTTGAGATGTAGAAAAGGGCTAAAATATGGATCTTTGTGTGTGCCAGCACAGCAAACTTTGACCTCTCGTGCCTTCATAGATGAGCTTTGCCTCTCTTTTGGTATAAGTCAAATCTTTCCAAACTCCTCATCACTGCTTACATTTTTTGTGTCCATAAGAGGGGCAGTTCCTTTAAAGATTGTTCTCTGCTTGTCTTGTAATTCCAGTTGCTCATGGTATCTGATGTCTATTAAGTGAGAAGGGCAGTCATAATGCATTGAGTCGAGATTTGAACTGGTGGCTTCACCTCGTGTCATTTTGTTTTACAGATACTGTTTGCCATTTAGATGTTCCCTCTCCATGTAATTGCTCTGGTTGTTTGAATGTTGGCATCAGTAGGGAAAGTATTTTCTCTGATTCCATGACTGAATATGAATGAGGTGAGGATTTCATTCAATGAAGACAGCTTTGTTGAAAAGGATTAGTTGCTTTCATTTACTGTAGCATAATTAGCAGTTCATCAGAATGATTTCACAGGCCATTTTTTGTGACAATGACCGGGGCAAGGCTTTCTAGATTGCAGTGAGACTGTCTAATTTACCATGTGCAATACCCACAGATATGAAGAGCCAGCAGTCACAGAGAGAAGGTCAGCAGTAGCTTTCTTTCATAATTTTCTTTTTTCTTTTTTCTTTTTTTTTTTTTTAATAATATGTCATGCAACATGTCTTTTATTTCTTACCTTAGTGGATGTTACTGTTTTTAATATTTGTATTATGGTGGCATCTAGAAATTTCAATCAGAGGTTGTGAGCCCATTGTGCTAAGCAGATGGATTTAATAGAAAAAGACAAGAAAGCTGAGGAAATAATCACTCTACTGCTGACAGTACTCTTGAGGGTAAGTTTCAAAATAGCTCAAGAGCTGTATAAAATTAATAAGCTGCTCCCCATGTACTGAAATCTTCTTTCATGTTACACTGACACGAGTGATCTCTGTAGAGAGGAGGGGCTGCAAATAGGATTTGCAAGAGGATGGGGCTGAAGATTGTCTCTAATAGTCCAGATTTTACTGAATGCACACTAACAATGTTCACCAAAGTGTTCTGGATGGAACTTGTCCACTACAAAATCTCTGCATTGATGAAGTCTGTTTAGTCCCTCAGAGCAAGATTTATTGGGCATAAAATTCAATCAGTCCTTTTGTTTCTTTGGCATCTTTATAACTTTCTTCACTCATAGCAGGAAGAGATGAGAAATCAGGGAGTATTACTCTTATCTAATAGAAATGTAATGTTAATGAGGTATTTTAGTAGATCTTTAAGGTACTAGGTCAATTTGTATTCTCTGATGTAGAAAGATGTTTTCTCAGACTCTAGATTTGCAGTGTGGTATTAAGTTTTTAATTTTGTTGAGGCATTTTTAATTTTTTTTTTTTTTCATACAGTACAGGTTCAGTGCATATAAGCAGTAGAAAAACTAAAAATAAAGATGTAGCACTGAATCATAATTAGAAAGGAAAAAAAAACATTACCTGTCATGCAGAAAACCCTGAAATAATGAATGCCACCATCATATTTTACTGCTATCATGAATAATTATTCAGCACATGTCCATAGGCTCAATTTATTTTATCATATTCACTTAAATGTGTTTATGAAACGATCCTTCTGCACACACATGCATTTTATCAAATTTTAGATTCCTTGATAAATGGCACAGACCTTCTTTTGCTGTGTGGCACAGTCTGTCATACCTCTAATCCAATTTTGAAATAAAGGTATTCTTAGATCTTCTAATAAGGCTATTCTTCTTGTTGCAGTTATTCCTCCTTTGCTTATTTTCTTATGGAATGGATTAAGATTTAATAATGATGTATTTCCTAATAAACAGAGCTAGAGGACAGCTTATTCCATTACCTTAGATATACCCTAGTTACATCTTCACTGGAGCCCATTAAATGTTCTTGGACAATACTTAGCAATATTTAAAAGGTTTCTTGTTTTTGATTTCAGCAGAGACATCAATCCAAATGTTCTGCATTATATTGCATAATTGTCAAGGAGTTAAATATGCACAATGAAGATATAGGAGTTAATATGTATTGGCATAGATCTAATATTTATAGATAACCCTTTAAAGAAGTCAGGATGTATTGCCATGTTCAGCCATTCTATCTTAATTCTAAATCGTGGCCTCTGTGTTTTCTTTTGCAGTCAGTCAGTCAGCCAAAGACCCTTTGGAACATTTACCTTGCAGCTTTGCAATTTTAATTATCTGATAAAGTGTATTAAGTTGTGGTAGGGGAAAAAACAATTACAATTTCTCAGTAAGTTCATATCTTACCAGTAGCTTTCCAGGAAGCTGAATCCAAGATTGTAACAGATTTGAGAGGAGAGGCCTCTCCAGTTCCCTGCTTGTCCTTTGCATTTCAGATTTGGTTCTTTAGGTAGTGACACCACTGGCACTCAGTGTTGCTGATTCAAATTGTTGTGTTTTGGCCAGTAAACTTGTTTTAGGTCTAATTTCAATACACATAGCCTGTGGCAGATTACCTAATGCAGTGATATTATGCACAAGAAACTCTCTGACATCATTACCCAGATACTCTGAAAATAAAAAATGAAATATGGGTAAACTTTAACGTTGTGTGAAGTTTCTTCATCCTGTGTTCGTAGTGATGGAATGAGCCATGTCCTCACCAGCTCAAGGTGCTGCCAAGCCCTGGCTTTCAGGTCTCTTCATCAGGCCTGGCCCTGAGGTGTGTGTGGGGATACGGGGGATGCTGCTGGCTGTGGTCAGAAACACCTAGGTCAGATCCTTTCCTGACAGAAAGGATAGCTGGAAGCTGTATTTTGCAGTGTGTCATGACCACACCTCCCAGGAAGGTTGCCAGTTACCTTTGGTACCTACATTGCTTTTTAAAGCATTTGTGCTGGCAGATGTTGAAGATGCAAGACTCTTCAAATGTCAGGGAGAGTTATCTAAACAAAGGTGTGAGTGCACCAGTGGATAAAACTTCCTCTTCATTGCTATGAACTGCAGAACCAGGACAACATTACTGGTGTGGCAGTGAGCTACAGCTCTGCTTCCAGCCTGACCAGCATCCCCAGCTGGTGGCTGGGGAGGGAAGCTAATGCCTCACAAGATATGGACAGTCCTGTTTCATTTAAGGAAGGACACAAAGGGCCTTCACTGCTGCTTGTTTTATGTTCCTGGGAATCTTATGTAGCAATAGAGTCTTTAGTAGATAAAAATTGCATTGGGTAAACACTATTGCCCAGATAGGCAAATGAATTATCCCTGAAGTGAAAGCTACACATGCTGAAATATTATCCAGGTATTTTAGTAATTTAAAGGATGTCATTTTATATGCTGGGTATTTCTTAAATGTTCCATTAATTTAAGAACTCTCTATATAAATGCTAATTTAATTAAAATGTCTTTGTATTTTAAATATAAATGAAAACAACAGGCTAAAGCCTTGCTGAAAGTTAGCATGGACCTCTACTTATGCATAATTTTTGTTATCTTCTGCAGCACTTCCTTTTTTTTCTTTAAATGAACAATATGCACAAACATTTCCTGTCTGTTCTTTTTAAATTTCTTATAACAGAATATTTTTGACAGGCCACTTTTGCTTTCAGAATTAAAATTTCCCCCACAAATGGTTAGTAAGAATAACAAAACACTGTGTTTTAACTTGGTAGGCATGATGATGATACCAGTTGGCATTTAGCTGTCCCATATACTAATTCATGCATGTGAAATAAAATTATTATACTTAGAATTTTTGGTCTTTTATCCAGTCCCTATCAGAGAAGATGACTTTAAATGAAAAACAGTTATAATTTTTGTTTTCCTTTTACCAATAATTCTTTATTGAGAGGAGAAAGTAATGCTTCACCTCCTATGTAAATATGCTTTTCTGAAAATACAGCTACATAAGGGCCAAATCAATAATTTTCAGGCATGGTAAATATGATAAGCTGGGAGCCTTGAAGGAGAGCAGAGTCTGCAGAAGAGGCAGACTATCCATGGGATTGTGTGGAAGTACCAGATACCCCACTTTCACCACCAATAATACCACCCCCTTGTTAAGATAGTTTCCTGGTTGTGTTATAAACCTTCAGCTGTCTTCACCTGTCATCTTTGGAAACTTGTTCTGGATTCAAAATTATGGGCTTTTTGAAGCAGACTAGTCTTCAGTCATGCCCGTGTGTGTGTATATGGATATATTTGTGTGTGTACATTTTCCTTTCAATAAGAATTGTGTCATGATTCAAACCCAGGCACCAAGCAAGGCCAACCCTCACTCGCTCACTCACCCCCAGTGGCATGGGGGAGAGAATCAGGAGAGTTAAAGTGACAAAACTTGTTGTTTGAGATAAAGATGGTTTCATAAGTAAGGCAAAAGTCATGTATGCAAGCAAAGCAATCCAAGGACTTTGTCCACCCCTTCCCATGGGCAGACAGGGTTCAGCCATCCCCAGGGCTCCATCACACGTGACAGTGACTTGGGAAGACAAACACCATCCCTCCAAATGTCCCCCTCGTCCTTCCTCCCCCAGCTCAGTATGCTGAGTGTGATGCTGTAGAGTATGGAATGTCCTTTTGGACATTTAGCTGTCCCAGCTGTGTCCCCTCCCAGCTGTGTCCCCTCCCAACTGCTCACTGGTGGGATGGGATGAGAAGCAGAAAAGGCCTCAACTCCGTGTTAGCCCTGCTCAGGAATAGCCAAAACACCCCTGAACTACCAACACTGTTGCCAGCACAAATCTAGAACACAGCCTCGTAGTAAGTACTAGAAAGAAATTGAACTCTATTTCCAGCCAAAACCAATACACATTGCAAGCATTAAGGCATTATTAAGATAGCTGAGGTAGAAATTCCTTTGAAATGTTTAATAAGCCAGATGCTGATCTCCTGTATCCTTAACAATTAGATTTTATTTACCTGTGTCTTCTCTCAAAAGCTGCCTTTGTATATAAAGGTGTGATTTCAGCTTTCTGTGATTGCACAATTGTATTCCCATGGAGCATTTGAGCAGGGCAGGAGTGGGGAGTTAGTTTTATTGCCAGTTGTTCTCAGGCTCCCCATTGGTAAATTAAAAATTCCTCTCTGCCTCCTGCAGGGCTGGTAACAATCTTGAGTAAAATATTTCATGAATGAATGGATAAGGAATAATATTCTGTAATTATTATTTTAAAAGGGATTTACATGTATTGTCCTTAGGTCAGACATTTGCAACAGTGTCATCCACTGCTTTAAAATATGGTTAAGGCAAAGAGTCAGCAACAGCATCAGGATATTATTTCTTCAGGGATTTTCATGTCTTGTTTGACTGTGCAGGAATCTCTCATTTCCAATTGCAACAAGCATTTCTTTTCTCTCTCTAACAATAGAATATAGTAGAACATGAATCTGGTTAGTCGTGTTTGATCTCTCATATTTTAGGCATCTGTGGTGGGAATGATGAAGTAGCTGCTGTGTTTATATAATTCCCATTGATACATAAGCATGTTTGAGAAGACAGGCTGAGTTTAGCTCCAGATCTCCTGTGGCTGAATTGACTAGAGGGAAACCTGTAATTGCAGCATGGGTTCAGAGCAATAATGACAAATAATTACTGTTTCCAGAAGGGAGACAAAGGTTTATAATTTCACATGTGCTATTAGTGCACGCACTACTGTTGCCTTGTGTGCTGTGGTAAGAAGGATCTTTTCCCTCCTCTAGTTTGGGAGATTTCTAAGTGCCTGTATAACCTAAAATTCTTTTCAGCCTTTTTCTACTTCATGTTCACAATCAAATTCTCTTGTAATGGGTGTTTAAGTGTCCATTGAAGACTCATAGCCCTGGTATTCATTTAGCAGAAGAAACATGAAAGTGTCACCTGTGTACGTTGTTAAAGGCTCGTTTCCATTCGAGGGTCAGAAAAAATGATTTTTCCACAGCAGATAGGATAGAAAGTGCTGTTTCCAGGTTCCATAATCAAGACAAATACAACTGCCTGTTGCCATGCACCATATATTTTCCACATTATAGTAATGGATGCACTGCTGCCACCTGCTATGTCAGGACTTCCAGCTAATTGGAATAAGTTATGTGTGTTCCAGTTACACTTACGGTCTATAAGAGGCTGCTTTGTCCTAAACTAGATAATAATTTTTGATGGATTTCCTTATGGTAGCAGATATTGCAGTACTCTGGTGAGAACCATTGTTTTTCATAAACACAGGTGTTTTCTGCACATATTAAGGCTTTAGAGAGGATTCTTTCTTCCTGAGCTTATGCTAAGGTGATATTCAGTGATACAACCTAGATCCAGGTGCAGTAAATCCTGAAAGGGACCTGAAGAGATGTGGCTAAAACTGTACCATCCACTCATGGCTGCTCCCTGAAAAACTGCTAAGTGCCCTGCTGCTGCTTCAGCCTTGGATCTTGGATAGTTTCATCAAAAGCTATTACATCCTTCAGTCCCTGGGGAAGGGTTCAGGCCATATGATTCAGAGGTGAGATAACTGCAGGGGCAAGAAGCTCCCCTGAGTGGGCAAGGTGTACCCTGTGCAGCACAGTCCATTTGACCTGTTGAGAACATGGCAGATCCTCTGCTGCCTCATCTTCACCCAGACAGGTGGGAATTGTCCCCAGGATCTCATAAAATGTGTGTCATCCCTCCTGTACTTTCTCTGAATTTCTCTGCATTGTGTTTTTTCACTGTGGTTGCAATCTCATCTTTTCTTGGCAGGTGCAATCTTGTCTTAAGTTATAGTTGTGACATCAAAAATCATAAATGTGGTACTTTTTAGGTGAGATTAATTTTTGGAATATAAATCTAACTGGAATTGGTACCTGATGGTTGCAATCTAAGTCTACACTCATGTAACAAGAGCTGGAGCTGTATGACTACCAGAGCACAGTATGTACAAGTTTTAAAATAAATTTGCCTATAGTAAGTGATTTATTACTTTTGAAGATACCAGATCTCTCTGTGCTTTAATGATTCTTTAATATGTAGGGTTTCAGATTTGGCATGACAGAGTGACAAAGGGGATTAATTGTAAGTGATCCATTTTTGCTCCTGTGCTCAGTCTGGAGAGCAGGTATTTCAGCTCCATCAGGAGGTCTTACCTCTTCAGAGAGAAGTTCTTGGTTTTTCCTCTCAGATGCCTCATTTGCTCCCAAATGTCAGGTCCAAAACTTGCTGAAACTGCAGGTTTTATCCTTCAAACCTTTACCTTTCTTACCTCAAAAGTAACTGCAATGGTCTCTTTTCTTTGTCCCTTTTCCTCCACCAACATTTTCCACCTCTTTTTTTAGATTAAATGGTAGGTGATCTTTAAGTCTACAGCTAATTATCACTGTAAAAACCAGGCTAGCTATTCTGTAAAAGAAAACAGAGGAGTACATGATTGTGTGCTATGAAAATATGAGAATATGTGAATTTGTATTTTATAGTCAAATAGTTTAGTACCTTTTAGCACTCATCATGATGGCAACAAGGGAAAAAATAGGGACATTACAGAGAACATAAAATGATAGAAATTTTAATGCTATGAATTTCTCTTGTACCCCTCCATGTCCCATCTCAATGTCATGAAAATACCATTTCGTGTTAGCCATGCCTAAATAGTGAGGAGAGCTTCCAGAAGGCAGACGTCAGTCTTACAGGCTTCTTGTGTCAGGAAGAAAACTTCTCTGCTACTTTCTAATAAAAGTATTTGCTACTTGTTTTGGGTATCTCCATCAGTTCATTGGAGAACAGCTTTACAAAACACAATAAGATAAAAAAAAACATTTTTTTGCTCTTTCTAGATGTCCTAAAACCAGGTCTCTTAAACCCGTGGATTAAGCACGTGCACAGCAGGACATGTGCAGATTTGTGAAATAGTCAGCCTTGGTTCAAAATACACTAACTAAATAAATACAAATTATGTCTGTTCTTTTATTGTTTTCCTGTATAAATACTCTCTGTTGACCTGTTGTGGAATTATAACTCTGGTTGAGTGTTGTTTTGTGTTTTTAGTAAACAATTCTTGTCTGCAAACTTGATTAGATAATTTTTAGAAGGAACTGGGATGTGAAATGCATGAGCCACCTTAGCAAAGTTGGGGCAGCTCTTTAATTGCTAGTCCAGCTGGCCTTAACTTTTTGGTACAGTGGGTTTTTGTCATGTGTAAGGGCAAGTAGAAATGGTTATTAGCCTAAGATTGACAATGTCTTGGCTGTGCTTAATCATTTTCCTTTAAATGTGATTAATCATTTTCCTTTAAATGTGATTAATCATTTTCCTTTAAATGGGATTAATAATTTTCCTTTACATGTGTGTTAATCGGACTTAGTTATTTTTTAAAAAACTGAAGGATCTGAGAAATGCCCTTTGTCTTTGATCATCTCTTACACTTGTAATTAAAAATATCTAAAGCTAATAAGAGTTTTTTTCTCCAAAAGTTTGCCAAAATGGAAGAATCTAGCTAGATTAATTAATCTTTGCTCTTGCTGAGAGCAGAATATATAGACTTGGAAGACTGAGAGTTGCAAAGCTTTATTTTATGCTGAAATCCCATCTACATTTGCAGAGGAGTTTGGGCTTAGAAGGGGCTACCTTCAGCCTTCTCTTTCTCAAGCATTTTTAGAAACTGTTTTCACCAGGCAGGAGCTGGGAAATAAAGATTAGGGAGGGAATACAAAAATGCATATTCCCTTTTTTAGTCTATCTGCAAATCTACAGAAAATTACTTTGCTAAGTCACTAAACCTTCCCTCACTTGAATGGGCGAGACTTTGAGTCAAAATCTGTTTATCATAATTAGGTAGACAAATAAAAGTCTAATCGCATGGAGCCCTAATAACAGCCTTCCAGTTTCTGAAGGGGTTCTGCAAGGAAACTGGAGATGGATTCTTCAGGAACTGCAGTCATAGGACCAGGAGTAATGGGTTCAAACTGAAAGAGGGAAATTAGATTTACTGTGAGGGTGGTGAAGCACTGGAACAGGCTACCCAGAGAAGCTGTGGATGCCTCATCCCTGGAAGCGCTCAAGACCAGGCTGGATGATACCCTGAGCAACCTGGTCTAGTTCCATGCCAAATTCCCATGGCAGGGAATTTGGAACTAAATGACCTGTAAGGTCTCTTCCAGCCCAAACCATTCTATGATTCTGTGACTTTTTATCCATTCTATTCCACTTTACTATGTTTTTTTTCCTTTTTCTCCTTTCTTCAGTCCTTGCCAGGGATTGTATTTTTCAACACCAGTTTGTTCACAGTGGCTCCAGAAGAAACTGTGGCTCAGGAAATTATTCCTGTCTGAGGAAAAGTGGTCTTTTATACAAGGTCCCAAGGTGCATTACTACCAAAAGATTCATTCACCTAATTCATATTCCATGACTCACAATTCTAATGAGGTCCTGGTTATTCATGCAACAGTTATTCACAGATTATTCCCTACTTATTAACATATGGCAACACTGGGCTCTGATACTTACTTTTGAAGAAAACTTGCAGAAATCAGTTCCCCTGAAAAGATTTACTTCCCATGCAACAGTTTACCCCTTGTTTACTTTATGAATGCATGCTCTGAAGGTGGGCAATATAGGTCAGGTAAAAACCCAGCTATGGAAATGTGTGTTGAAGATGCACGTGGTAACCCTGTAACATTTTGTCTTGGCTCATTTTGTAATTTTACACAGGGAAAGGGACTGATCACTCGATGGATATTGAGAGGATATCACAGTTATGGGGATTCACATATTGCAACTCTGCCATAATAGAGAAAGAACCATATGTAGAATGAAGTAATATGAGCTGAAATACAGTAATGCAGGACAAGAACCGAGAGTGGCATTACATTATTCTGTGGAACAGAATCTGGAACTGCTGCAGGGGCATGAATACATGATACATCATATGGACCACTATATCATGTAGATTATTTAATATATTGAAACACTGATGTATAATGCACTATTGAAATGGGGTGTATAATGTGTTTTCCATAGAGAGAATTTTCTTTCAGTCCTCCTCTCATAGCATGGAATATATTTTGCTAAAAGAGTAGCTGACCTTGCCTCCATTTACAAAAGGAGAAGAATCTATAAATGAGCTGTTTCATAAAGAGGACTATGTGATTAAGAAAATTGGTTTCCAAAAGTAACAGCATCAGGGTCAAATCAATCTTGGTCACAATCAAAGAGTATACATTTATTTTCTCTGAGTTGTGTTATAATATTTTGACAGTTGCAGTGCTCAAAAAAAATTAGAATCATTACATTTAAGAAAAATTGAAGCTATCAACAAGGAGAGCTTATTTATGTGGAATAAACATTCAGTCAACAGAAAAGCTTTAATTTTAAAGTGTTTACCCTGGACATTTTTTCCCTAGGGATTGGTTGCATATACTCTGCATCAGTCTGCCCACATTCTGCGTCCAATTAGGATTTTTTTAATTAGTAAGTAGTATTTTTTCATGCCACCCCATCAATTTATAATAACTGTAGGCTTAATTAAGAGCATTTTTTTCTTTTTTTCTTTTTTTCTTTTTTTAAGAAAATCAAGAAGATCAAGTGGAATCGCTTACCATTTCACTTAAAGCAAATATAGTGCCTTACTTGTTGAAACTGGAGAAACTCTCCCTAAGGATTATTAAATGCCTTTTACAGGTGTGAAAAAGATCTCGTGTTTTTAACAAATACATCCATAAAGAATTTTCACACATTTATAAAACCTGTGGCTAAACTGGGGAGAAGTCTTGTTTCTTAATGTAGGTGACTAAATGCTTCAGGAGATGCATCTCCCCCAAGGCACTCGATTTAAATGCCAGCCTATTTAATGTATTCTGTAAGAACAGAGGCACAGCTTATAAATAGAACATTAAAGCATTTTTATCCCCTGCATGTTGGCTAAGGGTCATACTATCAGTAATTTTTTTCAGCTATTGTGTTTCACTCATTACTTGTGTGGATGTGTTCAGCTGCAGAATGGGTTGATTTGTGGCGAGTATTTGGGGTGTCTTAGGGAAACATGAGGCTGTTGCACCAGCTGTGTGTGACTCCTGATCAGAGTTTTTAAAGTGAGTGAGTTTATCAAAATGCAAGCTGAGAGGGATGCCTTTCTGATCCAATGGTACATAGGGATGAATAAAATGGGGTAAGAATTTTATAGACTTATAGAATCATTTAGGCTGGAGAAGATCTTTAAGATCATGGAGTCCAACCATAAACTTAACTTTGACAAATAGCATTTTTGTATACAAGTGTCCAGCTTCAAAGAAAGGAACTATTTAAATTCTGTACACAGTATACATCGCAGTTGGTAGACACAGCTGAATTATATATGAAGATATAAATAAATTTATACTCTGGGACTCCTCCCTAATCCAAAGTCCATTAGACTCAAAGTAATAATGTTTGGATAAAGGTCCTAAAGGACAACTCAGTGGAGTTATTGTATGGTCTGCAGAAATCCCAATAGAGGATCTCTTAAAACTAGACTGCTTGCTTTTTTTTTTCTTTCTGTTTTCATCTCCCAGCTTCTGTATTTGCTTTTCCAATCTCTAATTTTTTTTCTCATACCAATTGCATTTTTTTTTGCTTCTGACCAGTCCCAACTTTTTTTCACCCCCCTCTTTGCTTCACTCTATTACTCCATCTCGTGTTTTCAGTTGTTATCTTTAGGAATACATTTTCTTACCCTATTTGAATATATAAACCTCCCTCTTAGCTCCCTTCAGCTGCCCGACAAGATCAGTAGGGAGTCTCACTTTCCATTAGAGCTGAGTCCACCTTAGAAGCAAAGAGGTGCTGAGGCTCATTCACTCAGTTTCAGAAGGATGCTTCAGATGCCCCATTTAATTTGCTGCTTTATTGGTTCATTGCATTGACCTGTTCTGGCACAGGATGGACTTTTCCAAAGTGCTGAAGTCATCTGAAGAGTCAGAGGATGTGTCTGCACGGGAAACCCATGAACTGGGCCCACTCTCTGAAGGGATCAAAAGCCATATGGCCTAGCAGCACGACTCAGTAGCCTCACCCTGTGCTAGGCAAGGCTTCTGGATGCCACCAGATGTGTGAATTTTTAACTGCTGATGAAAAACTCTGTAGAGACACCTTATGTATAATGTAGTAGTACATAGAGCCAAGATCCTAAATCACTTCTGCAGGCGGCTTGTTGATGTCCTTTCAGAATTTTGTCTAACTGTGTAAATAGCCATTTTCAAAGGAAATAAACTGATTTGGCTCTTAATCATTATTAGTCGTGGAATTAGGCAATGTTAATTAGCTATCAAATTCTAATGTAGACCCATACTTTAATGAGATTATGTGGATGAGCTTATATGGGATGGCTGGGGAGTGAGGTGGCAAAACTGGAAGCAGGATTTTGTGAAGTGATTATTCTGGAAGCTACCCAAGTCAACACAAATGTTGTCAAGTTCTCTTTAAAAAGAGAAAAAGAAAATTCCTTCAATATTTTTGAAAATATCACAACATTTTAAATAGTCAGTCTGGGGTCAGTTTCTTCCTCCTTTCATGAGGAATGTACATTGACTTTCACGGACTGTGCTGTAATGGCAACGTGTCCTTTTTAACTGGAATCAGTTGAAGGACATGGAGGGTTTCTAGAGGAGCAGGAAGGACATGCCTGGGAAGCTGTGAGCACCTATATTCTTTCCGAGTGCAAGGATTAGGGATCTCAGTTAACAGAAATCTGCTGGCCCTGTTATTTCACTGCAGTATTAAGACCAGCTCTTATGGAGGAGTCTCACTCGTTGCAAACTTTTCTACGTGTTCTGTAGAAATAGAGTTTGAGCAGCACACATCATAAATCTGAAATGTTCTTCCTTTCAGTCTTCACCACAGCCTTGGATCTAACCAACTGTCTTTTATCTTGAATGAAGACCTTATCAGACTGATATATTTTAATAGATATTCACACTCATGGCTAAGGAAGATGTGGCTGAGTCCTCCCTAGAAGAATTTAATGCAATAGATTGTGGGTAAAAGCAGCCTGCAATCTTTTAGAGTTTGAAAGAAGAAGAACCTTTCAGCTTTAAAATATTTTAAAATATTTCAGCAGCACTCTTCATATAGTATCACTCACAATCTGTGGCATCCTCTTCAGTTCTGCTATTGTCCCTCTTCTACCCCACCAAGAATAAAAGGATGCAAATGGAAGTTTGCTATAAATAGGAAATATGTTGTTGTGATTTTTGTATTAATTTTGTTTTAATCAGTAGCACCAAAAGCCCCTTGTTTTGTAGTTTTGGTGTGTTTTCTTTTTCTTGAAGGCAGAACAGTTAGTTCCTATTTAACTAAGGTTAAAAAAAAAAAAAAAAAATTAAAAAAACCTGGAAATCTTGTGTTGTTTGTTTGGTAGACCCTTAAATCATGAGTAAACTGGATGTGAGTGTGGAGTTACTGTATATCATTAAATCTGTTGCACAGTTTGCTAATTAAAAGTATGATACAGTAATATTGCATGAAGTCATTTGATAAATATAGAGTACTCTTGTGCCTTTGCATTTTGAACAGGTGCTGTTCAAAAATGTGTAAGCTATCTCCACATAAATTAATTTTCCTCAATGTACAGTAGCTCAGGGTTTTTAATGGCATGATTTTATTATTTTTGTCACTTCTGGGACTTTTTTTAGTGGCTTTGTTTATTTTTTTTTCTCATCCTGTTTAACAAGGTTAATATTTAGAATATGCGGCTTTATTTGTGTAGTGGATTTGTAATTAAATGTAATCAGGCCATTTTCTATCTTGATGAAGCTGAGCTGCATAGAAAATAGGAGAGAGTGACAGCTACTCATTCTCTTTTCTGTAGCAGTAACTATTATTAGTAGTGGCATAGTAGTTATCACTAAATCTGAGCTATGTTTCCTGGTTAATACACAATATATTATTTCTATGTTTCAACTGACATGTGTAAACCATATAACAACTGAAATATCTTAAGCCTAAGTTTTAGGGACTATGTTCTCTGAGGTAAATGTGCTTAAATGTAGGTCTATCAGTTTAAAATATTGGTCCTGCTTTCCAAAGTGGAGAAAGTATTTCCGTGCATAAAATGTCAGATATGTCATGAAAACATTTAAGGTGTTTTTTGGAATAACATTACAGGTGTTCTAGCAGCATCACAAGAAATACAGTATCTGTAAAACCACAATATATATTATAGGAGAGTAAAAAGTAAGTTTCTAAAAAATCTGAACTGGTCCTCATTTTGCAGCAAAGTATTAGGCAGACACAGCCACCCAGACAAGTGAAAAATCTGCTTTACCTGTTTGAAATGAGCAGATATACATGAAGCGTGTAGGTATATATAGAAAATGAATGGAGAATAACAGACATGAATTTATTCTTTCATCTTATTTTAGTTAACCTACTTTAAAATGTAGAAGTATTCCCTAAAAATTCAGTGTAGTACACCCCAACTTCCCAATTCTCTCTATGTAGCTGTGTAACCATGTGAAATTGTTTCGTACAGTTTTCTACTCACTTGTGTGACAATGTGAAGGTTTCCTCTCCCTGTCCACTCCCCCTTCCCCACTTTTTTTTTTCTTTTCCTATTGATTGATGACAGGAGAAAAGAATGGGCTGTGGGGGAGATGCCTTTAGCCATAGCTGGCCACTTTTTTCCAAGAAACATTCCCATGTGGTTCTTGTTTCCTTTACAAAACCTGGCTAGAGGGACACTCTTGGTTTCCTCAGCATGCTTCAAGTTCTTTCTGTGCCAGTGAAATCTCATTGTTATTAAGCATATGTGATGTGTTTACATTGTGCACTCACTACATATTTGCTTTGCGTGCTCATTGCTTGAGTTACAAGGATGATCTGTGTTAACAGGATAATTTACACCTGTGTTTTTAGTTTTGTATTCCAACTTAAGGTGTTACTGTGCTTTTCTGCTACTGCTGAGTTAGGCAGTGGGATGGGGAGTTTCTGTTTTCTAATATAGTCAGAGTGAATAGATATATGGATTTAATTACCTGCAAGGAACAGAGGCTTTTATGATGGATTCTTTAAAATTAAGTACTATACACAATTAGAGAGCATCAGGCCTTCAGAAAACCAAACAAGAACTAATAAGAGATTTTCTTCTCAAATGAATCTTGTGTCATACTTGTCTAGTCGGTGAAATTATGCTGGTGTAAAATAAATTCAGGTGTGCTCATAAGCAGACTTATTTTTTCCAACTTGTCTGCTAAACACTGTACTTTCTAAAAGTTTCAAAATTAACAGGCAAGATGTAGTAAAGTGCAGTGGTAGTTAACTGAAAAAAAGGGCCTTCCTGAAGGTTTGCTTGTTTTCTTTACCTTCTACTTGCTTCTGCAGAGAAATCTTGAAAAGGGAGCTAGAGTGAAGATAGAACTTGGGAAGCAAACTTTGAGTTTTCTTTATGTGTTTGGCTGATTGCAAAAGCATCCTTGGGTGCAGTCTGTCTTTGCTACAGGTTCTTTGGCTCTTGTATCTTGCAGACCTGTCATAAATGGAAATCTATCCAGAGTAGCACACAGGACTGGGTTTTGCTCATCAGAAGAGTAATTCTTCTTAGGTCCAGTTACCAAGAAAGTCCACACTGGCAGCTCCCTGCGATAAAGAGCTTTTCTACAGTGTGAAGGTGACAGTCTGAGGATGTACTAATATTTGGTACTGTCCTCATTTACTTTGTCCTTATTAGTGGCTGAATTCCAAACCATAGAAATATCCCTCAAGTGGCTTAATAAAAGACTGGAGATAATCTGAAGCAGATGATTTACTAGTGCTCTTTCTCAGGCCAGAGGAGAGTTACCATAAAGAAGGACCTTATATATACTCAGATGCTGGGGAAAACTGAAGTTCCATATTTTGTGGATTTTAGTGCACATAGCAGTATCTTTAAAAAGCTGACTGTGAAACACATTTCAAATTTTACACCACAGCAGCAAAACTGCCATTCAAGGCACTGTAGTTCTTGCAATTTTCTTTTAAGTGAGAGAAGCATTGCCACTGAATTTAATTGCTCTGATTTATTACTCTTGGACCTTCCAGCCACACTCTCCTTTCAAGTAAGCTTTCTTCTTTTTTTCTTATTTTTACTGGATCTTTAGCATTTTCCCTTTGAGTCTGATTCTGTGAGGTATTGGGTGTCTTCTGGGAAAAGCCAAATGCTTTTAACTCCGAGGGACTTTTCTGGATGTTGGATACACTTAGCACATCACAGGAGAGTGTCCCTCAAAGTTCCCTTTGATTCTGCTGAGTGGATAAGAAACAGCAATCATGGTGCATGTAAACCAAGAGATTACTCACACTAGGAACAACATTTTATGGGGAAAACTAGACTTTATATTGTAATCCCTGCAATCTTTTCTAAGTTTTTTCAAACAACTCTCTCCCTGGACAACAGATAATCGTATATCTTCCTAATACACCCTGGCAACACAGCCACAAAATGCCATGGAAGTAAATGGCTTTAATCAGTAACTTGCTTAGTGCCTTATTTTCAGTTTTCCCAGGAGACACTCTTAGACTTCAAAGTGTACAATATATACAGATTGTGTTTTGTCTTTGCAGAGCACCTTATTTTCATTAGGGATCCTTTTCTTTTTCTTACCTTGCACCAAAGGATCTGTGTCACTAATTGGGCCAGTAATTTCTTGTCATATCATGCTAAGTAATGTATTTGTTATGTGGTACTCAATGGCTTCTTCAATTGTTTATTACACTTCGGGCAAATTGAGCAATTAAGTGCAACATGAATTTTTAATTGAGAAAAAAAGGTGAAGGAAGGAATATTCAGACAGTGTATTACAGTATATTGGGTAAATTTAAATTTCCCATTACCTCATCAAAATGCCAGTACTTTATATGTATGCAGAAAAATTCATTCTGCCCTTTATAAATCTGAAACAGCCTAGAGAAAAGCTGTTATTTTATTGGAACAAATACGGGAAACAGTCTGTTCTTTTTAGAAATTACCTTGTTCAATCATCTTGCAAAGCTGCCTTCTAGTTTTTAATTCAGAAATTAATTTCTAATGGTCTCTTACCATAGTGAGCACTAACAGTAACTGTTTTGTTCAGGAAACACCACTGCCATTTAATATTCATAATTCTGCATGTAATTCTTTTCCTTTTTAAAAATTAATGAATTTACTAAGGATTAAATGATTGTGAAAAGCAGGGATTTATTTCCTTCCTGTCTGCTGATTTCAAGTGACTTGATTTTATTGGAAATCAATATTCGTTGTGTACCTGCATATCTCTACCTGTAATTTGCTTCTCTTGCATGTATGTACATAGAAATAAATACATTATTTTACTGATATAAATATGTCAGCTTTTTATGTGGCAGCAGTATCTTTGCTATGTTTGTCTGCATCGTGTTTCGTCATGCATTCATTTTTTTTATTTTTTCTTTCTTTCAGCTTCTCCTCATTCTTACATTTAGCCTCTGAATAGTTTACATTTGCTCTGAGTATTTTCCCCAGATGATCCTGTGGGTTCCCTATGATGATCTGAAAATTCTCACTTGCATGATAGAACTGAACAAGAATTCTTGAACAAGCAGAAGGGACATGAGGAAAGGAGGGGCATGATTTACATTAAATGGATCAGAAATTCTTGGAATTACCAATTAGGCAAAAAAACCCTCCAAATATGTTTGGTGTCAGTGTAAATTTTTCTCATATCAACATAAAGTGTTTCATATTTAATTTGACCTTTTTACCAACCTTTCCCAACTCTTTCAACCCAGTAAAATAATTAATTGTCTTTTTTCCCCCAACTGATACTATTCATTGAATTGATACAAAATTATGAACTGTGCAGCCTCAATTCTGAAAATTTTCATGCATTTAATATGAATTTGCAATTTGTTCATAATATTCCCAGCACACCTCACTGACGGGTTCTGATGGCATGGTATTTTGACTGGCATTTGGACTTAATACTGGATTCCTTGTAGAGGTAGAGATAGAGAAGTGAAATACTAACAAATGTAATTATTTCCATAAAGTCTAGATTGAAACAAAAACTGAACATTCAAGTTGTAACAGATTAAAACAGAGTCCTTGCCAAGTGCTGTTAATCATGAAAAAATTCTTCATCTCCTTGCACAATATTTTAGGCAGTGAGTAAGTGCTTCTTTTTGTGCAAACCTAAGTGGCAAAGTTGGCTTTGTGCTAACCTGATCCACATGTCAAACAGTAAATGTTACATTTTTGAACTTGAATTGGTAGTTAACGTGGGTTTGAGACACGGCTGTTGTATGTTTAGACAGATCAGGAGGAAAAAAGATAATACAACCAAAATGATATGCATAGCAATGTCCACAAGTTTTACCTATGCTGCATGCATTGTATATTCTGGGATATAATTTTCATTTTCAATGTCAACTTAAAAAAAACAATTTAAAAAGTCCTTTTATTTGTTAAAGGAGGTCTGGCTTAGACTATGTGATGTCAACAAAACTATCTGGATGAGACTGAAATTATAGCTAGAGCTTCTCAAAGAGCTCTGCTGTTTCCAGTTGTATCATAGTCTGAAAACTTTTATTTCCTGTAATCATCAGGACACAAATCAATTTCTTGTAGGGGACAGTAACTCCTCTGGACTTGCGTAAATTATGGCTGGAGTCATGGAATCCAAATCCTTTGGGAGACGAACTGAATACAAACACAGTGAGCGAGGGGCTCGCATCGGTCCCGGTGTTGGTAGGGCAGCGTGGTTTTGTTGCAGGTGTTAATTGTGGTGACCCATGGTGACGGTGAGGGAAGAGTCTGGGTGTCACTGCAGGGAAAGCTGGAGGACAGGGAGGGCCAGCTGGCCTGGAATGCACCTTCTGGCTGAGCCGTGAGCTACGTGGGGAATCCTCCGCCTCACACGGTCCAGGGCTGCCTGAGTCGTGTCCCAGTAACAAATCACCTTCCTGGTAAAAATGAAAAGTGTCACTGACGTAATGGAAGGATTAAAAAATCCCCAAATGTTGGAATGACCTTCCTGTGAGTCTTCTGCCCAACAGACTGGCGGGATTTTTTCCAAGATGATAATTTCTAATCTTCCTTCACTTCCCTACTGGATCACTCATGAAATGCCAGGCAAAAGGAATGATTCACAAATTACCTTTTTTTTTCCCCAGTAAGGAAATAAGTGCAGACTTCAGATGTAATTGATAACTGAAAAGGCTAGAGAAACCTTGGCTATTTCCCCCTTTGGCTCCTTTTACCCAAGTATCACTCTTATTCCTGCTGTCACACCTTGGGTGTATGCTATATCCATGTTCCACACTGAAAACTTGATTAAAAGTTGTTCAAATATGATTCTTTACTTATTTTGGAATCACCCTTTTTAGGAAACCCAAGTGTCAGAAAAACTGAAAGCATGAAGATATGTTATCTAATAAACACAATATTCTAAAATCTCATACGAGGACATAAATGTTAAGTGAAAGAACTGCAGCTTCCGTTCTCTCCCTCCATGCTGAATTTAATCTTACAGGAAAAGATGAGGTTAGATAATATCCAGGCAATTTTTACAATTCCGTATTCCACAGTGTCATGATGAAAAAGTAAAAAAGGAAAGTCTTTATTGATTTTGATCTAATTTAAAAATAGTGCAGCAACATTATCTCAGGGCTTCTTCATGCTGATGTCAAAAATGCAAACCACACTTTCATAGTACATATGTGAAAACCTAAAAACAATTCTGAAGAGAATTGTAATTTTTAATCTTGTTTCTGCCTTTACTGGCAAAAAAGGTAACTGTAAAACATACTGCAAAAAATGCAATCTGGGCATCTCTGTAAGAGGAAATATTTTTCAGGCTTTAGAGCACCTTTGCTGACAGCAGCATGGTGGAAGAATATCATATAGTGTCTGCTGTCATTTCAGCTCTCCTCTGTAGAGTTTTAGACCAAAGATTCTATTAGAAGGTACAGTAAGTCTTTTATTCTTTTGCCATTCTACTAGCTGGGAGATTCCCTTAGAGCCTATGAAAAGTTTTTGTGTGCAATGAGTTTGGTATTTGCCTTAATAGCAAACACCCATAATTAATTTAAATCAGCATATGAGTTCCAAGGTCACCACTGCCATGGAGTTGTCTTTGCTTACATTCTACTTTTGTTAAAGTGTCATCACATCCTATTGATCTTTGTCTGTGCTTTAAGACTTAAAAGCCAGGAGGAAGGCAGCATAGGCATCTTTTAAAGATGTAAAAAGACATTCTGGCCTCTTCCTTTATGATAAACACAGGTGTGTAAAACAATGGGACAGATTTTCAAATGGTGCAGCAGAATAAAGCTGCAGTTATGTACACTCGAAGGTTCTAAACATAGCTTTAAAAAAGGCTGAATTTGAATGAAAATACTTTCTGTGTAGCTGAAAATGTTGGGCTTCAAATCCTGAGTTCAGTTTTATCTTCATTCCTATAGCATCCGCTCCTACAGAATATAGGTCAAGTAGGGGTATTTGCAAAAGGCAAATGTACATTTCCCACAGTCATATAAACTGAAGTAAGAGCTGTCTCTTTTTCCTTTTTTTTTGTTTTGGCACAGCATCCAGCAAAAGGAAATCATCTTAGGTGCCATAAGAATAAAAGTTTAAAATAAAAATGCAAACTAAAATCAGTCCTTTCCCCCATTCTTCTAACTGCCTCCTAAGACTTATCTGTTTCAATTTATATGGCCCAATGTTGATTTTGCAATTGCCATAGAGCTGCAAACCAGAAAATTATGCATAATCTAAGGTGTTTTTCATCTGCCTCAATCATTCAAAGAAGAATTAAATGCTACAACTCATATTGATGGTGTAGTTGTTTCAGGGCAATATGCATTTCTGGACATACAAAAAAATATTACGGGAAAATTTAATGGAACCTTCCAAGTAGTATCACGTTGTCCTCTGTTACTTTCCCAGAATTTATTTTCCATTCTTTTCATCCTATAATGCTAGGACATTACTGTTTTCATTTGTTCTTTGTCATCTTGATCACTGAGAGACCTCTGAAGATCATCTAGACCAACCTCTATTCCCAGAAGTTACCATATATATATATATATATATATATATGTGATGGATATTTTTGGAAGTAAATTGAACAAAGCCCCAAATATTATTACTTTTCTGATATTTTTTAATGTTTATGTTTGTTTAGGGCTTTAAATTCTTTCCCATTTTGCTTAAATCATTAATTTAGCCAGACCTAGCTGTGCTTGTCATATTACATATGTGTTGGACAAGGAAAGAAGAAAATACTGGGAAATAAAATGTTTTATTAAAAAAAGCAAAATAAACTCTTGTAAGGAGATTTAGAAGGTATTTTGAAAATTCTGAAATTACATTAGAAATTCTTATAGCAAGTCACCATTTCCATAGAGAAGGTCAGGGGTTTTCACAACCATCACACTTTCCATAGATTTGTTTTGTCAGGTTTTTGGGTGATGTCTAATTTATTTTCCCATGACATATGTTGGCCCATGATCATAGTTTCTTTCCGGAGTAAGTCCAGACTGGGAGGAGAAAGACAATACTCTGTTGCAGGTATTGTGTTTGCCATTAGCTTTTAGGCAAATCCTTCCCTTTCTCTCAGCTCCTCCTTTATTGTGTCCTGAAATGCTCACACTTCTGATAGTGTTGTCAGGAGAAATACTTCTGCACTTTGCTTTGACCTTTTTGCACTTTTTCCTATATTTTTTCATTAGTCTCAACCCATTTAAAACTAACTAAGCTTGACTCTTCGAATGAAAACTGGCCAAAATCTCTTTGATCTCTTTGGGAAATGTGGAGCCTCTAAGAGACAAAAAAAAAACCCCAAAACCCCATGTGTGATGTCTGGGAGTGAACTAGTTGGAAAAAAAGGTTTCAGGGGCTGTTGTTCTAAGAGACAAAATATTCAATAATTTCTTCTTTACAGAAATAGCGATAGTTATGAATCTTGGAAGAAGGAGAGTTGAGTCTAGAAGAGAATTTATAGATTATTTCATGTGTGTGAAGACAGCTGACAGGCTTCCCTCTATATTGCTATTTTCCCCCCTCTGCTTATCCAAAACCCACATCACAAACTTTTAGGGTCATTTGAGTGAGAATTATTCCTCCTGAGATTGATTCCATCTTTTAGCCTGTTTTGCTTTATACAGGCACCTTTCTCTATTATGTCCAATTTCATTATTATTACTACCAGTTCATTTACAGGTAGGAAAATTAGCTGTGCACAATATGCAAAGCAACATCTTTCTGTACTAGATACTGAAACATCAGAAAAAGTTATGCTAGCTCCAAGGAAGAAAAAAAGAGTGGATTTCAGTCCTTTCCACAATGTGGATTTAATTCCAATAAGATTAATAAAAGTATATATTATAATGTACATACATACACTCTCCTGGCAGTAGGTTGCACAATGATGGGTTGTCTATAAGACCAAGAAAACAGGTTAGCTTAAACAAGTCTATTTCCTTATACTTATTTAGGAATTACTTTTTGCACTAGCAATTTGAAATTGCCAAAGTTAAAAAAAAGGGAGATTTTTATGCTCCAGAGATCCATGTCAACAGTGAGAAAAGTACCATGTGGACAAATCCAGCAGAAATTATGTTTGCAACAACTTGTTCAAAAAACTATCAAGATGAACATTTTTGAAGCTGAAGGTCTATTTTTAAAATGGTTGAAATAGGAAAATTATACTGATTGTCAGTTATCTGGGATTGTTGTCAGCCCTTTGGGTGATTGTACTTGGCAGTATTAAACGTAGTGAAGCTTTTCTGTTCCCTGTTCCTGTTGTGACACAAATGACAATGTATTGCCTCAGTGAATAATAGGGTGCTGGTCTGATTTAAATGGCTTCTGAACAGACTTCTCTCTGCAACCCACATGGGAAAAGACAGGGAGGTGGCAATGGAAATGTCTGTCTTCCACCTGCCATGCCCTCCTCTATATTTTCACACGTGGGAAGTAGAAATAGAGCATTTTATCTGGCATATCCACTGGCAAATTAAATGTATGGTGAAGTTAAAAAAAAAAAAGATTGTTTAACGAAAGCAGATTTTTTTTGTTTCTGAACAAAAAAGAAACCAGAGTAAATTGGTATTTCTCTAAAAAGCTTTGAATGAACAGAGAAAGGTTTAAGCTTCACTTCAGTCCTGTGCACAATGATTAATTAATTTATTAATTAATTTCCATGGGCAACAAACACTTTTGCCACTGAAATTAATGTAAATATTACTAGTATGGTGGTATTGTGCTGCTATAACAAGAGCCAAGCACGCGTTTTCTAAGGTCAAAAATCCTGTGTAACTGAAGAACTGCGGACTGTAGATTGAAAGAGTTGAATTCTTCCATCTACCAAGTGAAGACGGAAGTTCAATCACTGAAGTTCCTCTTTGCAGTGATTTCATAAAAAGCACACGCTAAAATTGCCTGTGCAGGGCTCAGTGCCTTGACAAGCAGTTTCTATCTTCCATTTTTGAAAAATCACGTACTACATCCAGCTCTGGAGTCCTCAGTACAGGAAGGACATTGATTTGTTTGAGTGAGTCAAGAGGAGGGACCCCAAGTTGATTAGAGGGATGGGGCAATTCCCCTATGAGGAAAGGCTGAGAGAATCTGGTAAAAAAAAGGCTTTGGGATTACCTAATTTTAGCCTTTCAACATGTGAAGGACAGAGAAACTTTTTGAAGTTGTGCGTAGTGACAGGACAAGGGGGAATAGCTTCAAAGTGAAAGTCTGTAGGTTTAGGTTAGATATTAGGAGGAAGTTCTTCACTGTGAGGGGGGTGAGGCACTGGCACAAGTTGCCCAGAGAAATGGGGGTGGTTCCATCCCTCAAAGTGTTCAAAGCCAGGTTGGATGGGGCTCTGAGCAATGTGATCTAGTGAAAGGTGTCCCTGCCTATGACAGAGAGGTTGGAACAAGACGATATTTCAGGTCCCTTCCAGTCCAAACCCTTCAATGATTCTATGATCTGTCTCCTACTGAAAAGGCAATACAGCCACATGTTGTGCTAGCAAATTTAATTTTACATACAGGCCATGGGGATTCAGGTAGACATAATATTTACCTTTATAGTTCACTGATTAATTAGTATGTTGAGCACTGATTTGAAAATAGCAATTATATTCTCCAGTAACATGAGGTACTCCACAGGAGCCAGTTCTGTCTCTAAGGCTCTGATTCTCTGGAACTGCGATTTGGTGGACTATAACCACATTTCCAGAGTTGTTAAACTAGTCATGCAAATCCTCCTTAATTTGGGGATCACTGACTAGTTAGGCTGTAACAGCTCCTTAGGAACCATTACAGTCCTGGGTCCAGATACCAGTGTCAGTGCTTTGCAGTCAGGTTGAATATTTCTATTAATATTCTTGGTTTATGCTTACAAAAGCAGTAAAGAAATAGTGCTTCCAGTTTTTTCCAGTCTCTGGATTCTTTTTGTGCACTAACTGGTGTAGCTTTATTTAAAAAAAGCAACAGAATCTTCCACACGCCGAAGTTAACACCACCTGAACGTAAACTAGGCTGAAGAAGATCTGTTTTCCTGCTACTTGGAGGTACTGCACATGAGTAGTAAGTAGCTCCTCTCTGAGACTACGTGCTGGTGTTTGCCTCTTCTGCATAGCAAAAGCATTTATTGAGAAAATAGAAGTCATCTTTTGAGCGAACCTACTTGTAGAACATTGCTTTTAAAAGGGAGATGGTTCAATATATGTGAATCAAAGTCTGTCAAAATGCAGCTTTTTATACTTCCTAAGTGATGTGAGTGAGGAAGAGCTCCCTTGTGCGAAAATAACCAAATAAATTGGTTCATTCATATTTGTTGCAGAATGATAGGTGCCTAGAAGAACATCAGAAATTCTGATTTCAGTTTACTGCCCTGTATTTGGAGCTGCACTTCAGTTTTGTCACAGTAGGGTTAGTTGTACGAATAATGGTTCATCAGTGTGAGCATGAGGAAGTCACACCATGGCCCTTAGTGCTGTAATCTGAGCTTAAGGAAAGAGATCTCTAAAGTACAACTAAGCATTTGATAAATTATTCAAAAGAGAAGCAGAAGTTTTTAAGCCGCTTTTTGTACTGTGCATCTTTGCTGCAATTGCTGCACACACTTCAGATGACACAAATGTGTGTAAGGCTACAAAGGAGTTTCTCTTTGGTGATTTATGCATCCTCCTTTGTGTGATACAAATAAGAATTGCTCAAATCATAGAATGATGTTATGGAATCAGAGTATTGCTGGGATCAGAAGTGAGCTTAAAGATCATCTGTGTCCACATCCCCTGCCATGGGCAGGGAGGCCTTTCACTAGACCAGGTTGCTCAGGGCTTCATCCAGCCTGGCCTTGAACACTTCCAGAGTTGGGACATCCAGAGCAAGCTGTTCCAGTGCCTCACCACCCTCACAGCAGCGATTTTCTTCCTAATATCTGATAAATCTATCCTCTTTCAGTTTAAGGCCATTCCTCCCTGTCCTATCACTACATGCCCTTATCAAAATGTCCTCTCTAGCTTTCCTGTAGTCCCCTTTGGGTACTAGAACATTCTAAAAGATCTCCCCAGAGCTTCTCTTCTCCACGCTGAACAACACCGACTTTCTCAGCCTGCCTTCGTAGGAGAGCTGCTCCAGCCCTCTGGTCATCTTCACAGCCCTCCTCTGGACTTGCCACTCTGGACTTCAGAGTCCATATCCTCCCTGTGCTTGGGGGTTCCAGTGCTGGATGCAGCACTCAGGAAACAGCTGCTTACATGGTTATGGGAAAATGATGTGCTGTACTTGGTTTGAAAGAAGGTTTTTTTATCATTCTTTTTTTAAGATTTTTGTTTAACTAGAGCGTTTGAATGCACTGCTCACAGTACAATCATAATCACAATGATGGCTCAATCTCACTGTGTTACATGGCAAGTGCAGGGTAGGCTCCATATCAAATACATTCCAGGGGTTTAGAGGTGTCTTTTAATCCAGCCCGGAATGTTGTGCCACTGAAGCCAGCACTGCAGATTTATGAATAATGGGTCATTAACATCCACTTCAGCTTCTTGAGTGCACATCAGCTGATGAGGGCTGAGCACAGCTAAGAGGTTGTAGTGGTGTGGATGGGGGTGAGGACAAGACCTAGACTCCTGGCAATTTCTCCCAGGAAGGGATGCATGGTGCTTCTCTTTAACAGCACCTTTTAAAATACTCACAGTTGCTGTAAATTCTTTTCAGTCTCTGCACTGGGGATTCGTACAACACCCAGGCTGACATTATGTACAGGCATGACTATTATTGTAGGATTATAATTTTTCCTACTGAATAATTTCTCGACATCAGTGAGCATAGTAATTTCTTAGTTCTTCTTTTTCTTGAGCCAAGCAAAACTCTCAAGAGCCACATTAATTTCTAGAGTAAGAAGAAACCATTTCCAGTGTCTTATTTGGACATATGGTCCACATGCTCAGGATTTCATACAGATTATTAATCGTTTTTAAAATCTTGATTTCTTATTCCATGACCTCCTTTCAAAGAGTTATGGATTTTATCCTCACTGTCCTTGTATCCACAATTTTATTTCCCATGTTCTGTTTCCACTGGCTTTTAGTTTATACTCACAAATTTCTAGAGACCTCTATTGCAGAATTCATGATCTATAAACAATTTTTAAAGCTGTTCTTCAGTTAAAATAACAGAGAAATTTGAAACATTAGTATTTAGAATTACAGCATTAGTGTGGTTGTAACAGTTTCTCAGAGTACAGGCTTAGCACTTTTTCTGCATAGGAGCAACATCTTTTGACACTTTTTAGGGGTACTGTCTGTAGCTTTAAGAAATATGTACTAGAAATACTGTGAGTCCTGAGCTCTTAAATCAGCATGCCTGTCAGCACAATCTGAGGCAATATTGCACTGGAGGCATGTCTGTAAACTGAAGTGGGGAAGAGCACTTTGAACAGTGGAGAGCAGATTTATCCAATGTGGGATCCTCTGAGGGACCCAGGAATGTAATTTATGCACGGTGTATGTGCATGAGATGTGCTTCATCATGCAGGGAAGTTTTGAGTTGCTTCTGTCAGATTGTTCCTTTGAATAATGTTATCCAAGTGAAGAATTACTTCATTTTAGAATTTGAACAGACATTTTATGAAATGTACTTGTTTCAGAAACATATTAAAGTAATACTGATGCTTAAGATACAATTCAGAGCTTTTGGAGCCTAGGGCATGAATTTATGTTTTTTATCTGGAATTATATTTTTCCTCATTCTCAGTTCACCAACAATGTGTACCTCTTTTTCTTTTCAATGGATAGATTAAAAATCCCATTACAGCATCCTTCTCTTAATGTACACACCTGACAGCTTCCAAGTCTATGAGTGGTTAAACAGCCTAATAAATGAGTCTTGAATACTAGTGCCTAATTTTTGAAAGAGAAGTGGTGAGGTTAAGTATCCAGTGCCATTCTGCTTCTGTAGTTGTTAGAAGCAGTGCAACACAGCCTGACACATCTGCCAGCACTTCACACCCACTTGCTCATGCATAAATGACTGAACAAAGAACAAAGCAATGAAAAGTCAAGCTTTACCTTTTTAAAAAGGAATGATAACAGGTTAGAGAAAACCCGAAATATGAGCTGCACAATACTTTGGGGGAACAAAATTCTAGTGGAAAATATTGTGGCATTTTATAAGAGATTACAAATTATGTCAGTAATTACATACATTTGCCTAACAAATTTTGAAAATATATATAGGGACGAAATTTGACAGTGTGCAAATAAAAATGTTTGGTTCTATGTGCATTTTGAGACAACAGGCAATCAAGGGAACCAGTCATTTATATTCTTTAGATTAATTACATACTTTAAAAAAAAAAAAGATTGATACAATTAATATAAAACCTTCATTCTTTTAAATCAAATTGAATCCCACCATTATCTCTTAGAAAAAAAGAATTTTATTGAAAAATGTATGCATCCGTGGTTTAGAAAATAAGAACTAGAAAGCGAAGCCTATTAGGGAAGCAAGAAGGATGTTCTATTTCTCTTCTTCTGACTAGATTGATATTCTCTTTTCTGTCTCCTGACATGTTTTCTATAATGCAGACCACAGAAAAATAGCTGGCAATGTGGCTTGATTTTCTTCCAACCTTCAGACTTCAAATGCAGAAAAATGTCTACTAATTTCTATTTCAGTGTTGCCATAGATACAGTTTCTATGATATTTTTATTTTTTTACTCGTCTATCCCTCTACCTGTCTGTCTATAGATCCGTCTTTCATCTTGCTAGCTAACAACTTTTATTCTTCTTTCCCCCTTTATTTTCCATGCTTTCCAGCTATTCCCCAGCATGTATTCCACTTGCTTAATTTAATCAGGTGTTAAATTGTGTTTTTTTGTTTTGGTTTGGTTTTTGTTTTGTTTTGTTCTGCAATTCAGAATCCTCACTCTTGATGTTCTGGTCAACATGTGAATCCTGTAATGCCCCTCGGGTAGTGTCCAACGTATCTTGTTGGGCTTTGAAATACCCATTCTTTCTACCATT
Organism: Promerops cafer; assembly: GCA_013398275.1. Classification (NCBI taxonomy): domain Eukaryota; kingdom Metazoa; phylum Chordata; class Aves; order Passeriformes; family Nectariniidae; genus Promerops; species Promerops cafer. Next base: position 718,521 of record VZSE01004172.1, on the reverse strand, counting down.
GAAACTCACAGTAATTAACTTTGCTTCACATTCTGTGAAAAAGGGATGCCTTCAGGTCCCCCCTTCCTGCTGTATTCTCAGGTTGTGCTGGATTTCTCTTTGATTCTGTTTGCAGTTTAATAGACATACTCTCACACTGCACTTTCCCCAGTTTTTGTTTCTCCCAGACCCTCTTCTCTTGATTTTTTTTTCTGTTTATAGTACATGCAAACAGCAGCAGCAGCTCAGGATGCACTGTATGTGTAGGCTTAATGTACCTACTCATCTGCAGTCATTCATCACCACTGTTGGATCTCTTTTTCAACTGCAAAGAGCAAGACAGTTCAGTGATGTACTTAAATTGGATGCTAACTGCTGCTGTTGAAAATGTTTCATCCCTATTCATTAACCAAAAAAAATTGTGACTTTATTACTCCTTAGCATGCAGGTGGGCATTTAATTCCTAATGCACCAGGTGAAATTTATAATCTCCTGATCTAGTAGGGATAAGATGGATCATGAAAGTAGAGCATCTGTGTTTTTCCATGAAAGTTACACTTTTCCCTCTAGGAACAGGGAACTGGGCCTATGAATATCTTGACAATACTCACAGTCTTAGCTTTGGAGCTCTTATTTATAGATCTAATTCAGGGCTCTGGAGTCCCCTTTATATATTTCCTGGACATATTCAAAATTACAGATGCTCTGAATAATCCTCTGTGGAGAGTGACATTTCTTCTTTGGACTGTCTATGATCCTACACAGATCACTTGACTTTGATGCCTAGAGTCAGCTGCTTCTTGTTTTTTTATGCACATTTCATCATGTAGCATTCTCACCTTTAGGAACAGAGGTTGATTTTCCTTAAATAATAATTGTCATCAATTTTAATAGGGCTGTGCTCAATGCAAATGTGTCTCTGGAGACATTCTACCTTCTTTGAAGTTGGGCAAATATGATAATTCGCTTTTACTACCAAAAGACATTTTTGTTATGTTGTTTTCTGTTTTTTTATTTGTTTACCAGCAAGTTATTTGGGTTTTTTTTTGGTTTTTTTGTTTTGTTTTGTTTTGTTTTTCCTATTTGTTATTCTGTCCTACTAGGCATTTATTCTGGACTTCCCCCAGGTCTTGGAGGAAGCCTCATGTACCACCTTACTCCTCATCAAATATTAATCTTCTGGCTTTTTTTTGTTGAAGCAGTGATTTAGCTTAGGTAAAATTGGATGGATACAAATCCAAGATTGATATTGCTTGAGGATGAGATTGATTAGCAGCATTCTCCCTGTGCTATTACCTGTATATGAACTGAAAGGGAAAGTGCTTGCAAATCCACTACAGCTACAGAATTTTACAAACTTCTTTGAAAGAACTAATTCTTAGTTAAAGTTTCAAAGTTACAAAATTAATGGTAAGCTTCACACTGTACAAACTCGGGGCTGGTGTAAAGAAAATCTTTTGTGTGTCTCACAGCTTCTCTGTTCTTAATGCCTGTCTCCATCTAATGATCAGTTAACAAAGCCTAAATGATTATTTATCACAAATTGTTCTTGCTATATTTTTTTAATCAACAATTTGGGAATTTCTTCTTTGCTGCCTATTGTCCTCTGAACAGCTTCTCCTCTCCCACCTGTGTTAGCAGGGAAAACCAGCCCCTCCCCATGCAGCTGAATTTGTTGGCAGTGTTCTTGCCTGCTTTTGACCAGTGTAAATAGCTCTGGGATTTATTGAGGAAATGTGACTCGTCTCATCTGGAACAAGCATCTAAACTTTAGGCATTGTGTTTAAGCTGGCCACACGCAGTCAGGCATCCCAGGGAGGAATTCTTTCCATTGCCACTTAGGTCTTTAGGAAAGAGCTAAAGCAACAAAGGGAGACACAACTCTTGGAGATGTGTTAATGCACCTTTCCTCCAAGAGGACAGCTTCATCTCAGCTTCATGCTGTTGTGTCTGTGTCTACCCCGGGGGGTAGCACAGAATATACCATCCCTTCCAAGTGGTGCTTCCAGTTTCACAGCCCTGGAGAGAATCTCTTCTTATTACGCTGTGGTTTTTTTCTCTTCAGTTGTCTTCAGGTGAGTTATTCCTAATTTACTTTGGCATTTGTGAGAAAAGAGCCAGTCTCTGGGATCGATACTTTTGCTTTGAATGTGTTCACTTTGTCATATTGATAAAATGAAAATAGGCAGAAATGAAAAGATTTCTTAAATGGTATTTGCTAATACTTCAGACACTGTTGTATGTGTACAGTATAGCTTATTTTTTTCTGTTTTTTGGTTTAGTACTGAAAGGGAAAGCTGACTTCTAAACAAGTAGAGGCTATAGACACTACTTTTTCCTTATCCTCTATTGCTGACCTTGTAATAGGCCTATTAAGGAAGAGTCGCTGTTGATCACTTTAAGCATAGTCACAATTTATGAGACTATTATCTCAGATGATCTAAATAGGCAGTGTTATTGTGCACTTTATGCTACAGTTCTGCTTTTGAGCTCAGTAAATGACTGGCTGCATTATTACCAAGTATTTTTATAGAAGCCCCAAGTGTAGTTAGCATTTCTGTGGACAAGAATCCGATAGCATCAAGACCAGCACGAACAGAGGGAAAAAACATAGAATAAAGAGCTAGAAGATTACAGGAAGGTTTGGACCTGTTTGAATAGCAGAGGTATGGTGTTAATTGGTGTTAATCACCATACCTCTAGGTGTTCTGTAACACATCCATAAGACTCTCCAACAAGATCCATAAGAATCCAGGTATCCTCCAATCATTAAAATGTGGGTGGTAGCTTGAAACCCTGGTAGTCTGTTCCTGAGCTGTAAAACAGCCTGTTTTGTGAAACAAAATCTTTACCTTTCTGTCCTGCTTTTCTCGTCTAGCTCCTAATAGTGACAGTCATATTTTCCTCCTGCCAGTTTGTCCTTGATTTCTTTTCCTCCTCTTATTGCTCCAAAGTGTATGCTACAGTCATATTTTGATTCCTTGGTATCATGCTTGTCATGTGGTCTACTTGCTGTATCTTCCTGTTAGAACATTATTTTTTCCTCCAGCTATATATCTGATTAGTATTCACCACTTTAAAAAATGCTTCAGTTTTACTCTCCCTGTAGACTTTCCTTTAAGAGTGTTTACTTCAGGCAAAGGATAGATTATGCTATCATGTTGTAAAATCCCAATAATACCAATAAATGTCTCTAATGGAATGAATTCTGTCCCTTTTTTACTAGAGTACCATTGAGTAGGTGTCCCACAGCAGCGGGTTTATTAGAAAGGAAAATCCAAATTAAAAAAAAAAAAAAAAAAAAAAAAAAAAAAAAAAAGGCAAGGAAAAGGAATAAAGCTAGCTGTATACTTTAGAAAATTAGAAATATCAGTCTATCAATCTAGAATGTGCTTGCAATTTCCAGTTGCTCTGCTGGCAATAATGGGGTTACAGCAGTGTGAAAACTGAATCAATAAAACCAACCACGTGCCCTCTGAGTCGTGGAGCACATTGCATGGCATAGGATATTGCACTGTATATTTCTCCTAACAAAACCAAGCCGCTTTTGATGCAGCATAGAAAGTAGTCAGAAAATACAGTGGCTGTTTCTATTTCTAAGAGAATGACTGACATATGCTGCTTTTATTTTGCTTGATGTGTAGAACTATTGAGAATTAACAGTGGTCATGTTAGGTTTCCTCTTTGTTTATATCCACTTTGTGTTTTACTTCCCAGCACTGCTGCAATATATGCTTTTGATGATCTTGACCTTGGAAATCTATTGGAAGCAAACTCTGGCCCATTTGCTGCAGTGAGTGTGCTGCTGGGAAGAAGTTACCCTGGTTTCTAGCGGTGTGTTGGGTGAAGTCTGGAGACTCTCAGGTCTCTCTCTGTGCATGGAGCCATGCCCTCCAACCCTCATACCCCTGCCAGCTCTGTACACATGCAAGTGTGAAAATTGGATATGGATTATGGAGGAGGAAATAATAAGGTGTTTATGGTGCCCTCAGAAAAACAGATGATATAAGATATCCAGTCTGAGGTGACAGAGCTAGAGAAACGTGGATAAATCTCTTCTGGAAAAATTGGCAGCTGCTGCTGCTGGCAGGGCATGACAGGGAACAGTTCTGGAATTCAGCTGGTAGGTCCCAGATGCTCTGAGAGGGTTCACAAAGTGCTCATTTACAAGTGCATTGAGAGCAGGCTGTTACCTGACCTAGTCCAGTTTTCTACACAGGCCAGGCTGCTTTTTTCTCCTTCCTTGTGTGTGATTGTTGGCTGCTGAAGGTAGAGAAGAAGGTCACACTGGTTGTTGTAGTTGCAGAGTTGGGCTCTGTGACAGTTGTCCAAAGGTCAGGCTACTTGCTCTTTTACTATCTGTCTTGAGTGCAAGTAAATAAATGAAACACATTGAGGCAGAAAATCCCAAAATATAATAGTTCACAATATCTTTTCAGATGAAATGGCACTTTATTCCCTTACAAAACCTTGCATGGAAGAGCGCAGGGAAAACATACCAGTTTGATTTCTTTTAAAAATGCTTTCTTAAGACTAACAACTTGGAAAGCAGCTGAAAGAAGCAAGGGGAAACATTGATTGTTATACAGGACATGACAGCCAGTGTCTTCTTTAAAGGAGGGGAAAGTTCCTCAACAGCTCTCCTCCATCAGTGCAAATTGCTACAGAAAGCAGTTTACTATATGCTGTCCAGAATTAATAAATTGAGTTATTGATGAAGCATCCAGGTCACCACCTCAACTGAAGGGAAGACTAAGGGGCACAGTGTCTTGCTCAAATAGAATGTTTTTTTTTCTGTGCAGAACCTGTATTTTGTCTGAAATACGGAGCTCATACGGATTCAGCACTTGAGATAATAAATCTTTTTCTGAAGCTGAGGTTTCTGCATATTAGTGGCAGCATAGTATTGAGCCTGAGACTGATAATGGTACTAAATAATCATCTCTTTTAAAACCAAAATTACTTTGATGAACATTAACATGAATATCAGCGTAAGTACAGAGTGTGCTTAGTACTATTTAACATGACCTTCATTTTGATAACAGCTCTAATTAGGTCTGTTTTGTAGAAGCTGACTATCAGTTGTGTTTGCATTACTGGAGAACCTCATGGATTCTGTTTATCTGCAGTTTTGTGACTTCCATTCTTTTTTTTTTTCAGTTTTGTCTTACACAGTGAGTTTAATCGCTTGAGCAGATGAAACACCCACAAAATACTCAAGTGTTCCCTGACACAGGTGCCAAGAGGAGAGTGCACTGACAGCTTAAGTCCACAGCCCTCAGAAAGGGCCATCCAGGGTATTCCAGAGGAGGAAGAGGCATCAGTTGAGCTGCATCAGCTTCCTGAAGCAGTGTACCACTAAGTCTCTTGGACACTACTGCTGACCTAGGGAAGAGGGATAACACAGGGATAACAGTCTGGTGTTTGAGGGATCCAGGCTTGTTTGATATGAATTCAGAGGATTTGCATGTGATTTGGCTGTGCTTTACAATCATGTCAGGTTTATCAGATTGACCTAACAACAGCAGACTTCTCCAGCCACCAGCACAACAATTTAGAGCAAGACTTGCTCTTTAGGTCCAATATCTTTTAAAGATGCTTGCTTTCATGAGCATAAAGAGGCTCACAGGGCAACATTAATTACTTCATAACGTTCTCTTCCTTTCTTGTGCCCTCTCCTGACTCTTTTGTAAGTGTCAGGTTCATTCTGTTGATTTTATTCTTGGAGGGACAGTGTAATTCTAATCCATAGCTTTTTCTGCATGTTTCATTTATCTGTGGCATGTGTCTACCCTCAGCTTTCCCTTAAACCCACACCTGCTCTGAGTAGGGAAGTGCTCACATGCAAGTTTAAGTCTGAGAGAGGATGAAAAGCTGCTATGGAACATAAAAATGCTTTGCTATTTGAATTTGCAAATTAGGAGTCCCTCCTTATTTTTTAAGGTAGATTTAGGGTATTTTGGGGTCACATATGCAAATTCTCATTTCAGCTGTTAATTCTAACAATCTAGTCTTTCCTAGTAAAAGTTCAGATCACCTTAGTTTTTCATATTATTGGATTATGAGGCTACAGGGAGGAATCCTGTTCATGAAACATGGCGTTTTTCATCACTGCTAAGATTCTGTGTAATACAGATATGTGAAAAAGCCATGTTTGGGTCAACAAACATTAGGGAGGTTTAATTGAAATGGATAGAAATTGCTGTTTAAGGAAAGATTCCTGCACTTTTCATTATAGCTCTAGTTTAACAATCTTGTGTCATGTCCAGCCAAGATCCTGAATGTAGATGAGTCGGGATTTCTCCAGAAAATGTAGAAATAGCTCTTTTGGGATTAGTGAAAAATTTATTTTTCCTTGTATGCTGTTATGCATCATCTTTTATTTATCAAAATGTAATTTGATGCTTCCATTCCTTCTCTTTTAGCCTACAAGGAGCTAGTAGCTTAAGGACATTGATATTGAACATCAGCTATAAGTTATTTTTTTTCCCCAAGCAGAAAAAGGAGAATAGTTTGGAGACATGGCCTGTGACTCTGAGAGCTGCTCACGATGCCTACAACACTTTTAAAAACCAAACAATTTGTCAGAACTCTTACAGATTAGGATTAGAAGAAGAAGAGAATGGAGGATTGATGAAAGGGGAAATATGAAGTGACTGAAGCCCTACTCTCATTACAAACAGTTGCTGATTTTTTTTTTTTCTATCCAAGGTCAATAAGTACAAAACATTGGGTTTGCTAATCAGATGAGAACTTCATTACTTTGTTTCAGAGACCAAGGCACACATCATTTTTAGCTGCAAAAATCTGTGGTTTTACTTCACAAAGTTAATTGGAAGATTTGATTTAAAAAATAATCATTTAGAAACATATCTTTTTAAAGGTAGTGACAGGAAAGGTGCTAAAAGTGCTCCAGCTTTGAATAAGATAAAATATATTCCAGAACTGATTAAATTATTTTTAAAAGTTGTGTCTATTTTTAGCAAAGATATTTTCAACCCAATAATCTATAACAGCAGAGTGCAAAGTTAAGCACAGCAGACAGGGACCATTGAGCTCCTGTAGTTAAGGGTGCATTAGTGTTTCTATTACAGTCTTGTGTATTTTGCAAGATAAGATGGTTATAGTAATTGGTTCCAGGCTGAAACATAGCCTGAAAGATTGAGACCTGAGATCACAAGTTATACTTTTAGAAATGTATTCTGGAAATTGTTTAAACTACTGTGCTTTGTTTATGTTATGCTGGATTCCCAAGGTCCCCATTAAGGTTCGCAATTGCATTAAAGGCAATTTTGCACAAACAGATAGGCACAATACCCATACAAGTAGTTTGCAGTCTCATACCCTCAGCTGAGGGTGTGGTTTCAATAGGTGCTTAATCCTACCAGATCAGGATTAGCGAGTGTATTACTGAAACACGGCACTGAAATCCCACTTGGGCAAACTGAGGTCTTTCAGCTCCCCAGGAGCACCAGGATCAGCCTGCCCATCCTGTATCTATAGGGACAGCTTTGCGGTCCTTGGGGGCTGATAGAACCATTGGCTGCTGGATCTTTGCTCCTTGGCTCTGCAGGCTGGCTCAGGGGAAGGAATAACCTATGCACAGAATCATTCAGGTTGGAAAAGACCTCTAAGATCATTGAGTTCAACCTTTGACTGATCAGCACCTTGCCAACTGGACTTTGGCACAAAGTGCACCACAGCACAGCTGTTCCACACCCTCTCATTTGTCCCCCATCCTTGGTTGTGCTCTGGCATAATCTCTGCATGTGGAGCAACCTGAGCGTGGTGTTGTGTGAGCCAAAAGACATGCAGTGCTTCTCATTTGAAGCTTGGGGCCAAGATGCAAGCTAAGGAACAAAACAAATTGTTCTCTTTGTTTTAGACTCCCCACAAAGCTCTTTGGGTTCTGTTTGGCTCGCGCCACCCTATCTGCGCATTTTCTGTGGCTAAGCAGAACACTGGGCTAGGAATGTCTGTCACATTCACTAAGCGTCCTTCAGAAAAGTAGTCCTGGTTCTTTCCTAACTTGGGGGTTTAGTTTAGAGGTTATTTCCTTTGGGACTACTGCTTTCTTGGACTGAAGAGAAATAGGCTTATGTTGTCGTTATTGCTAAAAGCGGGACAGGTTCTCCCTGCATTGTTCTGTTCCTGGCTGTATCTTGAGGACAAAGGCGTTGATTTACCCTCACTGTCTGACAGTGTTGTATCAGGAAAGTAATAGCTTTGAGAGCAAAGAACTGAACTTCACATTGATATATTTTCTAAACTATTATTTTCAAAAATGAGCATGAAAACACTTTCTTTTTCCGGCGTGAATGAGATGTTACTGTCACATTTGGCCTGAGGTATTTATTATTTACTGCACAGAATCAAAACGAAGTTTATAAAGAGTTTGTCACAGAGCCTCAGGTAGTTAGTTATCCACTTACTGCTGAAAAAAGATAACTGATAGGAAGAGATACGCAGAATTTTTAGAGAGAGACAGACATCTGTATGTAAGGGACTGTGTTACTAGAAACACTTGTCTTTTCATACTGTTAGAATTTTGAAAAGTTTTTTATGCTATGTATTAGTTCTTGCAAATTGCTTGCCAATTTAATATCAGCAGCATCTAAACAGTAAGTAATTGCTTATGATAATGAGCGCAAACTAATTTACTGGAATATGTTAATATTCACAGTGCACTTTAGAACAGCGGGGTATTCCAAAAATACTACTCTATTGTTTAATTGCAGTGTTTAGGTTGCATTGTTATTACGAATGCTGGCAATATCATCACAAAGCCAGCCTCTCATTGAATAGCCTCCTTACTGAGACTCCAGCGTGTGAGTAGGTAGTGTCCTTGGAGAACTAAACAGGATATGAACAAAACCTTCTGGATTTAAATAATGATTCTTAATTTCTAATTGATATTCGTTACATGAATAGGCAGAGAGCCTTCTTATGACTTAAAATTTAACAAACTTCAAGTCAAATAGCGTTCAATTCCTACCTTAATATTTGTGTCTTCAATGGAATCAATATTTGTGTGAGATGTATAAACATACCTTGAAATATGTTACAGAAATGCTGTAGTGCAGGACTCCTCAAAACTTCCAAGTTGGTGTGCTGCAGTTCTTTCTGCAGGACTGGTGTTTAGTGTATTTGAAATGTTGTTTTCTCCTTCTTTTCTTAGGAAATGTTGTTTTCTTGGGTTGAGTTTTCTTAGAAGAATGCTTATTGAAAAATGGGTTATCTCTGAGCACGTTTCTTCACAGAATTATTTTCCACATGTGTTGGTATCACTTACAGTTTTGAAGGATTCTTGACATCTTTGTCTATGTTATTATAAAGAACTGTATTAAAGTAAGGCTTTCTAAACTATTGAATACTGATCTTCAGGATATTAAAAGCAATTGTAATCTCCTCCAGCCAGACCCTTGGAAGTGAGTGGCCTACACAAAACCACTGCACTAATTAGGCTGGGTGAGTCCCCAGAGGGTGATTAACTGCTCACCTTTCTTGCATACACGAGTGAATTAAGTTACAGCTGATAGCACTGGCATATGGAGTGTCAGAGCCAACACTTGAGTTAGTTCCTGGGGAGATGATTGAACAGTTTGGAGCCCAAAACTCTTTTGTCAAGTTCTCTCCAAACATTGTTGTGGAATCCAGTGGTTAAACCACGCTCTCTGATTGCTTAACTATGTAACCCAGTGAAAAGCATTAAGATGCATATTTTTCACTGCAGCCCTTTATGCTCTGAATCTGGCAAGAATTGTTGCTTACAAACAGCAGCATAAGGACTTTGCAAAGAAGAATGACAGCAATTATCATAATGACAAAGCATGTAGTGTTTCTGTGCCAGGCCGCAATTGAAAATCTATTATGTAGTAGAACAGAAAGAAGTGGGAAGGAAGTGAATTGGCCCAACCTGGCTGGCCCCTGTTAGCTCTTATTATAATGGTCTAATAACCTTAAAGATTCAAGTACAAATACAGCTGTGTCTGTGTACCCCTATTAAACACTGTTTGTTTCACACACAGATTTGATAACGTAAGTAAACACTGATGTTCCAAAGTCAATCCTTGGGACAATGACTGCAAAAACTCTCCAAATCAAGTATCATTTGTAGGTGCTTGCTGGTTCTTATTTCCAGGCTCCTTTGAGGCAACCAAGCAGACAGTTTTATATCATGTTCCTCTTTTACCTGATACTTTTTGGAGGTTTGAGTGCATGTAATGCTGTAGAAGACTACCTTTGGCTTTAAAACTTGGTTTGTATATAAAATGAAATATCCTGAAGTTTTGTTCATGCTTGGAATTAGGGAGATGGTACAATGGCACAAGACTGCAGTCAATATGCGACTTGCTCACCAGTCCTTCCCCGTGCCAGGTCTCCTTTTGAGATGCCTCTCAACAGCTGCTTCAGGGGTGGATTCATGTGCTTCGGGGAGGATTGGTGTTTATCCAAAGATTCCATCACCTGCATTTCATTTGCTTTCGTTCTTGTTACAAGAAGAATGGTTGTTATTTTTGCATTTCAGGATGTAACTTCTCTAAGAAACGGTGCTCTTTCTATTTTTCTTCAGCTATAGTCCATGTCTGTCTACTCAAAAAGCATTCAAAAATTCTGCCCCAAGAATATTTTTGTCTGCTAAATATTAGTAGTTGAGTAATTAGTAAAAGAGCAAGTATGCCACAGAACTTCTTACTACTCTTCCCTACCTTTGCAAACAAGCAAAATTAAACCTCACTGCACATTGCCCATAATACAATTATCTGCTCTCAGCAGAGACTCCCTCTCAGCAAACCCTGTAATTTGTGTTGTTGCCAGTAACATCTTTCTGCTGCAAGCAACATCACCATCTTATCTTAGTCCAGCATCTGACATCCTTGGGCGTGGATCATTTTTCAGTGACTTTAGCAGGCTTGCAGTTAGCAGTGCTTTCATTTTCGCATGCTATACCTTTCGTCCAAGAGAAATTTTGGCTACTTTTGAAAGCTCTCTAAGGATTTTTCAAGATTAAATTATGAGATGCACAATTTAGCAAGGAACATAATATAAACGTCACTTAAAAATAACTAAGTTAATGCAAGACTGGATAGCTGGAATATTGTATTAGTAAGAAAGCCAATAAGAAATAAAGACTTTAGCCTAGAAGCATGCTAGGCACTTGCAGCCAAGCTCCTGTCCATTCTAACACTATTAAATGACTTAAGGCCAGCTATTTCAAATGTTTTGATCCTCATTTAAAGAACAGGGGAGTTATTTTTAAAAGTTGCCAGAAATGCAACAACACTTCTGAGAATCAGGATACTGCCAGAAGTGCTTGAATAAAAACATAACTTCAGGCACTAACGTTTTGCATGAAATAATGACTTACAAATAATTATTATTTCTCTGACAAGAACATTGCCTTTTGATGGACCTTTACAGAGAAAATTTAATATTGTTTTTTCTTTTACTGTTTTTTGGCCTATGTGCACATCTGTGCAGAGCTACTTTTGCAAGAGATGCTCAGCTCCTGGTTTCTGTCTTCAACTTACTGGCTTCCCAGCTGAGTCAGCAAGCTTTGGAACTCTAACAGCTCCAGTTACTTGGCTTAGGGAATTTTTAACTTTTGCCAGGTATCTGTTGGGTTTGTAAAGTCCCTGGAAGAGAACCACTGAATGATTTCACATAGGGCACCAACAGATGGTGGCAACATTTGGTGTCTATCAACCTGCATAGTATTTGAGCTGATGTCCTAGTTCCTGCATCCTGTTACAAATCCCTTCAACTAACCAGCCCCTTCACTGTGCTCACTTTGGATTTGGAGCAACTAATAAGCCATAAGCAGCAAATCAGTGCATGTGTAGGTAATTTCTTTTAATGGAACTGCTTGTAGCTGTGGTTAAAATGAAGTTTAGGCCTTGATAGTTCCTGATGTTTGGAGTGTGGAGACTGGAATATCACTATTGTCTTTGAGAGTACTTTACTGATTTCAATCTGGCAGTGGTGTTGAGGAGTACATTTAGTGTGGGTAACTCAGGGTGTAGCTGCAGTGTGAGCTGCAGGCTGGGCTGTGAGGGCCAGGAACCTGACCCTGAGCCCAAGCGGGCTCGGGGACCTGTGGCCCAGCCAGGGGACTGGACACTCAGGGACAGCAGGAGCCAACCACATAGAGTTTGGTGCACTTGGACTGTGAGGTTATAAAAGCTCGGGAAACCTCCCTGAAAGCGCCAGCTTGAGCTATTATTTCATTTTGTTATTCTGTTATTCTATTCTTTAGCTATTGCACCGTGACTAAGCTATTTTAAGGCTCTGGAGGTCTGGGACTCTGCTATGGGAAGCCCAGTGTGGAGCTGGTAAGGAGCCTTCTTGTGCCTATAGTTGGCAGTGTAGCTGGGAAGGTCTCTGGTCCCAGCACAGCTGGTGTGAAGATGACTCCAGAGTGGCTCCTGGATGGTCAGCAAAGTTTCCTCAACAGTCCCTTTTATCTGTTTGGAAATACTTTTCAATCCATTGCCTTCTAATATATATGTTTCTCAACCACACAATTTCCACTTCTGTAGACAGCATTCAAGAAATTTATCTTTAACTATATGTTGGCAAGGTTGTAGGAGGAATAAAACCTTATTTATAGATGCTTGGCTTTTAATTTCCATCTGACTTTTTGGCAAGCTTTAAGAATCAGACATGTTGTATCCTTGTTACCTTTAATAGAGTTTTAATGGATTAAAATGTTTCATGTTGAGTGCAATATGACATTTAAAGCAGGCTTTAATTTCCAAAATATATAATTTTCTACCCATCTACATTGCATAAACGTCCAAGGCCCTAATGGGGAATTATTTACCTTTCATTTCCTACAGAAATGTTTCAAATTCATTTTAAACAGCATTCATACTGGAAAAGTGATAGGTAATAGGCAGCCCATAAAATTTTTAAACTGAGAGAATCTGGAAAAGAACAATAAATTTTTTTTATCACTCTCTGTCAGATTTGTGTTAGACTGTATCCTTTCATAAAATAAATAGTGATTTTTTTGTGTAAGTGAACATATTTATGAGCTCAACAAACCACAGAACTTTTTTCCTGTGGACGTTTCAGAGCTAATAAAAAATAATTCTACAGAATCAGTGACATAATACTATCAAGTCCATTGACATTCAGTTAATCAACTCATGTTTTTGTAACAAGTCAGATGAACAGATACTCTTAATTTCTATTCTCTTCGGAGTCCTTTCAGCTAGCTCTTGCTTAGCTAAGGTCCTTCTCAAAATTATATTCATTTTAAACACAATTGGAGGCTCTTAGTTCAATGTCCCTACTCAAACTGAGTAGCACTTTACTCCAGATAAGTGATCTAATCTAAATCAATGGGGTCATTCAAGGTGTAAGATGCTACTTGATTTAAAATAATAAAATCACTGTAGTTGGAAAATTCCTTAAATTCTTTGAAACTTTTATAATAACTATGTCATTTATAATGTTAAGAATGATGGTGACTTGGAATACTGATGCTAAGCTGTGTCAGGGTTGTTTATAGATATTTGTGTTTGTTGAGCCATTGTTACTCACAAATTTTAGTTGTTTGTCACTTACTGACCCTATTTATCAATAGAGCTTGATAGCAACTGGGGAATTTAAATAACAAAAACTTTTGGAACAGGAATGGAGTATTTTTTCACTCACTTTATTATTGCATGGAAGATAAAATATAAACAACTGTCCAAATACCAATGCCATAGACTGGAAGAAAGAAGTAGAGAAGGGAGTGGTTTTCCTAGGGTTTTTTTCTGTGGTCTGAGTAAAAAACTCTTCTTCTGTGTTAGTACCCTGAATCTTCAACAAATGCCACTGGAAAGGGCAGGATGCTCAGCGTGACTTGGGATTGTGTTGGTTCTATTATCACTTAGACCTTTACCTGGAGACAGCTCTTAGGCATAGCTGAATATAATAAACCACACACAGCACTGGTTTATAGATCTCTCTGAAAAAATTGGATGCAGGGTGATGAAAAGTCCTGTAGGCTCTGATAAAGCAAATCAGGGTCACCTTAGTGCTTTGGGAAGAGGAGTTCTATAATGCAATGTAAAGTTGTGCTTGAATTAGTAGTAGTAGATACTGCTTTGTTGGTTCATTTAAATTAACTGCTCCAGCTGATTGAGTTGATTGAGGTGTTGGAATTATGTGGCTTCACTGCCTCTCACAGAAACATTGAACTTTAGAGCTTAGCTGTAGCACAGTGATATGTGGGTTCCATAAAAGTCTGACAGGAGGCTGATAGACATTTTTCTATCTGCTTTATTTTCCTCAGCATCTTTACCTGAAGAGAGAAGATGATATCATTAATGACAATATTAATAACAAAGCCCAGCAATGATCTTTGTCAATGCTGCTTTGGTCAGTGAGTTTTGTTACAGTTACTGTGGAAGAAGAGAAGATCAATGAATGAAATAATGGAATTACTAAGGAAATATGCTGTGCAGTTTGTGACCTTACAGTTGACAAACTTAAGACTGTTTGTAACAGTCCTAGTTCAGGCATGCAGTCGGGACCTAACTAGAAATTGTTTGGAGTAGCAACCTGTTTCCAGGAAAACAGAACCTTTATCAAGGTTTGCCAAGCTTGGTCAAAGGAACACCATAAATATTCTCCTAGTCCCCATCCGTTCCTACCCTTGTGTCAAGCTCTTTGGAGAGCTACAGGCAATAATCCCTTTGAACACTTTCTCTTTCCCCATGCAGTACACCTCTCCTGCTATTAAATGGCGTGATGTTGATTTTGCAGGAGAGCATTTACAATCCCTATTCAGGCTCCTGCCCAGATTTGTAGGAGAGTGTATCAGAATGCCTTCAGGAAGCATTCAGTTCAATCTGGTCTTTAGTTTGAAATACTTCTTCCAGCAGCCTTTTCCATCTCCTTCTCATGGTTAACCCTAATGGCCATACCCTCCTCACCTCAACCCTGTGGCATATATTCTCTCTTCTGTGTAAATAATTAATAACATATCAAAGTCTAGGAGGAAGCAATACAGAAGGGTTGTATTTTAATCCACCAAGTAGATTATTTTGAAACCCTCTCCTCTCCCTCTCTGCCCCTCGCATATCATGTTTCTGGCTTGAAGCATTCCTTCCTTTACTTACCTTAGTAAATCTGCATAAATATATGTACAGAAATGTTGTGTATTTTTCTGAACTTCAGCTTGTGCAGACTGAAAATACATAGAATATGTAAATATGCGAATATGTGAATATGAAAAAATGAGTATTAATGGAGATTTATATGCTCCTCTGAACACAGTAAATATAATTAATGCCTTCATATAGATGCTTGGACAATGTGTGTGTGTATATATATATTTTCATGTTGTAAATTCTTCATTCTTGGTAATTAATAGTAGCCTGCACAAATAATCTTACTGGATTCAGGTTTATCAATGGAAGTAATTACTTACCAATGGGAATAAGAGGGTTCACATTGTAGCCCAGAATGAAGTACTGATAAGATACAAAAAGACGGAAATGACATTATTGGGTAATTTCTTGTTACTAGCAGTCCTTACTCTTCATATTTTTAATAATAGTTAAAAATTGCTTTTCTATTAATGATAGTGCAGCTAATAGTTTTCATTACTGAACTTTACAGGCTTCAGTCTTCAGCTTTTCAGTCACAGAGTGTGATGGAATCATAGTTTATGAGGGTCCAGAGCTCAATCAAACCATTGCATTCACTTCATCAGCACCTGAAAACTGAGGTGAATGTTGAAAATGAACATTATGCTACTTACATTATATGGGATAAATGGAATTATGTACATTACCCTTCAGTGCAATATACCTTAAATTCAAAATTGGAATGAACATGAGGAAGGCAGAAAGCTGTTGATTTGAGCAAACTATTAAGCTACATCAAATGTGACTTCTGAGCAATAAATATTGAAAAGCTTTGCAGTCATAAACAATAATAAATACAGTGAATGGGTTCTAAACAAAATATTTATCTGCTTAATACTGTAGAGGTAAGCAGATGTCCTTGAATTGTTGCCAGACTGTGCTGAAATGAATGCACTATTTCATAAAGATGAATTTTGCAAACAAGCAGGACTTCAGAGACCCAGGCCATTAAAATACATTACCGTATCTTGACCACTGGCGTTTTGTGACAATGGGAACCATGCTTTCATGGGTAAGAATTTCAAAGAGCTCTGTGGACATTTTTCCTAAACATTGTGTGGATGCATGGAAGCATAAAGAATTATGCAGTAAATTCTGTGGCTGAGAGATATAACTGGCATGTTACAAAGTTGCCTGCTTACAAGTACTGTGCTGATGGCATTGCTATTCTTGACATTATAATTCCACTGCTTTCAATTCTCTGGAGATGATAAACCCCAAACAACACAGTGCCACAAGCTAAGGGAGATGGCTGGGGTTTTGTGACAATGCTCTGAAAGAGAGGCAGAGACATTATGAGGTTTGTCAGAGAGCATAAAAGCCTTTATGAAGCAAGAGAATTAGGCTTCCTCTGTTGTTTCTTACCATATCCAAAACTGATAGTGAGGAGAGTTGTTTCCAACAACTGCTCAGTTTCTAGCTTTTAATAGTTAATGGGAGGTCAGGTTATAAGCTGAGATCAATCCCAGAGTAATAAATTCTACATTATTATATTTGTCTTTCTTGAAATATAAACACCAGAGGATCTATTCTCAAATGGCTTCCGACCCATTTTTTCCATAATTAATACAGGAAATTCGAAGAACGTGACTCCCCGTACAGCTCAGACAGAGGCAGATCTGTATTCATCAGCATGGATTAATTAGTCTTTTACCAGACACACAGTTACTTTGAAGAGCTACAAAATGGGCAGTTATAAAGGAGGGAAAGCTTTCTCATAAAAACCCATAAGCCACATGTTCTCGTGAATAAGAGATACTTTTTTTAACTTTGATGTTTATTCTATGTTGTTTAAGATTTACAGCTAGATTTATCCCGCTCCACTGACATTGACCTTGCCTTCAGTGTGGCAGCAGTATGGAACGAATTGCTCTTCCCTGGTTGATTTGAAGGGCAGTATTTAACAAAAAAATGCAGCAAAGATTCACTCTGAATAAGAACAGCAGAGCCTCTCATTGTTCAGATCTGAAGACTTACTTCTGGGTCATTGTATTCAGTATGACTCCACCATGCTTGGCAGGCTTTTTCTTTGTCTTCTAAATTGGGTAAACACATCTGTTACAACCAAGAAAAGGAGAATTATGCACTGCCACTTAAATCTTAGGGACTATTCTAACAGCTCCATCTGTGACATTGAGGTGCAAGGAGTTGTTTTTTTCTTAGCCTTCTCATTTTTGTTACTTATAAGAACCTCATTCATGTCCTGACACAATGTTTTATGAAGTCAACAGAATGGCTGTCACTGTTTTTAATGAGCTTTGGATCAAGCCCCCAGTTTTTCATCAGCACAGAACAAATCCTTTCACTCCAGACACCACAGTGGCATAAACTCCATGAAGGTCCCAACTTGTCAGTTGGAGATTTGGAGTCAACAGTAGCAGCGAAGAGGAGAGCTTGGGGACCATCAGCAGTGATATTGCCTGTCTAATGTGTCTTTGTTTTGGGATGTATTGTAACTGGAGGTTAATGACACACAGCAGATTATTGTACATTTCAGACGACTGCCTAGGAGGAAAGCAAGGGTGGGAGAGCAGGAGGAGGAGAGTTTTGTCACACACATTCCTAAACCAGACACCTTTTGCCCATGTCCATTACCAATCCCTGGCACTGCTCCAATCTTCACTACTCTTGGAAAACTCTTTTTATAATAAAGATAAAACCTGATATCACTTAAAGTGTAAGTGAAATCTTAAATAACAAACCTGCTATTGTCTTTGCCTTTGGTGAAGAAGTTGACAAACTCTCCTGAAACACATGCTGGTTGGTATTTTGGCTTCAAGAGAAAAGCCAGCAGATCCATTTGAAGCACAGTGAAACTATCCCACAAGAGTATTAATATAAAGTGAGATTTACAGTTACTTTAGTGGTGTGCACTGTGCATAAACTATTATGGATTGCACTGCCAAAAAGCCCTAATTAATAGGCATGTAATTCCATAAAGGAAAAGTGATGTTAGAAATAAATATATGAGATCATTTCAAAAAGACCACATGTCCTTTTTGCATTACCACTGGCATAAAGCAGTCTTGCTCAGCAGTAGAGTAAGATTTTGAGACATCTGGGAGTTGAACAAGTTGTGTAACTGTATAATTCTTCTTGGCTTTGGCTTTAAAAGTCCCCATGTTCAAGGGATTTTAGATTCCTTTATATGCTAACAGCATTTTTGGTCAACCTTGAAAGGAAGCGTGAGAGTTATAATTATGTTGTTATGTGCTGTCTCCTTACATAGACATGGGAAGTATGGAGAGAGCATTGGGTGGAATAAACTGAATTACTTTTCATAGAATCATGGAATGGTTTGACTTGGAAGGGACATGAAAGATTATCTAGTTCCACCCCCCTGCCATGGGCTAGGATGTTATCCACTAGATGAGGTTGCTCAAGGCCCCACCCAACCTGGCCTTCCAGGGATGGAGTCTCCACAGCTTCTCTTGACAGCCTGTTCCAGTGCCTCACTACCTTCTGAGTAAAGAATTTTTTCTTGGTGTCTAATCTAAATATTTTCTCTTTTAGTTTAAAAATATTCCCACTTGTCATATCATTAGCTATTTAATAAAATAGATAAAAATGTAATCAAAATAGATAAAATGCAATAAAATTGAGAGTACTCACACTTCAAGACAGTACAGGACAGATAGTAAAACTAGACTTCTGTATTTACAATGCATTAACCTATCTCCCTAAGCTTTGACCTGTCCTCATGGAAAAGGAGTAGATAGCTTGTAGTGACTTGTCCAATGAAAGATCAAGTGCATGTTCAATTTGCCTGCTCTGTGCTGTTGCTGTTGTTTAGATATAAGTTTTAAATGGAAAATGTCCGGATATGCTGCTATTTTAGTTCTGAGGAAACATGCTGGAGATGAAGTTAAGCACCTGAGTGCTAAGTGGTTTTGGATTACAGCACTTGTTTCAAACAGATTATAGATTTTGTAAGTGCACCCTGGATATAATGTGTAAAGATTTCCACTTTTAAAAGATGTACATTGAGCATTATGCAAATAAGCCATTGCTTACTCAGATGGTAGAATAATCTTTTTGTCCTGACGTGACAAGTAAAGTATGTTTCCACTTGTTATCCCCATCTGTCACAAGATGATAAA
Organism: Promerops cafer; assembly: GCA_013398275.1. NCBI lineage: Eukaryota > Metazoa > Chordata > Aves > Passeriformes > Nectariniidae > Promerops > Promerops cafer. The sequence continues at coordinate 699,296 of VZSE01004172.1, read as the reverse complement.
CCTCAGATCTGTAAAAGTCTTATCTGAATGTATTTGTTAACATCTTGCTTTGCTGGCCACCATCATGTATCATTTTCATTGTGTAAATAAGTAGCTGCATTTTTTTTTTTGTCAGCCACGAGGCAACTGGAATCACTTGATTTTTCCAGATAGGTCCAGTTGAGGAAAGCATTTAGTTTAACTCATCCCTGTTCTACACATCACAGAAATATGTTCATCAAGCATAAGCTTAAGAACTCTTCCAAACAGATATCTGAATCAGAGCTATGGTATTTCAAGTCATTTCATTTGCAATTAAGTTATATTCAGTGCTGATTACACAATATAAAACCCACTAATATTTCACTTGCTGCATAATTTTTAGAGATAAAGACCTCTTCGCATTGAAATTTACTACGTGAGGACCTGATTTATGAAGGGCATATGATTTCCACGTGGGTTTGCATGGGTGCAAGTGGGCTGATTATATTTCTTTCTCTTTTTTGTTTTTTTTAACAGCGGGGACAACGTATATCTTTAGCAAAGGTGGTGGACAGATCACTTACACGTGGCCTCCCAACGACCGGCCGAGCACTCGAGCGGACAGACTGGCAATAGGGTTTAGCACTGTGCAAAAAGAGGCTGTGCTGGTGCGAGTGGACAGTTCTACTGGCCTTGGAGATTATTTAGAGCTGCATATCGTAAGTATCAGCGCCAAAGGCGTCAGATTTCTTCCTGTCGTGGTTGTTCTTGCGTTTGTGGGGTTTAGACTTATCTTGTCTGACTGTAGTTATAGAGTTAATGAACCTTTTGGGGTTAATAGTGAACTTAACGGTACTGGTTTATTGCAAATGATGGTGTACAGGGTCTCAGGCATACTCAAAATGCCCTTTTTTTTTTCTACAGTGCTACTTTTAATGGCTTTTCAATTAAAAATCATACTGAGATACCTGTACAGATAGAGCAGTTTATTGCAGTGTAATTACATGGAACAGGATTTAGCAGTGTCAGAGGAAGGTATGTTTATCCTGGGGGATTTAATCTGGAGTCTAATGGTGGAATTGCTGTATCACAGCTGACTGTGCTTATTGTTAATATTAGAATTTGTCCTCTGATTTCACCATTCTTTTGTGATGGTAAATTTAAGCAGAAAGACTGTAAGGCTAGGAAGTCTTAAAAAGTAATTTCAGCTGCCTTAAAGCAAGGACCTAGCAATCAAAATTGAAAGCATATGGAGTTTTATGGCATCATAAATAAATGATCAATTGAGAAAAACGTAACTAGAGCAGTATAAAATTTTGTTGTTTAGATTAGTCTCAACTTTGTTAATGTGTTAGTTTGATTTTTATTTGAGAATGTCTCTACTTTCAGGAACAGTTGAGTTCCTTTTGAATGAAATTACTTATTGATCTATAACCAATTACACTTTTACCCTCAGAAAACATTCAGCAGTGATCATTTTCAAAATTAGATGGGATTAGGGTATTCAATCTTCTCAGACACCTTTTTCTCTGCAAAGGCACTCTTACATTGTGGACGAAGGTGATTTTTTATTTATTTACTGTCTTGAGTAAATAAACAAAAAAAAAAGAAAACCTTAAATAAAATTCAGAGGTTGTCTATATCCTTATCTTACATTGAATCACACGGACGAAATAGTTGGCTGGTATTGTGCAATCTTAGTTTAAAAATGTGAACAAAGCAACTTCTCCCAGGTGCCAGAAAAACTGAGAGCCTACATATTTGAAGGCAAGTATTGTGTTGCTAGATAGAATTTAAATATTTGCTTTGCAAACACCAGGTGCCTTGTTGTAATTTACCTCTTTTTTTTGCAATCTCAGAGCAAACCCACTCTCTGTGGTCAACAGAGTTACTTTCTTCTTACAGTTTTTTCTTGTTCATTAGCATACAAAGGAATGTTTTCTTTGTAATTTTACTATACCTGAAGTCTGTAAAAGCTATAATATTTGTTTGCTCTTCCATCTAGCCTGATATTTCTATTTTAAAGCAAACATTATGTTCATTAATGATGAGTTTGAGATGAAAAATTATTGCCTGCTCATAAATGTTTGTGGTTTTCAATTTTTTTTTCTCAAATAGCTTTCTAATACCCGTGCTGTAGCAAAAGATGGTAAAATAAAAGAATAATTGAGAGTTTTCTATGGTCAGACACACTACCAGCTTAATAGGGATGGGGAAAATGGTAAATTATACTTTAGTGGTTCTTTTGACATTTCTGTGAAGCAGCAAAGCCTTTTATCATTCTGCTCTGTGAGGTGATATCGGCCTCCCCCTGCTGCCTTTGCGAGGGACTTTGGGATCCTCCCTGAAGCCTGCTCTGCTTCAGAGCAAAATGGTAACTGAGTGAAATTTCACTGGAATGAGGTTTGACCTTCTGAGAGCAGCTTCAGTGCAGTCTGTCCCTGGAGTGGAGACACTGAGGGATTGACCTGAAATCCTAAGACATTGGGCAAGGATTTTTATAATGGTTGTCACTGATAGATAAAGCTAGGAAAACTATTGGGATATAATTTCCCAGAATCTAATTCAAATAAGGATAATATTCAAAGGGAAGTTGAAAGGCAGTATTTTCAAAAGCACTTTTGACACCAAAGACCATATATCTCATTAAAGTCAGTTGAGCTGCAGATACTTCTGAGAATTTTACCTGAAATCCATTTTAGCTCAGAAAGATATTGTGAGATATCACAGTCATAAAAATGAAGAGAACATAGAAACAGGGAGGTCTACATATGTGTTATATTTGAAAAATAGGTAATTGGATCTAAATGTTTCCATATTGGCAGCTACTGTGTTAAACCAGCTGTAATAAAAACAGTAGGAGGGGTTTGTCATTCAAAACTTCCTTCTTTCACCAATGTTGAGATGCCACTAGGAGTGTCTTATCTACTAAACTACCAGAAACATGCTATGGATAGTGGAAGGAGATAAAACTAGAAGGAGGGGAGTGTTTAATTCTGCATGTTCTTTTGCATGCACCCACTGACCTGTTTGTGCCACGGATATGCATGAGCAAAAAGTGCCTGTGTACCTTGAGATGCGCTGTGCATGGATAACTCACCTGTGCGTGGTGGCAAAAAGAATTGCACTGGAACTGTTGCTTTAAAACATTTAGATTATAGCCCTCACTAGCATGTTGGGGAGGGTGCTTGAGAGCTCTGAGGTAGCTTGCTTTTAACCTTCCTCGGTCTAGAAATGGAAGAGGAAATTACAAGTTCGATTATGGTACTTCAGCGTGTGCTAGCCCTCTTTATTATTCTGTTTACTTAAAGACAATATAAACATAATAATGAAGTCAAGCTTTTAAGAAATTCTGATTTTAAAAATTGCTGCTTGATCACCTGAGTCACACTTTTGGTGTTAGTTTAGGAACATATTTATTTAAAGTAATCATTTAACCTCTCTCATTGTTATGAGAAACATTTTTAAAAATGTGTAGTCCGCGTTGCTACCAGACGCTTAACAGTTCCAGTACAAATACTTTAAATTCCAAGATAGATTATTATAAAACTTCAACTGTACTGTAGCAGCATAAATATAAAGGACTGTTTATGTGTATGATACATATGCAACACAGTACTTTAGGAAAGGGATTTTAAAAAGTTTTAATCATCCAGAGCTGCAGCAATTAGCTTTCATTTCAATCACTTGGCTTGTACAGAAGTGGTCTCCTGTGCTGTCTCTGCTGGGAGATCTAGTTCAAGAGGAAATGGATATCCTACCTAAAAGTCTACTGCCACTTCCTCTCCTGTGGATGGATAAATGAAGGACAGATAACTCTGATAATTACCACAAGCTTCCTTTTATGCTTCTTTTCAAGACATGGTCTGCATCCATCTCCATGTCACATAGAAAAAGGCAGTAGCTTTTCATGCAATGTTCAATTAATCACTATGTGCACTCCTGTCCTTAACTTTTTGTCTGACTTCTAGTGCCCTTAGGTAATTCAGTCAATGATTCCTGTTCCTACCTCCACTCTTCTTCCCACCCTGTTATCCCACGTCATTAGAAAGCAAAGTGTACAAATATATGAATGTCATTGTCTTCCACAGGCACTGTGCTGTTGCTACCTCGAATTTTTTAGCTTTCCTCTGGTGAGGAACAAAGTGAAGTTAGACAAAGATATCACCTTAAAGAGCAACTTAACAGGACTTAGCCCTTTCTGTCAAAGCTGGTGGCATAGGAAACTGTAATTCTCTGTTGCACTGTTGCACAAGGGGTATTTGCTCTGTTTGAGAAGAAGGATATATTTCCATCAACAGACTTCAGCCATTATAAAAAATTATATATAAATTATACAATGTTTTCATCTTTCATTGTTAAAATGAAAGACTTTATAACAACATGTTACATTCTTTATGCCTGATGGAAAGAATCAGCAGTTTCTGTGTCTCCTTTGTCTGTGTCATTTGTTTGAAAATCAAAGTATTTGCGGAGCCCAAAGCAGCTGTTTTTATGGTGATAGCTGATTTTGAAGTTAAGAACAAGAAATTTGCATGGAGCATAAGGCCAGCAGAGCATTTAAAAGTATAAAGCTTTGGCATTCCAGAGAAGACACCCAGCCAGGGCACATGAACTCCTTAAGCTGAACTGGTCACCTCTCCTAACTCAAGCAGGGTGAGAATGTACTAATTAATCTTATTTACAGGTATGGACCTGCTGAATTAAGTGAAGTGGTGAGGATCATTCTCATAGGAGACATTCAGAGGTCTAAAATAAGGAATAAGGCAGATGTGGCAATGTTTTGAATTTGTCCTAACCCTCTCCAGGAGGAAAGTGGGGGGAAATGCCCTGTGATTCCAGTGAGAGAACAGTGACAGTCTGTCTATACTTAGGACACAGAAAACATATCCAAATAAAAAGAAATAAAATTCAGGGTAGATGGTAGTAGATATTTTTTATTTCATTCTGTTTCATGTCACTAGGAAACAATATTTGAGGGGAAATGCTAACCAATAAGATTAATACCGTGATGATAAAGCATGATAAATACTTCAAAAGATTTGCTAACACATTACCTGAAAAAGTAGGGTAGGGTTAAAACAGATGGTATCAATATATGCAAGACACAACACAATTAATCTGAAATACTGTGAAGATGTGGCATTGATGGATTAATCAATATTGTCCTTAGACTTCCAAGATGTGTTTGTGAGGCCTTCAGAGTTACAATTAATGACTGAGGTGAACAGTCATGGGAGCAGAAAGATTGTATGTCTTACAGAAAATAGAGTTTTGGATCATGAGTAAAATCAGTTCATGCTCTTTGTCCCAAATACTTACATACTACATATATTATTTTTTTTAATTGTAGAAATGGCATTTTTTATTTTAATTTTTAAACTTTCAGCAAACTTAAAATGAGTATTGTTTCCTACTACCCTCCATCTCTTAGTTATACATATGCAGTACTCTGCTACACCAGGCTTTTAATAGCTGACTCTGTTAGACTTTATTGTACATATCCATAAAATATAGATAATTTTAACTTATGCAAGTATAATGACCTTCTCTCAAGTGAGCAGAAGGAGAAAACCTCAAGTGAGGATCAGAGTTCTGTGTTTGAGTGTATCAGGGAAAGAACTGCAATATTTTATGATAAATACATTTGTTATTCTCTTTTGAATACTTCCCATGTTTTGGGCTTAATGTCTAATGGAAAGTCAATTGATTTTTATTGACTTGGTTGTATTTGGATCAATTCCTAGAGAGCTGGATATACTTTCAGTGAGATTGATGATAAAAATACCTTTGATTTTAGTGGTTTGTATTGGAGCTAATTAATTTTCCCAGGAAGAGTTTATTAATATTTAAAAAATAATATTTCTAGAATATTATTTCTTCTAATAATCATCATTCAAATCTAGAATTCCTTATTATTATATGCATACCTATGGAAAGCAAAGATTTGGGAAAGCCAGTGTTGGCTTGTATATTCATGAAACAGTAATGAGTTTAAAACTGAATTATTCACATCCAGGAAGGGATTTAAAAAAAACCAACAAAAAAAAAACAGGCAGACCTAGTTTTCAGAAATCTGATATTTCAGAAGTGCTGAACATGCACAACAGTGGCTAAAGTCAATGGAAGCTGAATGTAGTCAGCACCTCTGAAAACCAGGTCATCATCATATCAGCTAAGTGGGCATCAGGGATCACTTGGGAGCCCTGGAAAGACTTTAGACCATTATGTTTATCAGAGTTGTGCTTTTTAATATTCTGCTACCTTGAAGTACAAGAAAATTTCATAAGGCTGATGTTATCTAATTCTGAATTCTGTTATTATTCAATATTTCTTTATTATGCTTACAGATGGGATATTTATTTGTGATTTCTTTTTTCATTTATATATGTGAATGTAAAATGCTATAGGAAGTTTAACTGTTATGGACAGTGATTGGTTTCTTTGGGGAACAAAAATCCCAGCAACCAGACTATACATTACCATTAAAACTGAAAAAAAAATTACTATGGAAGAATGATTTCCAGACTTGCTTATGGGTTTGAATAAAAAAACCCCAGTGCAATCAAAGAAGACTCATTTATGGGACTAGACAGGTAGGTGAAAATGCAATTCAATGCACACAAACATTAAGTTAATTAGAATGGGAGCAATGAATTAATCTAGGGAATTTGTGCTAAATGCAGCAATCATTTACCTCACTGATCAGGTTAAAGATCTAACTTTGTAGGAAAGAAAATAAATGAATCACTGAGATGGTCAAGTCATGCCTTGAAACCATGAAGTTAAGTTATTCTATTGTATTAGCAGAGACAAAGATTAAAAAAGCTCTGAAAAGGGTTTTTGTTATATAAGGTACTTTTTAATGCCTCGTCTTGAATACTCTGCACAATCTGTTATCTCACATTGAGCAACAGTAGTCTGTTCTTGCCATAAACAGGTCAAATTGCTGAGGGAAGGTTATGGAAATGTGCTAATTTTGGCACAGAAGAGACTGATACCTTACTATGAAAAATGAAAAATGTGAATGGAATCTGTACAGCTGATGTAATTAAGCAGTTTGACTCTGACTGCCATCATGGAGTACTTCTAGGAGAAATCCTGTTGTTTTGTGGAAGGTCTGATCTCCCAGCTGATTGCCTGGTTCCTCAGCCTAGAAATGTGCTTGGGGGAGGCAGCTCTTTTCATTTTCTTCCTCTATCTTGGGATAAAATAGAAATTCTCGCTTCCCTTTACCTGGCAAATAACTCCTTTATGCATCCTGTTCCTTTTGTGCTTTTGGGAGAGCACAAGCCTCCTTCCCAAAAAAAAACATGCTGTGTAATGGGGTCACCACCTGCCAGCCCCTTGACCAGAGAAAATTGCACAGCCAGTAGGGCCCAAGTTCCCAGCTAAAATACCATGTCAGTGGCACAATGCTCCAGCCCTCAAAAGTGATGAACCTCCTTTAGTGTTTCCTTCTAGAAAAGGTGTAAAGCCTGGCTGAAGGTGGGTGGATCTTCAGAACACTTCTGGCCCACATATATCAGAATCAGCTGAAAACAATATGGAAAGAATTGCATGTGGCCGTGGTGTTGTATGAAGATATTGTACACATCAGGTAGTGGATTCTAAATTCCCTTCTGATCCCGCATATCCCAAAATTACACTGGAAACTGAATCCATCTGTTGGCAGAACTGCTTAAGATCCAGAACTTTGGTACTGAATTTGATGGCAAGTCTTCCTGTGACTTTACTGTTGCAAACTGTGCACAAATGGAACCTTAGATCTGGCATGAGGAGAGAATGTAAACATGGAAATTAATTTTCTTGTTGAGCTTAAAAAAGCACCAAGATCAGGAATAGAAGGGGTTTGGCCTGGGTCATGTTATATTAGTAACAAAAACACTGCATTTTTAAGAATTCAAGTGGACCAATTTGGAAAAGCAAGCACAAGACCAAGCATATTTAATTAGCACAAACTTGAAGAGGCTCATGACCTCTTCATAAAGCTCCTCTAATTTTTACATTGTCACTTCTAAAGCTCTGAAGTACTCTATGGATTAGATCCAGTCATATTTTCAAGGATTATTTCTGTCTCTTCCCTTTCCCTTGTTCCCCAACTCTTTCTTCTGCCATGTCCCCAAACAGATTCGTGTGTTGTGCAAATTGAGCAGTCCCAGTGAATCCCAGTGAAAACAGGTGGCAAACATCCAGGGGTCTCGGGGATTGCAAACCTTTTCTTTCCCATGAAGTGAGGCACAGGAAGGAACAGGGGAGTCACCTCAGGTGGTGACTGTATGGTGTACTCACATGGAAGAACTTTGTGATGAGAACCATTGGTAAGTTCTGCTTGATTAAAAAACAAAAGCAGCAACAACAAAGCAAATAAGCATGTGGCCAGAATTAGGAAGTATATCCTTTGGTGTCAAGGCTTTTCATGTATAAATAACAAACTTCTGGCTTCAGAAAGGAGGACACGGGAATTCGTTTATGACGTACAGATAAATAAATAGACCATCTTGCTTCCCACCTTTCCTAGTTAATGTTATCTCCTCTCATTGACGTTTTAGGTCCATCACAATCTAATCACATACTTGTAATTCAAAATTCCTGGCACTGGCTACTAGCCAACATCCTTGTGTATGAAGGTTGCAGATATTTTAATAACTTGGCACCAACTCTCCCAGAACATTGCCATGTATAAAAAGTGCCAATGAAAAATTTAGCAGGCATTTTAGTAACTTTATTAAGATTAAAAGGATACTTGACTATTTGAAATAGCAGAGCCCCTGAGGTGTTCACTGTAACCTGGCTGATAATCCAAATGAAGAAGGAACTGAAATACAGAAAATTATTGTCATTATTTGGAGAATGAGAGCTCTGGATGACTGAGAGGGAAATCCAAGAGCAGCCTACTTTTGTCCACTTTATGGGGGTAATATTCTGCTTATTATATTTAGACATAGATATAATAGTATCTATATTATAAGCTTATACAGCTTATATATACCCAGTTATACCCAGTCATGTAAGAGAGTCAGCCCTGATAATATTTCCAATCTTATTCCTACCTGGTTCTTGTTTAATTTTAGAGAAACAAAAGAAGATTTGTACTCCCTCCTCCCTGCTGGGCATGCCTGGCTCCACACCAAGTGGAAGGCACGTGTACCCAGTGTGTCAGAAGCCGTGGCAGTGCAGGTTGGAGACAGGTTTCAGGCACTTTGGGCAGACAGCGTGTGGTTTGGAGAAAAAAAAGAAAGAAAGGACAGACTGGAGCAATGGCATCACATTCAGCATGTCCTAGACTATGCTTTTAGCTCCTAATGGCAGCCTGAATAAGGGGCAGTGACACTCAGACTGCTGTTGACCCACTGAAGAAGGGCCAGGTTTGCACAGGACAGATCAGGGTTTGTTTCCTACGAATAAAAGCCAGAATCCAAGATCTGGCCCATTAACTCCCTGTCTTTTAAATTTATGAGCTCTAAGTGAAGATAAGGATGAAGTGTGCACTGCAGCACAAAGTACCAGTGCAGTGGTTTTTCAGTGGATATGCAGTATGAACAACATTATTTTTAATACCAGTGAGAGTGATTAGCCTATTGATGCAGAACGAGGGCAAAAGTGCTGCTGGTGATCTGAACAGATTCTGATCCTAACTCCAAGTAATTCTCATCCTATCACTTCCACTATCGATTTGTTTGAAAATATTGCAGAAATATGAGTAAGTACGAACAGGTTCTACATCAAGCCAGAAAACTACTGCTGGAAGGTGAGGTGCAGAAGCAATTTACAGAGTCTGCTGCTTTCCTTCAGTCATTTGTTTAAGTAAATATTGCTAATATAGTTAATCACTTTGTGCAAACAAGGAAAGCTCATCTTAATACTATTCTGGTTTTGTGAGATACTACCTTAATTGTAACTTACAATTAGTTAATTAGACCACTTACTTAATTCAGATTTTGCTCTGTGAAGCCTCAGTGTCATCACCAAATTGAAAACTTCTCTTCACATTTTATGCTAGTTTGCTTTTTTCCTTCTAGTCTGTTTCATGGTCTTGAGCCTTTTTCCCTGTTTCCTTACACCACTGTGTCAGTGAGGAGGAACTGGAGTAAAATCACTGGATGAGTGTAGGGGAGAGTGGAACTGGACACACAGGGCTTGGCTCCTACCTTCATCCAATTAACTTACTTAACTTTTGTAGTCTTTGGCACTAGCTCATTGCACCAGGGCTATGCAGGAAACAGAGCCAGAGCAGGGAATTTATTTGTGTTTTCTGAAACCATGGCTGCCAGTTGTATCTTTATTTTCCTTTCACTTACTTTCCTGTGCTCTTTAATCACTGTCTCTCTTACCTTGACACCCTTGACATCAGTGCATCTCTACTGCTGGTGGATCACTGAGCAGCTTATTGCTTTCTCTCCCAGCAACAACCACAGGTGTACAATATTTGCCTTCCCTTTGAATCTAGCAGTGATTCTTCCCACTTGACAGTGGGCTGTGGCCGCGGGTTTCCCTTTCTTTTGTTCATTTTTTTTTTTTTTTTTTTTTTTTTTTTTTTTTTTTTGCTTAGATCATACCACTCAGAGGAATTCCTGCAACAATAACAGACAGGATAAAGATTTAATGAACTGATACTGTCAGTGTTCTGTGTTCTGGTGGCTTATGTTTAATATAACAATCCCACTAACAACAGGTGAATTTCCCTGTTAAGTGTTTGGAGAGGCTTAAATATCTAGCTGTTTGTGAAAGCCCATTTACACTGAAACATGCTAATGCTTCAGAGGGTGGATTAGCTGAAGGAACTGACTCATGCATTTCCTGGCTTTCAATAATTACCTAGCTTACGTTGAATAAGGGATGCTGAGGAACAAAGAAAAGACACAGCCCTTCAGTTTTGCCCGTTCTCCGTGAAATTATCCCGAAGCCTTCAGTGCAGCAGCATGAAGCTACTAACGTGGCTTTAACTTCTTGTGCTGGAATTTGTAGGTGATGATCTATGCTCAGTCAAGGGTGAAATGTAAGCCCAGATGTTCCCTCAGGGAGATGTAAATCACACTTGCTGCTGCAGCATTACACATTATTTGTGGGCTAGGAAAGCTGCCTGTACAGGACTGGGAATTCTTCCCTCTGTTATTCCACCATTGGGTCAGGTACTCTGCTTCATCCCAGGCCTCTGGATTGAAGGATGAGGATGAAGCATTACAGCCTCAGAAGATATCATCATGCTCCACTTTGGGTCCAGAATCTCTTATTTTTAGTTCAGCCCTCCCCCTTGACAGACTTGCAACTTACTGCCTACAAACTGAATGCAATAGACTGCCTTCTTCCTGTCTGCTGTGAAACCCCATGAATGTCCTTGTTCCCCATATGGGGCTTTTTTCCCTGACCCAGTGAATTCCAGGGAACAATAGAGAGTTCCTGGAGCAAAAGTACTCAGCGTTTCCCTAGGAATAGCAGAAGGAATTTTTAAGGCTGTCAGTGGATTATGTAGCAGTACCCTCTCTTTTAGGGACAAGAACTAAGAGCATTATCATACGTGAAGCTACTTTACAGTAACTTCTGCCGACCAAAATAAAAAGTAGAAAGATTATTCTAGAGAGCCTTAATAACCACTCAGCATATTTGATAATGCCACTGCTGTCGGTATCATACTCACCACGATGTTTAATAACTGAACAGATGCAGCTCACTAGAGCACCACATGGTAGGCAGCAGCAGGGAGTCCCATTTGACAAGTTGGTTTTGGTTTATTTCCTTCCCAGAGAGCCTTCCCTGATATCCCAGGTTTCTGTAGTGTTTTGATTTGCTACTCAGCAAACAGGAAAAGGCAAGGGAATTCTCTATTGCTTGTTTCCAAAGCAAACAGGGTTTTGATGTTTTAGTGAATGTGCTATGAAATTCCTAATTAAGCTCATATAAGGCACGTTTTAATGTCAAATTGCCCACCCTTGATCTGAAAAGATTTGGGGTTTAGCAGGAAGCATATACCTGTATGCATGGACTGTTTGTAGGACAGCAAATATGCTGGTTTTTGGAGGTGACTTCCTATTTGAGGATTTTTATTTTCTTTTAATTGCAAGATTTTGTGTATACATCTGCATGTCCCTTTGCACACTGAGCAGTAACTCTTGGCTGTAGTAGTGCCATGGGATGCTGCAGTTGTTTGGTGCTTCTAGATTTGCTCTCCATGGAACAATACAGAGGAACATTTTGTAAGACTTTCCAGTCTTCTAATTGCTTGCCTAGAAAAACACCTGAGTATATACTCTGAGGCTAAAAGAAGATGGCTCTGCTGTTAATATATTCTAAAAAATCAGTGGATAATAGAGAGGAGATAATGAAACCATGGCTATATGATTTGGGTATTTCTTTCCAAGAAACATATAAGAATAAAATAATTAAGATGGGAACAAGACTAAAAGTGCATCAAAACTCATGTTATCCACCACATATTGCCTGGTCCATAAATAAACACAGAAAGTCCATTGGTTATATTTCTTTATTAATGTAGTTATATACTTAAAGATAGGTGCTGCCAAGGGCTAAATTAATGGGCAACATCTTCCCCAGACCTAAAAACTTGTCACAACTTAGTTCTCAGCTGAGATGCTCCTTTGGAAGATATTTAAGATTTCTGGGGTTTTATTCCTACTCTACTTTTTGAATATTTTGCTGGCTATTTAAACTGATATTCTTAAAGCATTGATTTTCTTTTCTTTCCTCTTGCTTTTCACTGCATATTCAAACTCAAAAAAACCACCAGCACGTCTCCTTGTCACAGCTGTAGTGTGGTACATGATGACACCAAGCTGTGCTAGTGTGGGAGGAGGGGAGACAGGGGTTGCAAGCACTGTGAGAACTGATTAAAATTCAAAATGAGCTTGATAAAGTGGAGAAATAATCTGAAATCAGGAAGATGAATTTCTACAAAGGAAAGCGCCGATTCCTGTACCTTAAGATGGAAAAATCAAATGCACAGCTATAAAATGAGGAATAATTGTGGCCTAGAAGTAGTTCTACAGAAAAGATTGGGAAGTTACAGCTGATTGCAATTTGCTGCAGACACAGACAAGCATCAATCTGGGATGCATTGACAACACAGGGGGTGGCAGAGGAGGAAAAGTTTGATGTTCGCACAGTTCTGCTGGGATCTCAGCTGAACAAGGATGTCCAGTTTTGAGTACGTGGCTTTTCAAAAGGAGGTAGGCAGACAAGGCAGCTACTAAAAGAATCAGCAATATACTCTAGTTTATTGAATGCTCTAGTTTATTAAATTCCCAAGACGAAAATGAAGGAATGGGCTCTGTTTTGTTCATAAAAGGGAAGACAGAGAGTGACTGGTCATGAAAGCATACATATAGTACATATAGGTTATTAAAAATCATGACCATGGCTAATCTGCGTTGCCTGTCTGTCAGCATAAGGTAAGAAATAGCTGGTTTAATTCCAACAATGTTCTTGGGTATTGGAAAAAATTTTCTGCTTGATGGCTAGCAGTGGAGCTGGCTCTGTAGGCAGGCCTTGTTAAGTTATGCTTTTGAGATCAGGCTCCGTTCCTATTGGCATTGGGAATGCCGTGGAGACTTCTGCCATGTGTTTTTGCTAAAGATAGCCTGGATGTGTTCACTGTTGCCACCAAGGGGTGGGTAGAGCAGGTTCTTCTTAGGTTGCACGCTCCCATTTATGCTGCAGTTTTTAGCTGGAAGGCTTGAGTCCAGGAATGATCTAAGGAATGCTTGGATGTAACCACAGTGAGGTTCTCTGATGTCATTCCTAAAGACCCAGAAAAGGGAGAGAGTGAGTTGCTGTTGCTGAGCAATTTCTTTTAATATCCACTGGTCTTAGTGTCAGCAGCAATCTCCAAGACTGTGCAGCAGCACCAGCTAGAACCTGCTCTCCCTCTGCCATACCAACATCCCCTCTTGTTTAACACTAGAGAACTGCTTTGCTGCTAAATGTGGGAAAGAAATGAGGATCTGTAAGACTGGGAATTGCTCTCCAGCCCTGCAAAGGCCTGTTGGTGTGTTCTTCCCTGACTGTTGGCATGTGCCTGCTCGTCAGCTTGTGGGAAAGGTGCTGGTGATGTAACTAAGTTTGCCTCCTCGCCCACCTCTCAAATGTTAGCAAGTGTTTGCTTTGGTTGATGTGTGGGAGTGGTGAGGTAATTTGAACCATCCTGGTGGAAATCCAAAATAACCCCAATGGGCTAAATACATTGCTGAGCAAAACACATTTGGTTATATTGAGAAAATAATGTTCAATTGGGGTGAATTTATTTTGCAGCTTTTTGAGCTGTTTGGCCAGTTCACTGGCTGCAGACTTAGCTGTGCAGCTCTGTGAAATGTTTTTTAAGGTTTCTTGTCACAATAGTGCATGAAGTTTATCTGAAAGATAAAAATCACTCACGAGTCATGGAAGATAAGCTTTCCTGTTTAATTTCTAATGTAAACTTTCTAGTTTATTAACATTGCTGACTATTTTTGAAGGAGCTTTCTAATGACTTTAGTGGAATGTTGATTTTTAAAAAATCCTTTGGCTATTAAGAGTTGTCACAACTTCAGGCTCGTATTATAAAAGCTCAGGATGCTTTAAGCATGGAAGAGGTTTTATCTCTTTGGCATTATTCTCTGGGACTAAATCTCGATTCTCTGTGCGTGCTGTTGTCAGATGACTGCCTTCTGGGGTTTCCTCTGGAGCACCCTCCTTTAGTCACCCTGCCTAACCTCCTTCTTCCCCAAGCTGTATCATGCAGCTTCACCAGCTTATTTTGCACTTCTGCAGTCACAAATGTAGGTTGCGGATTTGCTTCATTGCCTCAAAATATTAGAAGTTGTCCAGACTGATAATGTATGTCCTTTCATTGAGTTGGAAGAAAAACAATGAATAAATTTGTTGCTGTGACTGTCAGGATTGCCACTTTATCTGTCTTGTAATGGAGATATTGTTCAGCATTTCTAATTATGATATTAATCTTCACTATCCCCTGCTACAGGGGTAATATCAGGATACTGGTACATGGAATTTATTACTTTTGACCCTCAGAGGCACACCAGTCACAGGCACTTCTGGTTTACTGGCAAACCTAATTGGTTCCCTACAGTCCTTCCTTTTCTCACTGAAAATATTTGAGAGATTTGTACTGCCTTTTTCCTGTAGTGTGCAGTAACATGAAGAATCAAGACAGGGAAATGGTTTTGCATGAATCATATTCTCCCACACATGTACTACTGATAGGATTATCACAACCATTCCTAACACTGTTAGTATTTTTTTGAAAGTACAGCCAGGGTTGATTTGTACATCAGAAAAGCTTTAGAAAGCTTACTGGTTTGGAGTATTTTGTAATTGTTTTTTAAGGGTCAGATTGCAAGAGAGTTCCTGATCACAGGTAGGTTGGAGGGTGAAGAGAAAGCAGAATAATCACAGAATCTCTTCAGGAGGTGGAGAAGGTGGTGGAGCCTTCCCTGCATCCCACTCTGCTGTGCTTCCTTGTGGGCCTGATGGATTCTGAGAGAAACTAAATTATGGTATCAAGAGAAAAACTAGTGCTTCTCCTCTTGGTCCTATTGGGGTGGTAATAGCAGGGCTTTGACTCTTAGGGCTGATTTTTAGGCAGTTAGCAGGCTTTTCTGCTGCTGTTCAGCTGGCTTTTTTATAAATGTCCTGGTTGGGATGCTCATATTTCTTTCTTTTTGATGTTTTTTCTCTCTATCTTAAGCACATACACCAGTCTCAGGAAAAACTATATGGGATTTCATACTTGTTATTTTGATCTGAGATGGGTTAAAACCAACAAACCTAAACCTTGCAGAGGCAAATCAAGGGTTACCCATTTACTGTCTGTGAGCTCCTGTTCACTGCCAGGAACTGGCTGCAGCAAGAGAAAGACCAGTGGTCTGATCTAGGTAGTACTGCTCTGTAAGCTGGAAAAATGAGTTTTTTCCCAGTCTCATTTCTCAATGGAAATCAGAACATAGAAAATTTTCAGGATTGTGATAGAATGTACCAGGTAGAATGCAAAGGGACTCTGCTTGACACCAGTAACCAGCTAGTGCTGGCTTCAGTGGGGCTGGAAGAAACCTGGATTCAAATTCTTTCCCCTCCTAGTTCAGACCGGGACCTGATCCAGACTCCCACACCGTGTCTTCAGAACTCAACTTTTGACACACCTTGGTAACTGAATCTTTGTGTCATCCTTTGCTTTGAAAAATGTACAAGCTTTATTTTTCTTGCTGTGCATCAGGAAGGAGAGTTTTGAAAATTATCTTTTTTATTTAATATATCAACAAAATTGTTATCTAGTCAATTTTGGTGAAAGTACATCTATATATGATGATAAAATGGTCATTTTCATGATCGTTACAATCATGATTGCTGTTGCTTGCTTTTTCTAAAATCAGGACTCATATAGCAACAACTTCCTGAAAGGGTTTTAATCAAAATTCAGGATGGAGGCTTATTTCATATTTTGTTAAAATAAGCAGAAAGGATTCCTAACTGTTGTTTCTAGAATAACTTAGAAGTGCAAGAGGCAAGAAACTTGTAGATCACTGCAAGAGTTGCCCAGCATAAGGGACAGATTAAAGGAAAAATATCATGGTGCATCCACTCTTAGCATGAAACATGGCACATCCACAATTCCTGAAACTCAACATGCATTTCCAAAGGTCAAAACCTTTTCTAAATCCATTAATACTGCTGAATTCATCACCTTTTAGCACAATTGAGTGTGTCTGGAGATGTGGACCAGGGACATGATGATTAAGCACCGTAGTGATGGAAAAGACAGAGCAGTTAGGTGACACATTCTCTTACATGTTGTAGTGGGTATTTTTCTAGCTATGAAAGGGGTTTACAAAATTTGTATTACCGATTCTAGCTACCTGAGATGCTTTAAATCTGAATTCTCTCTCCTAGTTGCTTGATTTATTAACATAGGCAACTAACAATTCTTTGTATCAATCACTTGCTATAAAACTCAAAAAACCAAAAAAATCAGTAACTGTAACCAAAAATAAATACATTAGAACAAAAGATGTTTTCAAAAGATAATTTAATGTTTTAAAAATAAGTAACCTTTTACAAGCCAGCCACAAGTCCCCATTCTGTTTCCTGCTCAAAATTAACTTCTGCTGTAAGTATTTCAAGGCTGTACAATTAGATAGATAGGTGAGTTGTTGGGTTGGGCTTCTATTTGTTATCATGTAATTAAGAGGGTATTTGACATAAGTGTAAATGGGGTAAACTCACATTGCTCTTGAAGCAAACATTTTGGTCACTTTTTCCTGACCTCACATTGTCTGAATAATAGAAAATTAGTAAGTGTCCTTGCCAGTAATAATTATGTTTCTTGAAAATTCAAAATATTGTTTTGACAAAGACTGTGCCAAATTTGTTTCATTCTATTTTCACTTCCAAGATATTTCTAGTGGAGCAGGTATTCAGTGCATAATAGAAACTCGTCATGCAGAGCTTGTGTATTGTAAGCCTCCAAAAAATGTAAACTTTTCAATTTCACATTGCAGACCTGACACATAAAGATTTTTTTACTGCATGACAACAGAAAAAAAAAATGGTTTTAGCATTAGAGAGAGGTGATCCAGAGGATGACCTGACCAACATGCAGCTCCTTGATTTTAGTTACTAATCTTAATATTAAGTGAAAATAAAAATGGAAAGAAGTTTCTTTGGTGTTACATCACTGCCCTGTTTGCTTTTTTTAAAATGAAAATTTTAAATCTTAACCATTTGATTACCTTCTCTTTGATTATGAATTTAGGGTTTTAAAATAATGACAGAAATGTAACCGCAAGTTATATTTTACAAGTAAGAGACGTAGGATGAGTAGTTTCATAATTCTTTGCCTTTTTTTTTCTTCATTAGGCACAAGATTATGTATTTGTTCTACATGCTGGTACCGTTCCAGACCTGTATAGCAGAAGCTAATTCCAATTTCAATTGTTTTAGTTAAAATACATCTAGAAAACGTAGCTCATGCCAAAAGCAGATACCTAAAGTTTGTTATGTTGGCATGAAAAACAGAAATCTTGGATTCATTTGCTATACTTCAGATGTTGGTGCCTCTTGGTGACTTTTTCAACGTTTTCTGCAAGATCATGAACAGTAGATGCTTATTTATTATTAGTAGAAGTGATATTTTAAGGAATGCAGTGTAAGCTATATCTTACAGGACAGATAATGGAGAGAAAAATTCTTCTGCAAGACTGTAGGAAGGGGAGCGAGCACCAAAAACATTCCTGGGCACCCTCTCATTAACAAATGCACCAGAAAAGTGTCTCTCTGGAGAAATGCAGCTCTGAAAAAAGATTTATAACAACTGTGTTGCTTTGAGGATCACTTGTTAAAAGAAAAAAACAAAGTGCAAGGGTTCAGAGTTTCAAGTTTAGTTGCAACACTTATTTGAATATACAAATCAAGAGCCCTACCTGTGTCCCTTTTAAAGAAAGCTTGTATGGATGCTTCAGTGGTGCAGTACCAACCAAATGAGGAAAATGGGTTTCAAGATTTGCCCTGTGGTTCTCGCTGGAAAGCACAAATGAATTTTTAATTCACACCTGTGACTTCTGCACAAAAAAACTATCCTGAGGAAAAGGTGTCAGGCTTGATTGCTGGAAAATTTGTTATAACTGCAGTATGCATCAAAATTATTGTATTGTATGACAATTTCTATTATTTTACACAAAGTCCATTCAATTTAATTATAATTTATCATTCAAGTATACCATTCTCTTCATGCTAATCTTCAAATTATTCTTGTTTTTGCTCTAATAGCTATTTATGAGTCATAGAAAGTACACCTAATTAATACCTCTGCACATTGCTACAATTAAACATTAATCAGATTTGATTTTTAGAGTAATGTGCTACCAGTCTTCTAATCTTCTAAGTTACGACCTGATAAAAATTTCATTACCCTAGTTAAAAAGTTCTCAATGGGAAAGGGATTTCCATTTAGTGCATGTAATACTTAGTGGTGTCTTCCATGCAAACTTTACACTCTTTTTAACAAGCTCAACATAAATTGAAGTAGCGACACAAGTAAACTGATGTTCTAGAGATAATTTTTTTTAAAAAAATTCGGTCGTGAGCTTGTCAGGAGGATCTAACTGAATGGTGGTTTTTTTTATTAACATGGGATGACAGCATTTAGTCAACAAATTTCCTTCTTCCCTTTCAGTTTAGAAGAGAAAGCCAGTAGATGTAAGCATGAAACAATGTATGAACTTTTAAAAAGCCACCTTAACAGAGTCCATATAAGCATGCTTGGTTTAGTCTTTTTATTTTATTTACTTTCTAACTGTGGTGGGGGGAAAAAAAAACCCAAAACAGCACCGTTGTTTCCCAGTATGTCAGAATAGACAGATGGCTGTCCTGTTGGTCAGTGATTGCTGTCAAATCACTCACTGTGGCTCCTCCACTCCTGATCACTGCCACACAATGCCCTGTCACGCTCTGCCCCAGCTCCGACTCAGCTGCTGGTAATTCTGGGGATATATGACAAGGAGTGGACAGGTGGGGAATTAACTTTATCACATCCCTGAAACTTATCTCCGACTCTATTAACTTGCTTCCAATGGTGAAAAATCCTTTTTGAATCCTCAAAAGTTCAGAGCAACAATATGGAATGAGTTCTGTGTCATAGGTTAGCTCTCCCAGATCATCTGCAGCTTAGAGGTATTTCTTACACTTTTTTTCTTCAGAGAGCTAAACCCCTTCTCTTCATTGAATAGAAAAGCTAAAAGATAATTTGATCTAGGCAAGGGCACAGCAAAGACAGTAGATAACCTGTTAGCACAGCTTTGGTTTGGAACTGGAGAGATTCCAACTTTCATTCTGCTCCTTAACAGGTTTAATTAACACTGGTTCTTACTCAGGCTTATTGCACTGCCAGACCAGATTTGTTTAATGCTCTAGCATTTCTACCCCATGCAAGGAGTTTATAAAGGCAGCATCCAATCTTGAATTTCTTTTGTTGGAGTCATTGTGACTTCATGCATGTTTTCTTGGATATTTCCCAGAAACTTTAGACTATTCAACCAGTTGTATCAAAATGATGGGACCAGTCCTTCTGGAGGGGCAGGAGCGAGGTGTGGGTAGATGTGAAATTGTCCTTTCCCTAAACTGAAAACGTTTCTGGCTCAGAACCAAAAGGAACATAACTGGCAGCCTGTTAAAAGGATGGGTCATGTTTTGTCTGTTATACTTGAGCAAAAAAGTTGAAGTTTCTCGGTTCCTCATGGGTGATCTGAAGTCAGAAGGAATTGGTAGGGCCTACTGTGAGTATGGTGTGAAGAGAGGGTTTGGGGCTCTTGCAGTAACAGTCTGGAGCTGGAGCTCCTTGCTTCATGAAGGTTTTGTGAAACTTGGAGAGGTTTAAGTGATTGTGCTTGAAGTGGTGGATCCCAAAAGCTGCCCCTTTGAGAGCTCTGCTCTTGGTGTGCTGAGCAAAGGTAGTCGTGGCTCTTCTCCACCCCTTTTGGGGAGCAGCATTGTGTGTGTTCAGCAGTGTGTGCCATGGATTCCAGTGTTCCATGCTCAGGAAGGGATGGCTCATCCCCAGGGAGCTGCCACCATGGCCTAGCCTTGCCTATGGTGGAGTGGGAACAGTGTGTGGTGCTGCTGTGAATATCACACAGGCTTGGACTGAAAAAATACACAAAGATACGTAATGTCCACATAAACGGTAGGATTTCCTTCAAGTCTATAGGAAA
Organism: Promerops cafer; assembly: GCA_013398275.1. NCBI lineage: Eukaryota > Metazoa > Chordata > Aves > Passeriformes > Nectariniidae > Promerops > Promerops cafer. The sequence continues at coordinate 678,621 of VZSE01004172.1, read as the reverse complement.
GATGCTAAATGTGATTTATGCTGTTTTCTAGAACACGTAGTGTAAGAGAAGAAAATCACTTCATTGTACTGCCTGTCATAATTGAAGGTTATGCCCATTGTCATTGGGTTTTTTTCCCCCCTTAAATTGCACATACTGAGGACTCATCATTTTAACATGTAGCTACCAATGGTTCCCTTCTGCTACATATATTTAGAAATATTCATGGTTATTTGATTATTTATGTCAAGGTTCTATGCCTCTCTGATTTAATTCTTTAGGTATTACATCACTCATGACTGTGTCTCTGCTATGCTTGCCATCAAACCTCTACTAAGCCCTTTTCCAAAAAGGTTGGTTCTGGTTGGGTGGTTTTATTGTGGTTTTTGTTTTTGTTTTGGTTTTTTAAATTATTTTTTATTTATTTTTAAATTTTATTTATCTACTTATTTATTTATTTCCAAGACTTTAATAAAGACTAAATATCTGGTATTTTGGTGATTGACCAAGGAATTCTACTGGAAAGATCAATCATAATGTTTAAGAATGCTTTTAGGAGGAAGAAAACAACTTCATCTTTTGAAGCCTATTTGGAATAAGGGAGTAAGATGTCACTCAGAAATTAAAAATAATTTTTAAAAAGTCAAACCAGTCATTTGTCCTATACCTCCAAAGACAGAGCTCTGAATTAACTTTCCTCCAGATCCCTCCCCCAGAACTACTTTTTCTAGTCTTGACATCTGCTGGTTATTCCAAATAGCTGTGGGCACAGGGTAAGGCTTCCAAGAAGTAAAAAATTTAATGTTACACTTGGCTCTTGTTAATATTAGCTGATAGAGAGCAGACTCTGGCACTGCTCAGAGGCTCTCTGCCACATCCATGATAGGAAAAAGGAGTGTAGAATAAGTGTGAAGTACATGCCCCGGCATGGAGACTTCAGCACTGTGGTCTTGAATTCTCTAGCATGTTTTCTTGGAAAAATATTCAACATCTGATATTTACCCCAAACCAAAGCATGAACTGGCAGCTTAAATTTTTAAAGTTTTTTTTTCTTTTCCTGGCAGCTCCTAAATTTTAAACATTGGAGCGCTTTTCTTTCTCAATATACATTTTATTGCCCCAATCAGCATTAACAGCCTAAAATGATGTTGTTTGTTTTTAATTCAGCCAAGCTGCTCCCAAAAAAAGTTGTCTGTCAAGCAGCCCTGTAAAAACAACAACAACAACAACAAAAATGGACAAGGTCAAATTCTCTTGTGTGTGTGACCTGCCTGGAGGACTCAAGGACCCTTTTTGCCTCCAGTTCTTAGAAAAATAAATAGCTTTACTTGCCAAGTTTTCTCTGAATTTTGAATTGTTCCATGCAACTTTTAGCAGCATTTTAATGGTCAAATATTCCAAGCTTGCATTTTGGATTTACTGGAAATGCTGATCATCTTTAAACATACTTTATAAAAGGCACTTTTGATGAGAATAAAACTTGTAGAACATTAAACCAAAATGTTTTTTCACTGTTAGGGAAAAAAAAAAAATTACATGATTATTGCTGTGGAGGGATTTTTGTGCATTACTGCTGCTGCATGATTTTAGAGCAATGCTGGGTCATAAATAGGAGACTTTTACACTTGTACATACAATTTTCTTCAGCAATCAGCCCTAAGCTGTGGTTTGTTCTTGCAATGCCAGTGATGAGCTTTGCTTTCCTGGTTTTCAGCAGTCACTTGGGCAATGTGTAAATCGAAGGATGTACTGGGATTTTTTAGGGTGATTGTTTAAGTTTTTTGGGGTTTGTTGCTTTCTGTTTTATCACATACCCGCATATTTAGGCTTGAACTAGTGTAGCTCCCCTTTATGCCTGTGTAGGTGTGTGTTTATCTGTAGGATCTTGCATTGTTACATGGTCTTGAGTATCTTTCTAGGCTGTTACTCTCGTGTAAGAACCTAATGCTCAGGAGGACTATTCTGTCCATCAGACATTAATGCAAAGTATGACAGGTTGTTGTTTTGCTTGATTTGTAGCTTGATTTACAACATAGACCCCAAACAGAAATGCTGACCTCTCCAGAAAAAGTCAGCAATGTAACAGTTTTATTATTCATTTAAATGTCCCTAGGGCAGCAACCTTTTTTTTATTACTTTAAATTAATTTTTGGAATTAAGCCCATGTTTTCTGTGTTTGTCTCTTAGTTCTGAGCCTTGGGCAAGATGTCAGGTTGGGCGGAGGATGACCAGCACAATGTATCTTGATAACCATGACAGTTTTCTCTTGGCCAAGATAAAATATGGCTGTTCTACCTGGATAGTAAATGAAAAAGACAAAACAGTGTAGCATTTGCTTATACTTCTAGCAGTAACATTTATATTTTTTTCCTGTATTTTCTAGTTTGAGGGGGTTGATGCCTTGTCCAGAAATGGCTTTTTATTATCATGGTAGTTCGAAAAGTCCATTATGGCTGATGGAGGTTTTGGATTTTCCGGGAAAGGAGCTTGATTTCTGAAGAAAACGTGTCTGTAATCATCATGTCCACCAGTAAATCCTATTTTTTCTCTAACAACATTTGAACCCTGTTTCAGAAAAAATTAGTAGAAGCTTAAGGTATCAAATGTACTAAAAAGTACTAAAGTCTTGCCTTTTTTTCTGCTTTTCTGTTTTGGTTTGGGTTTTGTTTGTTTGTTTGTTTGGGTTTTTCCCTTTCTTTTTTCTGCTGGTGAAAATCAGCAGTTCAGTAATGGAGGGAGACCTGTTAATCTCCCACTGGGAGAAAGGTAAGGGAAACTCAGACACGATCTGTTCCCTTTGGCAGTAGCTGAATGATCAATCAGCGGCAGAACATTCTGGACAGTTTGTGTGTAACTCCAACCTGGGGAAGACATTTACTGTCTTTTATTGACAGGCAAAGAGAATATAGTGGGGGAAAAAAAAAAAGAAGAATAATTGGAGAAACAAGAAAAGTAAATCTTTTGAGAGGCTGTGGGGGTCTTGAGAGAGGACTGTAAAGATGGAAGGGATAGAGAAGTGTCAGAGTCAAATCAGTAGCAAAACAGCTGAGTTAATTGTGCTTACAAAACAGCCTCGTGAAGATACCATGAAATAGAAAGCCAAGAGTAGCTCTCCTTGCTTTTACCTTTTTAATGTGGCAAAATCTTTATTTTTGGTTACCAAATACTCTTCTGATAAAGCAGCACTCTAATTAGAACAGTAATCCCACAGCACTTTTCACATTTAAGTACTATTTTATGTTGATTTTTTGGAGCTTAGCAACAATTGTATGCCAGTTTTTTACCCTGATTCAGCTGCATAAACTAGTTCTAACCCAGCAGCTATGCTGCATTTTCCTAGTTTCCTCTGGGGAACACACCTAGCCTGGCTTGTACCAAGCTAAGAGGTAATTTTGAAAATTGGTTTAATTGGTTCACAAATGGAATAAGAGAGCTATAGCTGTAATATATGCTAATAAATGTGTAATATCTGTGAAATAAATAAACCCAACCAACCAAAAAAAATAAACCTTGTTGAACTTTAAAAGCAGATTGCCAAAGTTTATGGTATTAAAATCAGTACTAGGAGTTGCCATTCAAAAGAATAGTTAATAAAAGTTTATTTTACCATGAGGAAGGAATGGTATCAGTCTCAAATTGTCATAGAGGTGATTAAAAGCTTCTGGGACTTCTTGTGAATTTTCAAGCTAACAGAGAGACCTGGGATACATGAAGCTGAAAATAAAGTATTTCCAAATAGGTTAAAATAGCTTTTAAAATTCAGTGGGTTTTATACCTTGTCCTCAATTCTTAAGTATCTTGAATTACATCCACCTATGATTGTAATAGCTTGAGTGAAGGTAAAAGCACACAGTACAATGAATAATGCTCAGATGGAGAATTTACAGTATTCTCATTGTTTTGTTGGGTCAAGACTATGTAAGCCGTAGGAATATTAATATACTGGATGGCTATATTGTACAGCAGGGGGAAAATTAATGAGGCAGATTCAGTATGATTTCAGGCATCTGACAAAGCTAGTTTATAGCTGCAGATAGTGTATAAGTTATGCATGAGCTTCTTCCAAGCTAAAAATAATATAGTTCTCATAGTTATCCAGTGTGGGGGGCCAGGGGAAAATATCACCATGATATACATTAGGAGACACTGAAGTATTAGCAGAGAAGCTTCTAGGGTGTATACTTTATTGATGCCTGTTTTCATTGCTGAACCAAAATATTTATGGCAATATGTAATGAGCAGATTATCATTCATAAAATATGCAGTCATAAAAATGAGGAATAGTGGGATTATTAGCAGCTTTCAGCAGTAGAGAGGCTGTCTCTTAATGGTTTCCTCTTTCTCTAGCCATTAGCACTGCAGCTGTGAATTATAGTATTGCATTTTATTGGATTCACTAGAAGAATCTGTCCAGGCAAAAAAAATAATAATTTAAAAAAAAAACAAACCAAACAAACCAGGAAATTATAACAAGAGGACTTCTTTTTAAACAGCCCTAGTAATTACAATTGCAATTCTGACAGTGACATCCAGAACTTAGTCTGTAATTTTGATTGTAACACATAACAGTGATGGTCATATATTGAAGAGAAACTGATACTTGCATAAACTGATCTTGTAATCATTCATTTTGTAGAATCAAATTCTTGCTATCTGTACACATAAGTAAACATTAAACATTACATATGAGCACTTGCTGAAGTCAGCTCATGGTGTGACTGGATTATTTGCATTAGTAAGCATTTTGAGTTAACTCTCGTTGAAATGGGTGCACTTGGTCAAACAGAAGTGCATGGCACATCACTCTCACTGTTATTTTATTTCTATCTCCATTATTGAGTTTGAAATCTGTTTCTGTTAGGATCTGTAGAAATCATCACCAAGGCCAAAAATAAAATACATAAGCAAACATAACCCATCATATAGCAACTGCAAACTAAAACTACTTCCATGTAGAGCATTAATTCTAATTAATTCATCAGTAGTTCTAATTAAAATCTGTTGTAAAAAGACCAAGGATGCAATCATGCTTTATGAAAAGGTTATAAAGTACAAGATGAAAATAAACATAGAGATAAGGCATGTATTTTCCATATTGAAGAGATTTATGATCATGACAGCTCCAGTCACTCTTCCTAAATAACTTCACTATTTCAATGGCTATAATTTGCACTACATGAATTAAAGCAATAGCTTATACTTGCATATAATGAGAAAGAACTGAGCATATTAACACAAATGAGAGAGCAGAGTGTATGTCAGCTTATAGAAGTGTACAGCTTTTTAAGTCTATGGATGAATGGAGTACCAGTTATTGCAGACTGCTGCAGGATCAACCCAGATGAGCTGACTTGTGTGTGCATTTCAGCAAAAGTGTTTTCTGAATAAACAGTTGAAGGTAATGTTAAATATTTTGGAAAGCTACATGCTCACTGAACAATTTGGAGGTGTTTTTTTAGAAAAATGAAGGAGATCCATGCTTGGTTTTCTTATGGAGTACAGTGGGAAGGCTGCTGGGAGAGAGTAGAAGGCAAAGATCAATTTTAGGGAAGGCAGAAGGGGGTAATGATCTGGCCAGAGCTAGAGGACCTCTATAGCTGCATGTATTACTGGTTAAGTGATTAATTAATCCAACTGATTTTTGTCTGTCTCTATTTCGGTTACAGCTTATTTTCAGTGAAGGTGGGATATTTTAATTATGGATTTGAAAACTTTAGTGTTCCTGGTGATTTGAAACTGGATTGAAACACAGGTGTTTTTCAAACTTATCTCAGTGAGGCACTAGAAAACTTAAAGCTGATATTTTAAGGTCTGGAATTTGTGTATATGAGATTATATTTATTTTCACACTAGATGCATTTTTACTTGGCCTAAAGTTGAAACGACAGCACAAATGGCCAACAAACTGATCTAAAATAGCTTGGTTTGGCACACAACTCAACATGGCTCTCCTTCCTTTTCTAAAATGCAAGTGCTCTTTCAAATATGATGTTTCTAATGCTTTTTGGAAAGCCAAGAAGAAGGAAGGGGACTGAAATGCAAGTTGTTCTAGAATTTTCTCCATTGGGTTTCTGTGCTGACTTGCTGAAGTCAAATTTTTTCTTGGGAATTCCCATGTTTTTTCAACACCTGCATTTTTGCTTGCTCAGAGGGTGCTGTGTCTGGTTGGTGCTGGGGAGGGAGCAGATGTTAGTCCTGTTGGACAGCGAGTGGGCTCAGGCAGTCACCCAGCACAGAGCAGACAGGCTCAAGCTTTCCTCACATCTTACCCAGACAGATAATCCAAATTGCCCCATACTCCTTGTGCACATTCTCTTTGTCAAATGAATGGCATTTCAGGCTGCTTTCAGAATTTTTACTGCTTTATCTAACTCAACTTTTATTTTGATCAGGATCTGAAAGTGTCTTCACTGAACATGGATATTTCTTCTATGGCTTTCTCTGCACCCACTAATTCATGCTTTAGTTCTTACTTCTCTGACAGCTTTAAAACCTGCGTTATTTTTATAATCTAGGAAGTTAAATGTTTTATTGCAGTTCTAAATATGTATGGATCAGCGTTTGAAGTGGAGATTTACGACAGTGGTGCTGAGAGAATTCTAACCATTAGCATGCAGACAGCCAGCTCTTGGACACTGATGGTATCTCCGTTCTATTGCTGTCGCTCTGCCAGCTGTGTGGGTTTTGGGGGTGGGAGGCTGTGTGTGCCTGTAAGCTAAGAAGGGGTTAGGTAGGTGCAGAGCAGCTGTGGTTAGCATCATGTCTCTTTATTTATTGATGAGAAACCTCAGGAGGAAATGGTGTGGAATAGACAATGAGCTCGGCCGAAGCTGGTGTCAGATTGCAGGAGGTTGTGTGTTGTGTGATGTATGCGGTGGCGAGACCCTACAGCACCTGAGTCACCTCTGCCTCTGCGAGGTCACCCTCTCTGGCAAATTTAGTGGGAAATCCCTGACTCCTAGACGCATGGCCTTGTCCAGATTTTAGTGGTAGAGGCAGTTTTGATTTAGACTGCAGATTTGTGCTCTTCACCAAGTGTAAACCAGCGGCAATTTGGCTGGAGTGGAGCTGTCCTCAATCTTAGTGCATAGTTCCCATTTATGTATGGACTACACCTGAATTAGCAAGAATTGCAGCTCAGGAAAAGCAGATCTGTAGACAGGAATGGGTAGTGCAGGAGACCTGAACCAACACTGCACATATTTCAGCAAACTTTTCTTCAGGCTGCCATTAGCCTTGTTCAGGGAACTACTGAACGTCCACTGGTGACAAGAGCACTACTGAATCTCAGCGTGGTTTTGTGCCAAAGACACCCAGTTCAGGAGTGCTTCGACATCATGCTTTGGATCCCATCTCAGTCAGAGTGGGAACACAAGGGAGATTTACTTCAGTAGGGCAGCCCTGATGTGGGGTAAGTAGCTGTACCCAGGCCCTCCAGAGGCTCCATGGGTACTTAGCTGTCAGCCACCTGCACAGGCAGGACACCTGCCTTTCAGAAATGGTGTCCTGCAGTTCTGTAGGGCAGAAACTGGCTTTGACAATGATTAATCCAAAGAAGAGAGGATCAAGTCCTTTCCTGGTTCTGGAAGATGGGTGGAGGAAGAAATGTTCCTTCATTAGCACAACTGTACTGACTCCATCAAAGAATTCAGCTCTGTTCCCTTGACCAACGCCATTTAACTAAAGCAAGGGTGACTCTCCAAAATACTTGTATCAGCATAAGGCAAATGCTGTTACATAATTATTTTTTTTTTCTTTTTGACCAGTGACAACTTAGTTTCTGGCATATTTTGTGTTAAGATTTTTGACAGGTGGTCAAAATGAGGCTATAGTTAACATATGTCTTGCTATATTTTGCAGGTACTGTGCTAATGTGTGTGTGTCTAACTCCTACAAAGATCAAGTGACATTAATGCTTCACAAGTTTCAGATACTGGATTAAATTCAAACTCTTGTTTAGGCAAAAATTATTCCTACAGGCACCAAAAGACCAGTGGTATGTGAAATAAAGTTGCAGAATTTTCTAGAATTTATAGTTATATTTATACACTTTGGGGCAGCACAGACAGAATGCGTGAGGAGTCTAATAAGCCTTTTTCTGAGCATGGCACCATTGCTGCTAGCAAATGTGCAAGAATGTTCTAAAAATGAAAATTAACTGTAACAAACAAGGAGTAAGAATGGCTACAGTAATTGAAATGTACTAATGAAACTCTGTAGTTTGTTCCTATTATGAGCAGTCAAAAATCATGCATAATTCAGGAGTGCAATTGCTAACAGTAGGCTCACATAAGATCGTTTAAATTTGTTTCTCTGGCCATGAGAAGATGATCTTTGAAGGGATCCCTTATGAGGTTCTGCTCGGTCCTGTCAGCATCTTGGGAAGAGAGTGTTCTATTTTCCCTCTTGCATCTGTAAATATTTATGGGATGTAAAATAGGAATAACTTTAATTATGTATGGGGAAGGAAATATATGCAGTCCTGAGCAAGAGACTTCATTGTAAAATCTACCTGAAACTCTGACAGGTAGTATGCACTAATTCAAGAATTAAGTTTCGTTTTCTGCTGTGGATATATGTGGATATATAGGTTTATATTCATCTGTTTGTAGTATTTTATTGTTTTGATTTTAAGATTCTCATTAATTTTAATACTCATGACTGTGTTGCTATTCCTTTTGTTGTAATGTCAAGAGAGAAGCCTACAGCAGATTGCAGTCTAAACACCTAAGGGACAATAAAGGTGGGAGAAAGGGAAGGATCGCCATCCTTAATTTCATGTGGATAATCAGATCTTGCTTGGTATTGCGCAAAACCTACATAATGAAACACAGAAATAAGCTCACCTGTTTGCCTCTCTAAAGTCAAGTCCTGTCCAATGTCTTCAAAAAGAAAATAATTAGAGAAGTTATGCTCCACCTGAGCTTATGTTCACAATTGTTTCACCCATGGTGTCCTCTAAAGGGTAGAAATTATTCCTTCCATCTGCTTCTCCTTTTGGAATATTTCTCAGAAAACGCTGAGTTTCCCAACACAGAGAGATACTTCAGTCTACAAAACTTCAGAGACTCTTATTTTTGATTTCATGTTGCATTATAACAAAAATGTTTGACAGATTTTCTTCACATGAATGAAGTGCTAAGTGCCAATTACTGACAGGTTTTAGTTGCACATAGAAATTAGCAGCTGGGAAGTTAAGCGAATTGTGGGATTAGGGCCAGGGTCTATTAAAGCATTCAATAAAGTAAAAAAAAGTTGAAGAAAACTGAAAATTTACTTGAAAGAGTGTCATTTGATCTGAATTTCTTAGGAGAGGTACAGTAGCAAAAACCACTTTGAAATTAAAAAAACTGGCTTGTACTAAATAACAGATCTTACATATTTGTTTTGGAGATGGAAAATAGTAATCATGTTGGGAATTTTTTAATGCCCAAGTTCAGTGGAAATCTTGCACATGTTGTTACTCAGTATGTCAGTGTGCTGTGGGTGTTGAAGGGTGGGAGCTGTGCAGGCATGTGCAGCAGATGTACAGCATGTGGGGAAAAGCTGAATCCACAGTGAGTCAACAAACACAACCTACTTTAGCTACAGACAAAATGCATCCAAGATGTGCAATGGAAGGGAGCTGTGCTGAGCAAATTACTGTCATCATTTAATGATGTAGTTCATAAAAGCTTCAAAATATTGGCATGATGCATCCTTCTGTGGTCATCCTTCTGCTTCGCTGCAACAGAGGAGTGGATTTATTTTTAGAAGGAAATGTGTCAGAAAAGTCAGGAAATGTAGTGGAGTGAGCGCTGTGTGATCTGTGATACTGCTCCCAGGAATCAAGGAATCAGGGAGGCAGAGAAAGTCTGGAGGAAGCCCGGCTCTTGGGAAGGACTGAAGCTAGGACAACAGTGCAGAAAAAAAGCCCCATAATTCAAAAAAGTCAAATTGTGATGAGTGTCCCTCATCTAATTCCATCTGTGACCTCCTGAATGGGGAACACACACAGAGAAACTCTTGGGACACCCAGGGCGTTTAGCTCCTGCTTGGCCTCTCTGAATCTTGGCTGACATGCTTTGATTAAAGCAGAGACACGCTGGGAAATGTCTGCATTCCTTCTTGAGGAGCAGGGAGGATTTAGGCAAAAGACACACGTGCTAATTGCAGCCCTATAATGGATCTGTTTTTCTGCTGGATACTGAAATCCAAAGTCAAAACACTCCCATAAAAAGGTAATAAACAGAGATGTTTTATTGTATTTTTATGGCCTCAGTCTGCCATCAGTAACTGAGCATCCACTTTTTTTCCTATTCCATTCCAGTAATTTGCTTGATTAGTGAATTGTATCACTGTCTTTCTGGGGAGACGTTTAGTGTGTTTTTCTGTATTTTTGGGAACTGTGAACAGATATGTGGTAGAAACACAAGCTCACATCTGAGGCAGGAAAAAATATATACTACTTTTCTCATATTTTTTCATGAAACACAGCAAAGTATTGGAAAGTAAAGTCACCTGACACTGCTTGCAAACTGAAATATCATTTGACAGTAGTTCAGAGCAGGCAAGAAATCCTCTCCTCATTACTGTGTACTGCACTCAGAATATATCTGCAGATTCCTGTGCAATTTGAGTACTTTTAAGATAGTGAACTAAAAATGAAATTATATGTCAATGAAAGCATTTTAATAGTTACACTCAAAGTGCCATATTCAGTATTTTTGGTAATGTTTCATATTTTATGAACTTTGACGCTTTAGTTGTTAACAAGGGAGCAATTTCAGACTTTCCATGCAAGAAATTTCTCTTTTATAACTAGTAGTTGTAATAATATAGCTATAGTTTAATAAGTAATGTGCTATTGTGTGCAATGGAAGCACTGAATGCAGTGTTCCTTTTGCCATTAAGTTTCAAAGAACTTTTAGGCTGCAAGGTATTTTGCCAGGCTATAGAGAAATTCCGTGAATGCTTGGGTCAGGCTTGTATTTTGTATGTTATTGTTGACACACAAATATTTCTATGTATTATGAAGTGCATCAATGTCTTAGGAAGTTACTGATTAAAATCAAACACCTAAAAACCTTCTAAGGTGAACTGAACAGCTGGCAGTTTTCCTTCTGCTGCTAGGTTTGGTTTTATGGTTTTCTACCTTCAAGTGCAGATCCAGTGAGGAGCAAGGATTTTTGCGCAGGATTTTGCACAGGGTGGAGATAGTGAATTTTCATTTGCCTGCTAAGCTGCTCAGTCTCTGATGCCTGTAAAGATCATTGTAAGAGATTACAAATTACCTAAAGAATTGTTAGTTTAAAAGCACTGTCCAAATATCAGCTAATTAACTTCCAGGTCATATGAAAATGGCAGAGCAGGGAATCTGTGGAAAAATCAAGTCTTTTAGTAACTCAGACTGCTTCCATGGACCTATATTCTTCAGCCTTTTAGTCCTTTGCTTACTGAAATAGAAAGACATTGAAAAAACTTAAGTTCCAAATATTCTAAGAACTTGGTCCAAAATTTAGTTTTACCCACGATTTCTCCCGATCTTGTCATGTAGAAATTTCAGTACTATTTTTCTTTGACTCAAGAGACTCTCCTGAGAATCGAACTGTTTCCATTTAGTAGGTTTCTCTGGCACGAAGGTGTGATGTGTGAGAGGATTTTCAGGTGGCAGCTCGTTTTTGCTCTTAGGCATGAAGGTCCAGGTGATGTTGGAAATCTTAATTCATTTGTTGTAATGAAGCTCCAAGACAAAAGGCAGGCTTAGGAAATGTGAGTTCCTTTAAACTGTTTCTGCTTCCAAGTATGTCTGTCAAGGCTAGTAAATGTCCAAGATTAAACATGAGTAACACTGGTATGTTTCCAAATGAAAAATATTGAATTTGCTTCTTGGCCTTCAGAAATCTGGCAAATAACAAGGGCGAGAAAAGCAATCAGAAATTCCACTTGCTTCTTCTAATTATCGTCCTTCCAGACAACATAGTTTCTGGAAACTATGTAAAGGTCTTATGATAAAGTCAGAACTAAATTGTTCATTCACAAGGAATAAAATGAGCCATGTTTAAGACACCATGTGCTAGTGCCTAACATGCTCTGAGAGAACAGCACATGTACCCATCAGATTCAACTGCAGACAAATGATGGCAAGAAGGATTGGGATTCTGCAGTCCTAACATCCAGGATGCCTTCATGCCAATAGGAAACAACTGCAATTCAGGATGACAGGTCCTTCTGGCCCACCATAATGCAGGCACACTATCATTTTATAATTCATGTCAACTCTGTATCTTATTCTTTGGTTCATTGATATGTTGTGCAAGAAAACTGTGGAAAAATATCAGAAGTGTAGTAAAAATATGTTGCACAGGAAAAAGGAAGAAAAAATGGTTAAGACAAATAGCACATATGGGAAAAGATATTTAAAGAAGTAGAAAATCTCTTCAGGCTCTGTGTATTTAGCAGGTGCATAATCACAATATTAAAGACTATGATTTAAGGATTAAAATACTAAGTCTTAAAAGATGCTGTAAGACTCATTTTGCTTCATAAAGGATTATGTTTGTAAAGTTTTCAATAATAGTAAGTTTATAATATGGAAAAAAAAAAAAAAGATGCTGAAAAAAAAAGACTGGAATACCTTTTGAGTTGTTTTGTGTAAATGTGTTCCCTAACTCAGCTATTCTTCTAACACGTGAAGCTATCAGATATGCTCAGGAGAGGACATCTCCTCCCTCCAGTCTGGGAAAGCCCATCACTGATGTAGAGCACCTTTTCATTTGGTTGGCTGTTGTTGTTTTTTTGTCTTTCTTCAGCTATCAGAAGGCAAGAGGCCTTCAGCATGTTGCAGGAACTCAGTAACTCTCAACTCTTACAGAGGATCCTGGAACATGTACTTTGAAGCGATTCACAGATGACCATTCTGTATCAGACTTTTCTAGGCTAAGCATCTGCCAGCAAGCCAAACACTGCAGCCTGGAAGATTCTTTAGTGGCCCTGACCTCTAATTTGGATGTGGCCTTGGTATCTGCCACTGCACTTGTAGGCACATTGCTGAATCAGATAGGTGGGTGGAGAACATCTTTAATCCACTGAAATAGAATTGCTCCTCTGGCTTGGCCAATCCCTTTCACTTCATTGAGATGTAAAGTTACAAAGAATTCTTGACAACTGCAGCTTTGTTCAGGGTAAAGCTTATTAGTTTAGCCATATCTCAACATAACTCCATGTAAGTATGATTTTTAAAAGAAAATGCTGACACTACTATGGCAGCATCACTTTCTTACCAGATTTTTAGGCTGAAGCATTTGAGCTTGTTTTTCCTGATAATATTTAGGTTAAGAAACTCTTGAGGTCTGGATTTCTTTTTTTTTCTTTCTTTTTTTTTTTCTTTTTTGAAAGGTAGTTTTGAGTACTGCAAAAAGATAGCCCATTAAATTTTGATATCTCTGCAATCTAGGTTCACCAAAGCTGAAAAGGAATGGATTGCATCAGAGTTTGAAGCACATTCTTTAAAATATTTATTTTTAAGTAGTTGCCTGCTAATAAGTTCCTCTTTGCTAGGTAAAGAATGTTCTTAAATAAATCTTGATTAAAGACTTATTTTTAACACATTTTGAAAGTAAGTAAAAAAGGAACATCAATAGCAGGAAAATCAAGCACCAGCTGCCCTTCTGGCAAGAAAAAAATCCTTTTTTTCTGATTTCTGTTTACAGTTGTCAGTAATGTTGACAGCTGTTAAATGTAAACCCTGGTAGTATAATAAATGTTTGCAATTAACATCTATGCTTCTGTTGGCATCTCTTAGTCTATTGTCAAATGAGAAGCAGGTCCTCTTAAGAAATATTCATCCTTGTAGCAATAATTCTAATGGTAAAAGTAATAGGAGTTCTGATCACCATTTTAAATTTTTATCCATTAAGATATCTCTTTAAGGGATCACTTTTCAGCTGGAAATTGTAGCTTCTAAAATTTTGCATAATTTAATTTAGAGCAAGCTTTATGATATTTAGTAATAAAGCATTATATAAACAAGGTAAAAACTTTACCTTCTTTTGTATTTGACAGAGGACTTCTTTGTAATTAGAAGATGAGGGTAAAATCCTTCCTTGTTCAAAATTACTGGCAGAATTCCCACTGCCTTCAGCAGTGCCAGAATTTCATGCTTAGTCGCATGGATGTGTTTCACACAGAGCTCTGTGTTTGGATATCATGGCTCTTCACAGACACCTTGGTGGTGGTGGTGGTATTTACCTTCATGGGTTGCTGACTTTGGCTGTGTTTATGGAGATGAAACAGAGCATGGGAGAGTGGGAGCAATCCATTCTGCCTTACATCTCATTAGGCACTAATGCTGGTTTCAGCAGTGTGAGGAGTGTGTTTTGTTGGTTTTCTTTTCCTGGAAAAGCAGGCTTTGTCCCACTTAAGAAAAAGGCTTGTGTGAATGTCCACTAATCTGTCCTGCTGTAGCTGATGAATAATATTGAACAAAATCTTTCCTGAAATCCTTTCTCTGCCTCTGACTTGGGCGCCTTCCAAGTGCTCTGCAGTTACTCTTCCATCACTGGAGTGAGGTAGGATTTTGTCTGCTCTGAGTGCACGCCACGACATCGTGTGTAGGCAGACACACATTGGCTCCATCAAAATCCTACAACACCTTTTCCTGAGAGCTGCAGCCCCTCCGAGGGCTGGGGTATGGAGTGGGATCTCGCTGCTCCGAGAGCCGGCGTCGGGAGGAGCAGACTGAGCAGGCTGCGCTGCTGTGAATCCAAGCTGCTCCTGGCTCAGATACAGCCATGTGGGATGCCTGTCTAAAGTCATTGCTTTGGAAGGTGCTTCTGGATACAGCTCTAAGTTATGCAGCGTTGTAAAACATATCAAATTCCTTCTGTCAGTTTATCAGCATGTATACGTTATCAGGTGTGCTGCTGGATTCACTCCAATGAGCAGCACATGGCTGCTGGACTCAGCAGAGGTTGCCATCTTACTGCAGTGCCTTCTTTCCCTATGGCCTTGGAGTTGTGCCCTTTATGCCTCTTCAGAGATATGCATAACCCTGAAAATTATCTTTAGAGCCTCAGTTTGTCTGTAAATATTATGTGCTTTGTCTGTCCTATACAGTGACTTGCTATGGTTGTTTTCATCCCATAAATTAGTTATGTGGAAGTATCCTAATGGTTGGTATGAACAGTATAGGAAATCTCTGATAAAAATCTGTGTGTGTCTCTGTGTAGAGAGACCCCACAGCATTATCTGGTAAACAGGTGTTATGTGTTGGCCTTCCTTTTACACTGAAGACATTGACATTTGGGTGTTTGGTTTTTTATCCATATAAAAACCTTTATAGAAAATGGTCAAAACCATAGTTACGTTTGTCCTTGCTTGGGGATGTGATACAGTGTTCCTGTTGTCTGCCCTTTTCCGTGTTTTCATCGTCTCTGGTAGTTGGACACGGTTGGGAGTTGTCAGCCAGGTGAGCAGCTGGAAGATATGGCAGCTGACTCTATGTGCTCACTCTTCCAGGACTTACCCATTGTGCATGTCACATTCACATCTCATCCAATCTTTATCATCCCATCTTTCCACCAGATCTTATATGACAGTTTTCTTCCCTATAGTGTGCCCTAAACACAGATGTAAATGCCAGAGGAGATGGGAAAGAAGAGAATAACATCCTTAATGCAAGGAAAAGTAGGCCAGGTATTTTCTGGGTTTTATGCCCAGGTCTCTAATATCCAGGGGATTCATTCTGCATTCACTGGCAGCACTGGGTTTTGCTGACTGTATTTTGTGCCATCATTTTCCCTAGCAAAGAATGATATCCAGTAGTTTAAAAAAGCATCAGAGCAGAGCGGTTGACTTAGAACTGTTCTATGTATATGGCTATAGCAAGTGCAGAGCAACAGAGTCAAAAAATGTTTTGGTTTGGAAAGGTCCTTGAAAGATCATATAGTTCCAACTACATCAACCAATCGCCTCAGGACTCTGGGATGCATCTCATCGGGCCCACAGGCTTAAATATATAATGGAGAGTTCAGTCCTCTGTGTACTATTTGGTATAAATATTTCTTTTTTACTGACTACAAGATTATATTGTATTATCCTCATAATGGGACAATTAACAGACTAAAATAGCATCTGATATGCAAAGAGATATAGCCTTGACCTTCCAGTATTTCTAGACAGCAGAGGTGTCTCGAGTACTTGATGGAAGTTGACTTACACTCTAATGAGGAGCTATGGGCTGGAGAAGTCAGCAGGAGATGGTGGATAATCCATTTAGGCCCTTGTCATTTAATAATTATAGTAATGAACCAGCTGATGTGTGTGCACACACACTCCCTTCTCTGAGATGTTGCAGAGTGCAGATCTCAGTCCTGTTCTGAAGCGGGCAGGGTTCTACTCTACATCATCTTCATGCTGTGCAGTGCCGTAATCCCATGGAATTTTGGCCCTGTAGCTACATCCCCAAGGACCTGAGTAGTTGCCCAGCTCTTCAGAGGGCACTGCAGAACTGGGAGTCACTATTTTTGATCAGGAGAAAGTCACAAGTTCAGGATCTGGCCACATATTCAGTCATGGAGCAGAAACAGGGGTAATGCACTGAGATGACTTCTCACTGCTGTAGAACACAATTAAAAAAATTTGTCTGCTTTCTGACATGTGATGTTTGCCAACGTGACTTTTATTCCTCTGAACTGGAATCCATCCTAAGATGAAGCTGAGAATTCATGAAAAACAGATATTTAAGATCAAGACAAAATACCTGTGATCCTGCATTGTGATGTCCAGGTTTTGCTGCTGGCAGGACCACAAGAACAGAAAATATCATTAATAAATGTGCTGAGCAAACTGGAAAAAGTTGCATTTTTAGCCCCTTATCAGAATTTTACAGCTTTTCCTTTTTTCAGAAGAACTTAATTATCTGTTTCTTATGTAAACATTTCTTTATGAACCTAAGGCACTATCTCAGTATTTCTTTGTTAAGGGATGAAGTCTAGAGCTACCTTGTGCCAGATTCATACAAGGGAAGTCTGAATGAGGAGGAGAAAAAGATTATGGTTACTCATATGTTTCTAATTAATTTCCTCACTATCATCTTTATAATGAAGGGCATGAACAAAATATGTACATATCTTACCCTTGATTAAAAAAAATAAATAAATAAAAGAGAAAAGCTAGCAGAAAGTTTTCAACATATTCAGGCTACAATGCAAGAGGTTGAAAAGGACGAGGGTTGTGTTTGCTTAAAAAGAGTCTTATTTGTTCAGACCAAATAGAAAATTTGGGTGAGCTTCTGTGTGGTGTGGAAAGAGCTGGAAGGAGAGTGGAAAGCTGAAATGAGAATTGTAATGTAAAAATATATTTATTTTAATTGATATTTTTTAGAATAAAAGGAAAATTTAAATAAGGATAAGTGATGGGGGGATCATGATTCACTTTGAGGAGGGAAAAAATGTATATAGTAACAAAGTACAGGAAGAAACCTCACTAATTTGATTTAATGGAACCCGTTAGCTTGAAGGAGAGCTGTGTTTCAGTTAACAGCTGTAACTTTTTAAAGGCCTTAGTATTTAGAGTATTCTAAATTCTCTACTTGTGTGGTCATGCAAAAGATGAGTCCTTTACCATAAAAAAAATAAAGTATAACTGTAGAGGATCTAAAATTGGAAAGCACACAAAAATATTTCAGTTGAAGATATTTCTTTAAAAATACTGTAAAAATTATAATTTGTGCTGTATTCCATTAAAAAAATATATTTATGGGGCATTGCTTTGTATGTGATAATCCAGGGAAATGCCTTTTTATTTACATTGCAAAAAATCCTTAAGTATTATTTGGAGACTATTTTGGGATGGCTGCAGGGGAAAAGGGATCCTGAATCTGCTGGCAGAGATGGGGAAGATATCTATCCTGGCTGAGTAACCTCACTGTGGTGCAAAGTTGGTTGCACCTCTGCAGAAAGAACAGAAACGAAGTAGTTGGGATCCTCCTTATGTAGGATGGGGTGGGGTAATGGATAAAGCACCTAAATTAAACACCTGTTGGACACACCCGTTCTGCAAGTGTTGAAGGAGTTCATCAGGTGTAGAATTAAGTGCAGCAATAGGTTGGGCAACTCGCTCCCAGTTAGGAGTGAGCTGCTAGGAGCTCATCAAAGATCTTTTCCTCTCTGTGCCACCATGGAAGGGAGAATGACCTCTGGCAATTCGGATGCAGAGCTCTTGGTGGATGTTTCTGGTAGGGATGCTTTTGTTACAAATCAGTAAATCAAAACCCCAGGGAAAAGCGATCAAGAGGCGGCTGCTGCTGAAGTGTTATTTATCTTTTCCAGGAAATGAATTCTACCTGTTACCTTTCACAACACTTGTTCAACACTTGGTAACTGCATATGTGTTTTCTCAAGTCAGAACTTTAATTTCTATACATAGTGGGAAGAATAACAATTATGATTTCTATCTCCTTGAATTAATGAGGGCTCACAATGCAGATTTTGTGAGCATGTAAAATGATAGGCTTACATGCAGCAGACAGATTGCTGTGAGAGTCAGTAAGTGTGTATTTTGAAGAACTGTTTAGAACAAATAACTCTTACTTGTGTATAATCTTTCTTCATATTGACAGGCAAATGTCAAACTGTATAGAAACCTCAGGAAATTTTCAGGGCTGACATCATCTGTTTCAAGTCCTTATAAAGCAATAAGGAAAACAAGCTGATTTTGTTATATGAAATTTCTTCAGGGGGAGGAAGGGAAATTTATTGTCTTCTGAGCAGCTTGATAACTTTATTTGTCAGTTATAGAAAGATGCTGAAGGTTAGAAAATGTGACAGGGATTGATCAAGGTGCTTGCTGGGAAACAGTGTGTGGAGCATTCTAGTGATATGTTTTGCAACATCTTGAAAAAAACACAGGAATCTGCATAAATTCTTTGAGAGCAGACTGCGAAGGGTGTAAGGACTGAAGTTCTTAATAAATAATCACGTGTTTGGCTTAACCTGCGTGTAGACGGGGCAGGATGAATCATTGGTGTGGTGACCTGTTCAGGTCAGTATGAGCTCACTGACCACCCTTCTGCAGCCAGGATGGTCACAGTGGTGTGGTTTGGTGCTCCTGAAGGGCTCAGATTGACCTCTGCTTGTGATGACAGGTGTTCTCTCTTGAGCACCTGCTTGCTTGCACTTGGCCAGAATAGCCGTGATAACGGTGATAGACGTTGCCATGGAGTTTGGTGTTGGGCAAGGCCTGGGTTCCCAACAAACTTAAACCTTCTTATGATAAATGGGAGGTGATTCCAGGTGGTGCTGAGCTTGGGACTAAGCTGGAGCCTAGACCTGTGCTGCCTGCTGTGATGGCACTGATCAGCAGTTCCTGGTAGCAGTCAGTTGGTAACACCAAGTTCCCACCGGCATTGCAGGAAAAATTATTCCATTGCTGACTTATTTATAAAATAACGGCATATCTTAAACCTCCCCTGTCACACTTTGAGTTCTAATAACAGATTTGGGTGACAGACTGCTTTTTCCTTAATTTGAAACTCACCAGTCCTCAAATTGATATCTCAACTGATTTAAGAAACTGCAATTTGCTGTTTGCTATGCCTTATTTTAGGAAAGGGGCTGTTGGGCATGGAGAAATTCAGCACCTAAGTAGGGGGATCTAATACCAAGTGTATTCCATCCTGGACTGTCCTGCCTGGGCTCCAGCCTTGGATCCAGAAGGTTGCAGATGTCCCTGGATCAAATGTCAAATCTGCCAGACCCAGGAAGATGTCTCAAATGCCTAGTCTGACTCAAAGCCATATGTTTAAAGCTAGTGGGTCATTATTTAAGTAATAATAATATGTACAACATTTCAAGGCAAAACAAAAATATTGATATCCAGATAGTTTCTCCTATTTCACTGTGGTGCAATGAAAGAACAAGAAATTTATGCAAGGGCTTCAATCACTTTTTTTAGAAACATATTGTCATTTTGAATTAAATGGATAATCTCCTATCAACTCCTACTAAGAAAGAACAGGATTTACCTGAAGTTTATTAATGAGAAACAACTAGCCTTATTTTTCTAGTTTGATAGAAAAATTTGGACAACTGCACACATCTTCTTGATGAGATGAAAACTGGAATAACAATTGAGTGAACATTTGCCCAAGACGTTGTAATTTCCAACCAATGGTAGCCAAGTGAAATAATTTTGATGTAAGGAATTGTTTATTATCATTGTGTTGCAAACAGCCTGCTTTGTTGTTAATATCCATATACTTTGTATTGCATTAGTCTGCATTAATTTTCATCATTTTTGCACTTGTGGACAGTGTTTATGACTAATTTATAGATTATGTGGTGCCATATTGACTTAAATAGACTGTGTTTTAATGCTATTATGAACATTTTCTTGTAAAATAATTTAATTACGTTGAAATTTAATGCTAATACAGTGGATAATTGACTGCAGATCAAAACCATAATATACAAGACTTACCTGGAAGGTGCACAAAATCAATTGGCTCAGCATTGACGTTGTTCACTGCGCCTCTTTTTAAAAGGTTGCAGCCCAAGGAGTCATATTCTGGTCCCTGCTCATCCAGCAATCAGATGACTTTTAGAAGCACAGCCCACCTATATTTTAATGTCACCTCTGTTTGTCACATCTTTTGTGTGACCTCAAAGGAAAAAGGCTTCAGTCTCAGAGATGAAGAGACACTGCTGTTATTGTACAGAAAAGGTATGCAAATTTTTTTTTGCCAGCAATTGGGAAGGAATGAGTTCTTATCCCATCAAATTCGGTGGGAAATCTAGCTCTGACTAAGAGCCAGAGCTTCCTCCAGGTGCTTTCATGCCAACAGAAAGGCATCCAGATCTCTGGAGTCCTTGTTATGGTTTGCTGTTCCAGCATCAGTTTCTTGTTAAAAAGATTTTTTTTGTTATATTTTTAGTTTCCCTTGCATTATACCAACACAAATAGTCATAGAGACTGTGATATGAATTTTCACTAAGAAAACAAGCTTGAACAGATTCTATCTGTTACTTGAAAATAAAAAGCAAGCCATTTTCTAACCCAACCAAAGTGCAGGCATGGTAACCTTGGTTCTGTTTCTTTTAACCTCTGGATAATAGAAGTAAAAATAACTTTATCAGAGCATGAGAAGAACAGCTTATTATGCTGTAAAAAAGAACACTAGATTAATCTTGACTAGTGACTGATAAATTCCTCCTGCTGGTGTTCTCGTCCGTGTTACATATATGAGGGAATACTTTTGCGTGACCGCTCCTAAGTACGTGTCCCTGATAAAGTGTGATGAGATTTTTTTTCTCCTGATGGTAAGATTCTACAAGATTATGTACATTTTGTATAAGGGGGTATTCATATCATCTCAGCTGCTGAATACCAGGGGCTATAGGTTTGGTATCTTGAGTTTCCAAATCATACCCCGAGATACATTAACTCCTGTTCTGATTTTCTTGACTTCGGGCATTTGTGTGCACCCTGCAGAAAATACCCTTGGGTTTACAAACTTTTTGTTACAAACACCCCAAGGCACAGTTCAGGTTAAATGAGGCCTGGGCCAGTTTTGCCCAGCTTTTCTCTGATCAGGTGATTTCTGGCAGCCTTGACAAAACAAGGCAGAACACAAAACCATTAACAACTTTACATCCTTGTAAAGCAGTTAGGGGTGGAAACCAGAGGGGTGATGAACTGGGTGACAACTCCTCATGGGCCCTAGGAATGAAGAAAGCCAAACAGCTGGCAGCTGATGCCAACCCTCCAAATTGGAGGACAATACATAGCAGCACATCCACAAGTGTCCAGCATCTTGCAGAAGGCTAAGCCCAAAGTGAAACTACAGTATGGCAAGTCCAGGCCACCAGCCTGGACTTGAACACACTGAGCACCTGGAGTTTTATCTTGTCTTCTTTTACAACAGTGTAGTGCAAATATTGTATAAATGGTGTACAAGTCTATAAAAGTGTGCAAATCTAGCAGAGTAAAAATCTTAGGGCTAACGTCTGTAAAAAAACAGGGGTAAGTTGCATTCCTTCTTCTTTCTTTCACTGATTATTATCCATATTTAGCCTAGCTTGGTTCTGCTGTAATTTCTTCACTGAAATCTGCAGTCTTTGTGTGAAGAACAGTTTTGATAATTCACTTAAAATTTTTAATTTCTTGATTCAGTTATTTGCTCAGAGGTTTTTTTAAGGCAGGACATGAACAAAACAGATTGCTCTCACCATTTGATCTCTCCTGAAATATGCTTTGGATGTAAAATGAATTATTTTGTTTTAACTAGAAAAAAAAAAAGGTTTCTTTTTGATTAGTATGAAGGGTTTATTTTTATATTAATTCTGCTAGAGAAATTTTTAAAAGTTGGTCTTTGCCTCTCTGCTAATAGTTCTCTTATGAAAGAATGTGGTTAGATTGTCATTACTTCCTAAAAGAAATAACAAAAAAAGCACTTTATTTTTCAATGAAGATAATTTTAACTTAGAAGAAAATTCTTGTAAGAGGACCTTCCATAGTGTAGAAAAATTGTTCCCATCCCTGTGTCCCAAACCAAGTGGTGCAAGTACTTTGATCTGATTCCCCCTGTAGGAGAGCTCCTTCCCACAAGTAACTTATTGAATTCTCTAAACCTTCAATAAACCTGGCTCAGTGCATATTGGATAGAAATGTCATCAGTGAGATTTACATGACACTTAAAGCATTTAGAATTCCAGGGAAGTAGAGGTTCAGAAATCACTACCAAGTCTGACCTGGATACATCACTCTTGTTAACTTGAATGTGTGTTATAGAATCAGTATTCAAGACATTCATGTTCAAAACATTTGCATTTTGGTGAGAATTTTCCTGACAGAGCAAATAATTGGCTGGTAAGGACTTACTCTTTTGACTGTATCCATTGTTACTATAACCCCACTGAACTTGCTGGAAATCTGAAAGGCAGCAAGATGCTAATTAATAATTACATCAGTATAGAAGGGAACTTTTTAAGAATTTTAAATGTTTTATGAGTGGATCAATAATTAATTCTTTTTCTGTGAAGTGATATAGTGCTAATTGTTTAGGAATAATAGAAATAAATATAGGCCACAAAAAGAGTAGGAAAACCCCCATGTTTTGTATGACTAAAACAGGGCTCACTGCTTAAGTTAAAAATAAGACATGCAATACTCCCTGATTTTATTCTTTACTCAATTTTCTTTTCTGTATTGCCCCCAAATAAACAGTAGTAAGGACTCTTTCTGCACTGGAAGTCCTACTGTGAAGACAGCAAATCTTCCCAGATTAGTATCCATTAAAATTCGCTTATCCCTGTAAAACTGGGTACCAAAATACTTGGGAGAGGGCATTGTCTGATTTTCTCCTTCCCTCAGTAGGAGCTTTTTTCCTGCAGACACAGACTTTCCTGAAGTGACTGAGAGATCCTGGTTGTGCTCAGCAGGTGTCAGAAATATCAGAAAGTTTGTAAGGACTGAGTGGGTGGCTTCCCCCTCCATTCTGCTGTATGTAGAGGACTTAATGGGATAAAAGAGGTACTGCTTTGGTAATAGCTTGTACATTTTGACAGTGCCACATGAACAACAAAGCTCTGCTGAGAAACCTTTCTTTTTTTGACCTCTAAGCCAAAATTTCTCCTTCCACAGAGGGAGGAAATTATTTTAACTAAAGAAAAAGAAAACAAGAGAAAAACCCCCAGCAACACTTCATCCCTAGATGCAACATTTTACTTCTCTCTGATCAGCATTGGCAGCTGTTCATTTGCTGCCTGAGTGAATTCAGAAGAAGTCATTTACCTTACAAGGATGAATGCTGTATGGCACTTGCTTGTCTCTATCTTAGTAGCGTTTACTCTCAGCCTGACAAAAACCTCCTATTATTTCTGGGTCTGCTAGTAATATCTCATTGAACTAATTATTTATCATGTTTCTGAATTGTTTGAGAAGGGCAATCCTCTGATAGGGACAGCAGCTCTGTGCCACATTCAGGTGAATTCATGAGGGAAAGAATAACCCAAGCAATGATGTCGGTGTTACCAGAAAACAGGGTTTCAGATTTGAGGAGCAAGTATTATTAGACAGCAAGTTGTCTGCTCTGAAACAGATTAACTTTTCTTGCACTGCAATTGATTCACTTACCATCCTATTTTCACTTTGAATGTACTCCTCAATCCATGAGGAGGCATTTTGTTTTTGCTGATATTTTTCCTCTTGGGCTCGACACATTAAACACAGTGACTTTGAGAGAGAGAAATGAGGATTACTGTTTATGGAAAAGTTAAGGAGACTACTGCTGTATTTTTTTGTTTGTTGTCTTTTTAAATTCAAATTTGCAAGACTGAATTGAACTATTTCAACCTCATTTCATTTTGATTGCTATTTTCTGTAGTGCACATTAGATTTTGTAGTGTGGCTGTGAATGTTAGTTACAAACTAGTAATGGGCAGCTTCTCCAATAAATGTGCTACACATAAAAGGATTAAAAATGTGCATGTTCAGTTTTGTACTTGCTAATACTCGGCTAATCTGTAATGCTTTAGAAGACAAAACATGCAAACACTGGCTAATAAATACAGTCAGTGATCTGAAGCCAGCACTCGACATTGCCACCACTGCAAGGGGGAATGTCGTATTATCAACCACACAGAGAGTAATAAAAGTGTAAAATATCCTGGGTAAATGCTGTTGCCTTCATCGTATTTGGAGATGTTTGGTCCTAGTATCTAAATCTGAAGGATTTTAGGCAATGAAAGCAGCCATTTGTCAAGAAGATGGGAGAAGGCATTACACAGTCACTATATGAGGAGCAATTTTTAGTATAAATGGTCACAACTTCACCAGTGACAGTAGATGCACATAAAATTTATTTCAGCTGGGAGTGTGTCTCTTTCTTTTTCCCCTCTGACAAATGAAAAGAGTTTTATTCAGAAAGAATGCATAATGTAGCATTTGAGTGCAATGCTTTGTACCTTCTGCAGGAAATTTAGGTTAAAAGCTGAGTTTTAGAGAAGCAGGAAGCCCAAATTTTTGATTGTTTGGAACCATAAATCAAATATGTATAAGTGTTTGAACCAACAAGGATATAATAAAGGATATGTCTTGGTTATACTTCAGAATATATTTCTCTTTGAAAGATGAAGAGCTAATCTGATGGAGGAATTTGACAAAAGGGTTCTTACCAGGTGTTTTTCACTTGGTTTTGAAACATTTGCTCCAGGGAAGTCATGTCCTGTTAGCAAAGTTTGCTGCTTTTAGAATTACTTTTCTGGTTCCTCTAAGAAAACATTAACCTCCAAAAGGAGTTATTCCAACTATAGTTTCCATCAATATGTGTGTTGTACCAGCAGAATAATGCACTTACAGGCTTGCAGACTTTTGGAACATTATCTGTAGCATAGTCTTGGGGAGAGCAAACAGGAGGCTTCCTGATGTTCTTTCCATGCACAGAAGGAACAGGTTTGGCTTAGAGAGATTGCATTACCTTTTTTTCTCCTCTGGAATTTTAGCTCATTAACCCTTCTGTGTGGGAAAAGCTAGCATTCATAGGCCTAAAAAGAAAATTTCTCATTTAGAGGTGAATAACAGAAGGGCCGGAGTGAGCATGATGGCCAGGGTTCAAAAGACATTAGTTATGAAGATGAGGCTCATGTATTGCAGATTTTTGTGATGTGTAACCCCATTAGCGAGGTTAAAAAGAGAAGTAGGATTTCTGTTACTTTTTCAGGATATGTTATCCCTTTGGGAAACTCTCTTAGATGGCAGAAGTGGGCAAAGATGCATTTTGAGGACATGGGCGTTTGTAGGAGATGCAAACAAGTGAGCTGTGCTATTGATCTTTCTCCTATTATCAGTCTGATTATTCCCAAAGTAAGAAACAAGCACTCTCAGGCGCACTCTCATGCTTTCAATGGTGTTTTCTCAGATATTTAGGTCTAGACTTCATGGGAAGATTGTGGGGTTGGATGGGAAAACAGCTTTCAGCTCGGAATAGTCAGCAGACCCATTATGTCTGGGTGCAAGTCAGCTCTTTTGGGGGAATGGAAGTCATTTGAACTCAATGCAGAGGGGGAACAGTCCTATTTTATATTCTGAATATTTGATTTGCTATTTTCTCTTTGGATTTTTTTTTTGTGTCTTAGCTTTCTCCAGGTTTTTTTTTTTTTCTTGTTGTTTTTGTTTTTCAACTCTTTCAGCACATTGCGTGCAGGACATTGGTAGATTGGTCCCATATTCAAGTCACCCAAAGTTATGACATCAGAGTATGCCTGCAAAGCTCATTATACATGCCACTACCTTTAATTGCGTCTAATCTTTGCTCCAAAGTAATTTGGATTTCTCATAAATTTCTCTTTAGTTTAAAGTACCTAAGTTTAGGCTGTGGGGCACATTCCATCATCTTGTTGTCCATTTTAGAGCTCAATCATTGAAAAAAATGTATTTGACAGTATTGATCACTGAAATTACTTCCTTGTAAGTAATCTTTCTAAAAGGCAGCCATTAATTATGCCTTTTTTGTCTCTTAGGTGGTTATTAATTCAGAACTCATTATCTTCTTCTCCTTTTTCTCTGAATAATCTCACATGAAAGGTCTTGACCATCATGAAATAAATTTTAAAATAATCAATTCTGAATGTAGCTACAGGCTCCCACTTGTTTACCATTTAAGAACGCTGTGAAAGAACAGATTGCAAACTATAAACCTTCTTTACAAAGCCAGTCCTCTGGTTTATTCAGTCTGTACTTATCACATGTTATTCCAGCTTTACCTTATGCTTTAGGATGGATCAGGCAGGTTGGTGACTGGGGCTGCCTTGAAGATCTTTTTTGACTGTACTGGTGTGTCGCCAGTCTTTGTGCTAAAGACAGCTCTATTCCTTGGCTTGGGAAGTGTTTGGACCCTGAGCCACTCAGTGGTGCAGTGAGAATTAACTTTATTTTTGTTTTGGAAGATGGATCATGTGGGAATAGCTTGCCTTACTCCTTAGGATTAACAGCTTTTTTTCTTGGCTCTGCTTCTTTTTCTTTATAGTCTTCAGGCACTCAGCAAACTGTCTGGCCCTGGGCATTTAATTTCTCAAGCTGTTGTGTAGATTTGTGTCTCTGGCATGATGCTGTAATTTCCTTCTAAGTTTGGACACTCCTGTTATAAATAAAGTCATCCAAATTGTTCAACTCTTTATCATCTTGATGCCTTTCATTTCTGCCTTTATCCTTTAATAGCCAGTCTACAAAGGACTGATTTTCCTCCAGGCGTTTCTTCTCTTGGCTGCCAAAGACCCAGACCTGCGGTCCATACACCAGCCTTGATGCTAAACAATCACTTGTGTTTCCTTTAATAAAATGGTGAGACATTATTAATGAAATGAAAAAGGAAATAAAGTGCTAGGATCCCTGCTGCTTATGCAGGGATGGGATCCTGGTGGGGTTTGTCTGCTGTGAACTTGAGTCCACAAGTTATTATCTCTGGCTCCTTTAAACAACATACATACATACATACATACATACATACATAATTTACCAATTAATTGGTTGAGAAATCTGACCCTTCTCATGCTGTCATGCACCAGTAGACATTTTGTCATTGTATCATTGACTTATGCATAAATATCCCTTGCCATACTTGGGTGCCATGCCAGACTTCCTGGCACAGTTTTTGGCTAAATGGTAATCAGGAGCTGGAGTCTGGTTATAACTGGCAAATACGGTTATTTCTTCTGCTACCAAAGGCACCTGATTCTTGCTACATGATAACTCTAAATGCTCAAATCTGGTGACATCATCCCCAGTATTAGTGCTTAAGCCTCTCAGAAATCCTATGAAAGCTGTTTCTGTTTGTTCTCTTGCATTACAATTAATTTTTACCGTGCCAAACCCTACAGCAGAATTCACCTACGGCCATTTGACCCTTTTTATTTTTTTGTATATGGGAAGATGGGGTCAAACTCATCTTAAGTATCTCATTTGTGTGCATGTTCTTCAATGATTAATCCTTCTTTAATATCCCTGGCACATGCTCTGGCTGGCTCAATCACAGGAGCACAATTGGAGATGCTGGAAGAGGCTCTGTCACCCAAACCCAGGCAAGGTTTGCCTTCCCAGAGAAAGATTAAAGGAGAATATAATTTCTACCTCTTTCTCCTTTTCTGGAGATCTCTGGACTGAAGAGATAGCGGGAACACCCTTGATGTGCTGTTCTTTAAAACAGGAGAGCAGGAAGGTTGTGAAGTATCTTATCCTCACCACAAGCAGAAGATCTCTCAGCAGTTGCTGGACTGAATATTGATCTAATGAAAATGGTTTTCCTATGTGCCAGGTGTCACATCATCCTTCCCCATTTGCCCAGCATTATTTCTAGCCCACATGTTTTGTCTGTCCTTTGTTTTCATTCCTGCTATCTTTAAGAAACATCCATTTGTAATCAATTCTGTAATTACTGGGTGTGATTTTTAGAGGATTGATTGTGGCCCTAGTAATTCCTCTGTCTTGCTTTGATCTCTCTTGTAGTTTTAGTTATGAGATTAATAAGCAGAAGCTTCCATTGCTGGATGCTTTTTAGGTATTTATGGGTGCTATAGCTATATCTTCTCAGCTTTGCTCCTTTTAACCAACCTCCTGAAAGCCTTAAATGCTTAAAATTTGAAATTCATCACAGCTGCTCATCCCTGATGATTGTTGTCTATTAGTTCTTCATGCACAATTGCATACTCATAGCAACTGCAATAAAATACTTCTTTCACATTATCTTCTGAAGACAATGCTACAGTTTCTGCATATTGCACAAGATGTAATTGAGAACAAGCTTTCTTGCTTTTATGCTGCAGAGTTCTCATACAGAGTCAGTATTTTTCTTTAAGTTGCCTTTCGTATGTTCTTTAAATATGCAGTTCTGGGAAAGATGACATAAGAGAGGTTTCATAAGGTTTATTTATGCAAAGCTGATCTGTCAGCAGTATGTGCATAAGGTTTCCTGGAAAAGTTGCTGTTTGCCAAGTCAGTGGTATGTTTCCAGTAAGGTAAGGAATGAAGTCTCTTCAAACTGTCACTGAATGACAGGCTTTGCCTACCGTAGGCTGTGTGATGAACAGAGGGGAGTTATTTTAGGCTGTGATTTTGAACACTGGCATGGTTGTGTACAAGAAGCTTCATAGGACTAGCAGAGTATTCCATTCCCATCTGGTATATTCATGTTTTCATGGTAATAAATAAAATTGTGCTTTCAAAATGGGTAACCATTTTGAAAAGCATTTGAATTAAACCATGTCTAAATATTTTCAGACATGCAAATACAGTTTTCAGACCTGGAATTAAAACTGCATCAAGA
Source organism: Promerops cafer (assembly GCA_013398275.1). NCBI lineage: Eukaryota > Metazoa > Chordata > Aves > Passeriformes > Nectariniidae > Promerops > Promerops cafer. The sequence continues at coordinate 649,346 of VZSE01004172.1, read as the reverse complement.
AATACTTGTATATGCAAGATATTGGCTTTGTTTAACTTTGGCCATGAACTTAAGCCTGACCAATTATTGCCCTCTAACTTATCAAAGCTGAATTTCCTTTTTTTTAATTAATTCTTGAAATTTCGTCTTATACCCAGGATAGGTTCCTATACTAACTGTTTAAATAACTGAAATATTTTCATTTAAATAATCGGTAGCTTTGTCTTTTTGTGGAAATAATATCTGAAAGTGACAGAAAAAAATAATTGAGGGTCTAAGTTCTCTAGAAAGGAGAACCTGTTTGTCTAGCTATGCATTATCAATTGGGGCTTGTAAAACAAATGATGTCTTGCAAGGATTTGATTTGGTCCGTGCAAGTTATCTGGTAGCTGCCCTGCATTGCACTGGTCCACCCTGGGCTTAGAAACACAGCCCTGTCCTAATCAAATCTCTTTACTACTTCTGTTCTCCAGTTGGGTAATTTCAGACAAGCACCAAGGCAAAAGGCTTTGAAGCTGAGGATGTCTGTTTAATTAGCCTAAGATTCATTGCTTTCCCTCTTCTTAATTAAGCTGAGGTAATCATGAAATCTGTTTGACAACTGTACTCTCAAATGTTGCTCATCTATTTGATAAATGGGCAGGTAGAGGATAATTAGTTTCAGTCCCTTTGCTAATTTTCCAAAATGAAAAAGAAAGATAGAGGTAATTTAAGAAGATGTTTTAGAGTCTCTTTTCCACAAAAATTGGGGTAGTAATAACAAAATTGTACAGAATAGAATTTTCAAGCGTCAACCAACCTCCAGACAAAGAAAAAATCCCCACAACTTAACAAGACATCTAAATTTCCCACAGTTTTGCTGTCCTTGAGACATCAGAATATTTTTCCAGGCTGAGGATTTCAGCTTTCTTCCCCAGGGTGTTAGCATAGAGCCACTGAATGAGTTCCGTGCATGAGCAAATGCAGTTTTGCAATATTTGATTTCTTTTGCTAGCATGAGGATGTTGCCTTAACATGATTATTATATGTGAATAAATGTCACCTTGTGGTGTTAAATGTTTAGGTAAATTACTGAAGGAAAGTCAAGGAGACAAATCGAACTATTTCCTTTCAAAGTGTTTTAGCGACATCAATATTAAAATCTATCTTGTGCCTCATTAACGAGGATGAAATTCCCATGGGAGTGTCTCAATAGTCAGGCACTCTGCAATATTCTTCATGATTCAAGATGGTTCTAGATCACGGACCATGAAAGTATAAATATACAAAACATACACTGATGTTTGTTTTCATATTTATGTGCATCCTTTTGCTAGAGTGAAGTAGTATTGGACTAAAATTGACAGTAAAATCCATGTAAATGCTTACCATGATCACTAAATGTAGAAATTCCTTATGGAAGTCCCTATGAATGGCCTAAAGGTAGTAGGTGGGGAATAACCAGGAGGACTTAAAGACATTGTGACCTTTAGTATTTAAAGGAGTAGCAGCAATGTTGTAGACTGTAAGAGATACACAGGGTTAGAAAACTTCAAATGTGTCAATACATCCATTTGGATTTTGCTGTCTTGTCTGTAGCATGAGCATTAGGCTTGTGCAAGATTAGTGGGCAGAATGTTTCTTATTGTGATTCACTTATAAAAGATAATAAATATTACCTCAGCTGCCAGAGTCCTGCTTGTTTCTGTGTCTGATCATGTCGAATAAATGTTTTATTAGGAAATAGATTTTGAGAAAAATGACCTTGTTCCTTTTTAACTCTGCTGGTGTTCAGCATTTACTTACTGTGGTGTTGTGGGTCAGGGAGGTGATGTAGTTCTTAATGGGTTAATCCAGTCTGGAGTTTCATAGGCCCTTCCTAATTTTGTAGCTGTAGCCACATTATCTAAGCAAACGTTTCCTGGGTTAGGAGAAAGGTGCACTGAACCTTAGGAATTTTAGATTCAGAGGAGAGAGAAAACAATGGGTTAGCTTTGAGACACAGTGGCATAGTTCCTTCAGTTTTACTGCAACATTTTTCCAGGTCTGGGTTTCTACTTTCTCCATGCTGGAGATCAGACTGCATTCCTGCCCCCTTTGTAATGACGGGCTGGAAGGACCATCTGCTAAGGACTGCTCTCCACCTTGTGCTGTTAACAGTGATGAAGATGTGCTGGTTTATAGCTGGTGTTGATCATGTTTGAACCCCAGAGAAATAGATGTTTGCACGATCTGTTCTGAAGACAGAACTATTGATAGATATTTATTAGCATGGAAAAAAAAAATTCTGCCTCACATGACTTATTTTGGAGCAAATGCTTTGGAATACTTGCTTGTCATGTCCAAATCTATCTACCCAGGCTATGTGCTTTGTACCTCTAGTCTTTCTAACTTCATCTTCTATGCCCTATATTCAATACATCAGTCACACTGAAATATCCAAAAATAAAAATAAATATAAATTGTCTGGTGGGTCAATTCCAGTATTTCAAAGATTCTCTTCTGTCTTGATCTTAGGTGTCAGATATCACTAACTGTCTTTGAAAGATTGTACTTTTTTCTTCCACTTGCGTTTCAAAAACATCCAAGTGACCCTGGAATCCTGCTGGGGAAAAATGGCATTTTCCCAGCAAGCTACAGTGTTCCTAGGGGACCCACACAGGATACATGTTCTTTCATCTCACTCTTAAGAAATTTAGACCTATAATTTATAGAGCTAGTTTGAAGCTTTGTTTTCCCTTTTTTTCCCCTTTTCTTTTCTCACAATATATTTCTCGTTCTGAGAGAACAGAAGATTGTCTTGAGTAGTCCTGCTTCTACATTGCAAGCCTGTCTTTTCAAGGACAGATCATTAATTCCTGATGTGTCCTGTTAAATTTTGCATGCCAATATTATCGAACTCTCCAACAGAGATGTTTTGGAATCTTTTTCCCAACTACCTCTGTAGCTAGTCCTCAGGAATCGTTTTCTTCCATTTGATTCACATGTTGTTTCTGAGTTGTGGTTATTTTTTGTTGTGGTGCTGGTGGTTTTGTTTCCTCCTTCTGCAGTGTGTATTTTAATCATTCTTGTGTCTCTGGAGAATCGCAGCTCCCTTTCCTCCCCAGGGTCAGCTACCTAGAAACCTTCAGCAAACTCTGGATTCCTCCAGCAGATTATTTCCTTTACATGCTAGGTATTTCACAGCCATAAGTCATTCCCCAGCCTTGGGAATGATTTCCCAGGTAAAGGTGGTTGTTGATCAGGAATGCACAGGGCTCTTCAAACCAGGCAGTTGTGAGGAGGGGGAGTTGACCACTTTGGTATCTTGAACCATAAGGTCATGCTGTGAAGTGCTATGATGTCATCCTTTTTAGTAATTACCTGATAGCTTTTGGAAAGAAGCACGCACGATGGAATAATCAGAGATTGAAGCAGCAGTTCCTGGAAAGTATCAGGCCATCTTCCTCTCATTCTGTTTTATTCTTTCTTCTTTATGTGCTGAGTTAGGAGAGAGAGTTGTTTAAGTGTTTGGTATGTGCTTTTGTTCACTGTTCTATTACTGAAATAAGTGATTCATGCTTTCTGGTGTTTGAATTTCCAAGGAATCTGAGCACCTGTGGTTCTTACTGCCTTCAGTTTAGCAGCTGGAAGCACTAAGCTTTAACCAACCAATTTTTTAGGTGTTCTGTATTTCTCCCCATTGCCTTTATTCTTTATTTGTTTTACTTAAATTACTAAAGACTACTGAATCATTTTTTTAATGAAGACTTTATTTTAACATGTTTGATGGAGTTTATTATATTTTCTCATAGTCAAATTCTTCTTTCTGCAAAGAGCAAATAACAATTTAAGTTATACCATGTTCAGAGATGCTTAGATTTCAGTTTAATCTCCTGCACAAAGGGGAATTTAATCTAGCAATGCATAGAAGACAAACTAAGTTTCATGTTGCTTTGCTCTGAGTAACCTGAACATGTGCTCAGTGCACCTTTTCTCATTTCTGCAAGAGGTCAGTGTTGGAAGCATTTGCTCATTTCTGATGCTAACTCCATCTTGCCATGGATCTTGGAAATTACTTCTTCTACTAAGCCCTAGTTGCTCTAGGTGTGTGCCTTTATGAGAATCTCAGCTGTTGTTTAAAGGCATGTGTCTGTGTATCCCTGTGTTGGAAACAAATTTGGAAACACGTGCCCTGCTGCCCAGAAAATTGAAAGTTTATATACAAATAGACAAGTACATTTTTAATCCAGTCTTGTACTTGGGGTGTGTGGTTCATGATTTCTCAGTGACTGAATTAGAATCTGTCTTGTAAACAGAGCTCAAATAATGAAGAGGTTTTATTGCCAAATTTCTAGTGTACAAAGTAATACAAGATTGACTGAGTCCAAAAAAAAGCTTTGCTTACTGGTATAACTTTTATAACCAGCAACTGACAGGGGATATATGAAAACATGCTAATGGCTGTGGCATGAGAAACACTAGAAAGAATGGAGGAGAAAGAAGTGGTTCACCCAAACTTTATCTTCCCCCTGGTTCCATACACAGACCAAAATAGAAATTCACTTCTTGGGCTGTATTGTAGCTGGAGCCACTGGATGCCTGGTTCCAGTGATGTAAAATTGTGCTTTTATTCCTTCAATTGGAATGCTAAGATGCACATTTATAGAACAACTTGAAGCTGTGGAACTACATTCTGAATTGGATGCCAGATCTATATGGCTGAAGTCTAAATTGGTGTTTATTTTGCACAGTGGCAGAGTTTTACAGCCATTGCTCTTCTTCCCTCTATGTGTTTTTGGACCTTGATGGTTCACAGTTAAATTTTTAAAATGATGATATTATAGCTACAATGGTTGCTTATCCAGTGTGTAAATGAGTTAAATTACTTCTTAAGATGTTGTTCTGAGACTCTTTTATTGGACACAATAAAATCCAAGCTCTCATTACCATTCCTGTAGAATATGCAGCTACTCCAAAGAAAATGCCAGATTTTGTTTTGATCTGAGTAGCTGCAATTGGCTCTAGATCTGCCATTTCATGGCGGAAAATTCACCTTGCTCTTTGTGTTAATTGTTCTTTTTTCCTTACACTGGTAAAATATTTTCTCAAGTGTATTGTGCTAATTTTCTTTGGGTTGAAGTGAGCCATATTTATTCTAGTGGTGCAAGGTCCTAAAATTTGCCTTGTGTATTTTATGGATCTGAAACACTGCCCTTCCTCTCTTGGATCACATCAAACTCAGGTCATTGATGCTGGGAGAACTCCTAAGATGTCTTTTCCCAAGTTTCCTCTGCACCATCCTGAAAATATCTTTTAAAATTTTCTTTTCCCCTCCTAATGTGTTTCTTTCAGACATCTTTTCTCTTGACGGTTCATGGTAAAGCTCCTACCCTTCTTCATACATAGGCCTCTGGTAAATCCTAATTTCTGAAGTTTTCCTTTGCTCTAATATTTCTCTTTTTTTCCTTTTTCCCCCTTTAAATATAATGCCCAGGTCTACTGCTCAAGGGATGTTTTGCCTAGGCTGGTATAGCAAAACATCTGTGCTTCTTTTTTTATTGCAGATTGCCTCAGCAGCACAAACAGCTAGGCACTTAAAGATAATGAAATGAAGACTCCGAGTCTGCAGCTAATGACAAAGTTGCAGAATTTGCATTTTTTTCTTCTGCCTGCTTTTCCCAACATCCTAGATTTTTGTTTCAAGTCCCAGTTTGGATGACTTCTGGCCTCATGTTAAATATTCATTAACTGGAGTCACAAAGGTTCTGTTAAATACAACAGAGCTCTTCTGCAACTCAGTGATTTTTTTTATTTTTATTTCTTTATTTCTACCACCACCACTCTGCAAAAGATCCAAGCAGAATGTTTTATTATTCTGCAGAAAGGGAGGCTAAACCTCCTGTTGCGTTTTCTGTAGGTAGGCATTATTGCAGCAGTGGTGCTCTGGTTGTGCAGTCAGTTATACTTGGAGAGCAGGACCCAGACATCCTGATGTAACTCCCAGAGGTGCTGCAGAGACAGACCGAAGAGGTTGTTATAGATCAGGACAGCAGGATGAAAGATTCATATCAGGTTCTCAGTGACTTGTCTCCTCCCAGGCTGTAAATACCTTGCCCTTATTTGCCCTGCTTTGTTATTGGCAGAGAGCAGGCACAGCTGGGGGAAGGGGATGGTGTGCCTGGGGAAAGCCTGCTCCTTACACACCAAACCATCCAAAATTATAATTATCAAACTGGGCACACAACAGGTATTTTTCAGACTAAATCCTCAGATTGTTTTAAGCTACAAAACTGCCCAGCATTAATAATGATTAGCATGGTATTTAACTAGAGAGCGCATTAAATTAACTTTTCTTCTGTGAACACATGCCGTATCTAACATGAAAGGCGCCTTTGCCTAGAGCTTAACTGGTACCAATAGAAATAACAGAGCTAATTAATGTCAGCTCATAAAACTAATGACTGTGTTCTTTCCAAGTGGTAGCACCCGTTCATTCAGTGGCATGTACAGCTTCTTTACGTTTAGTCAGCTGGCTTTGAATTTTTTTCTAAATTAGAAGACTTGCCTGGAGTTTTTGCTTTATGTTCTTCATCTGGTGGGCCCAGAAAACCTATTTCTCTTCAAACAAACCCAAACCAGGGCTAGGCAACTATGATTCATCCCCTATATTTTTTTTTTTGGTTATTTTTATTTCTCTGTGTTGTTTTATTTTAGTCTCATTTCTCTTTGAAACTTTTTAAAATTCTAAATCAAGTATTTTCTATTCTCAGTAATCATCAGGGTAGGTCTTTTCGTATGACCGAGCTTTCAAAACATTATCTTGCAATTTGCATGTCCATGTCAGCACTTACACACTGCAGGCGTTCAGGTATGGAGAAGCTTTTCAAGGCACCTTATTTTGGAATTTCAGCATTTATGCAAGGGATTCTTGCCCCTTGGGATGAGCTCTATTAAATTCAATTGAGTTCCTGTGATGCTAAGAATACATTTTTCTTTGCTGTGGGGCAACCTGTGTTAAAGCTTCGGGCTCTTGGCAATACAGTTGCCAGAAGCAAAATTCCAGCAGAGTTCAGTGATGTTCTCCCACCCAAAGCCTAAAACTACTATTCACTTACCCAGTGATTATCACCTAATGGAAAGAAAAGTAGTTATGGGCTTGTAGCAAGAGAGGGAGAAAGGAGTGTTCTTAAAAACTCAGGAATTGCAAGGAGAGGAAAACTGAGGCCTGTAAGGACATATAAGGCATTTATGGTTCTGCAGAGCTGCAATAATTTGAGCTTTGCAGATGTGTCAAGCCTTTGGCAACTGCAGTTCGAGCCAGTGGAATTGCATCAAAGGACTTGCTCACCAGAAACACCTGATGTAAAGCAGCTGTGAGAATTAGAATTCCCTGCTGGAACAACAGCAAATTAAGGGAAAACTCCAGATGACATCATAAGGGTGTTCAGCTCAGTTAGAAAGGATCATCCCTGCTGCTTCTGTCAAATATTGATTGAAGACAGTGTTGCCTTATCACAAGTCCTAACCACAAATAAACCCATGCAAAATATCTGTTCTATAAAATGTGCTTTTAATCCCACTTTATAGACTTGGCAGCAGGAATACATCAGAGCTTTGCTTAGTTCCACTCTTCACTCAGTTTTACAGTTGTTGTGTATTGCTAATATCTAGTCTGTCCATAGTTTCTTGACTAATGAAAACAATTTGTTTAAAATTAGATGACAATAAAGTGCATGGAAAGACAAAGTCTTCCTCTTAGCTTGGATTATACCAAGATATTTCATCATCAGGCAGCTCAACCCAACTTGATTGTTATAGGTTTCAAAAATTAGCTTCAGTATGCAGCATAAAATTGTTCTTCTGAGAGCAGAACCTTAGCTTTCAAGAGGAGAACTGGATAGGCTTGTGGCACTGGCCTATGAGGAAACAGTTAAAAACCTTCCTTTGGTAGATGGAATGCTGAGGGTTTCGAGAAGGACATGTTCCTTTAAAAGACTGCTTTTTAAATGAATTAAAATAGGCTTGGTGTTATGTTTTACACAACTTCAGGGAAACAGGTACCACTAAACTTGTAGCTTTGGTGTACCTTCCTGGTAATCATAGGTCCTCTGACACTGAGGGTCTCTCAAAAGGGCTGCACATAAAAAGTAGCTGGTGAAAAGGTTTCCACAGACTTGAGCAATTGTTCAGAGAAAGCTGGGACCCAAGAGCTGTGGAATCAGACTTCAAGGTAGTATTTCAGCCCCTGACCTTACCCCACTAACCCAACAAAACAAATTATTAAGTATTTTTCTGCTCCTTGTAGCACCACCTTCTTTCTGCAGAAGCCAATTTTAAGACATATGAGTGGCTAATTATTTTCTGGTGAGTTTCCTCATGTCTCTAAAGCTAAGGAGATAAGAGGAAAAGGACTAAGAATCTAAGGATCTTGGCTAGCCTCTTCCCACATATGCACAACCTTCATTGTCTGGATAGCTCTATGTATGGGAAGTTTATGAGCTTCCCACTTTTCCTGGTAAACCTGTAATAGTATAAAGCTGTCATCAGTCCACATCTTGTTGGGTGCTAAAATGGCCAACACAAGGGATCTCTGTCTTCCCTGCCCTAAAAAGCAAGGGGCCACTTCAGTGGTGATGTTTGGTTTGCCCATGGGATCAGCCTGGACTTGCTGGAGCCCTTTGAGAAGAAGTAGAGTAGAAATCTTGTTGGGCTTGCAAGTGGTTCAGTGGTTCCAGCAGGAGGGCTCTATCAATAGCCCAGTGCAGAACCTCAGGTCTCAGGCCTGCTCCCTGGCTTATTTGCCAGTCCTGCTTCATTTTTTTGGAAACCAGCTATAACATGGGAGTTCCTCTGTGTGACACCACCCAGGCAGCTCACTTTGGCCTTCTGTGCTGTGTATTGCACTCCTGCTGTTTGGCAGCTTTGTCCATTCCTGAAGAATATTATTTTTAGCTTCATAACTATTGGGGAAGAAGCAAAACTGGGAGAAGTAAAAAGGAAAGGAGTTGCTGAAATGTTCACAAATGCGCTACTGTTGCAAAAGGGAGCTGTTTACCTGCCAGTCATTTTTCCTTTTGTTCCTCAGAACTGAATGCCTTATGTTCATTTAGCTGAATATTTCAAAAAAGTCACCTTTTGGCACCAGAATTTATCATGTATATTTTCCTCCTTGCATCATGTTTAAATCTCTCTGCTTAGATTTTGTTATTTGGCATTTATTTATTTATTTACTTGTTTACTTACAGCCTTATGCCATTAAGCAGCCTGCCACCACAACAGTAAATGGGTAAAGAAATGGATGTGTTGAAAGAAACTGTCTGCACTGTGATTTATGCAGAAGCAGAGGACTCTTTCAGGTTCTTAAGAGGTGCATCACAGCTTTGAAAGTGACAGGCTTGAACAGTGAATTGAGTTTCCATGATGGAGCTGACCTCCAGGAATTGCTTCCTTTTCAAATACAAGAATAAAAATTTTACCTAGTTCCAAAGTTTCTTTTAGTGTTCTTTTCTTTTCTTAAACTGCTCTTGAAAAATGTTAGAAGACTGGGACCTCAGAAAAGGTGCTTTTGTACCATTTTGCTGTTTTGCTTTTTCTTATGCTCTGGCTTTGATGGATTTTCTGAGGAACTGGAGCTACCCAAGCTTGCTCGCTCGATGAATCACTTTATGTTTTTGGATCTCAAGCTTTATTCTTCTCCTTCTCTAGCAATTCCTTTCAGAAATGAAGAATATGGCAGTAAAGATGCCTCAAAAACATGATTCCTAAATTTCATATGTAATAAAGTATACATAAAGCTGTGCTGAAGTTCAGCCTGAATGAGCAGTGACCCAAAGATTCTTCAAAACTCTGAGGTATGCATTTCATAAAGCAGCCATAAGGAGAAGTGGGAAAATAACATTGAGGGCTACTTCATTTCCACTTGGTTCTTTCATTCCATTCATAAGGAAAATAGCCCTCTACTTCACACTATCTATCCAACTTTTGGGCAATTTGGAGCCAACATAAATAAATGGGAATTGCTGTAAGTAAAGCATCTTTCAGCCATTATGTAGTTACAAAATGAGTAGGAGCTAAGTATTCAAAATGCAGGTGCAAAAAACTCAAGAGCCAAAGTAGCATTTTTATTATCCAGTCTGGCTCCCCAGTTTCCTGTAAGTGCTCTAAGTTTATTCTCGGTGGAATGATTTGACTGAAAACTAATTAGAAAATTCCTCTATGTGCCACTCTCCTACAGAAAGGTGCAAAATGCTATAAACACCAAGTAACCAGGTATTGCTCTGTCATTAGACTTTCCTACCCTGAGCCTCTTGATGTTATCTGAAAGAGAGTTTTGTGGTTTCACTGTCTTTAGGTGGAAGTTTCTTCCGGGGACAGCACTGTGTTATTTAAAGAGCACGGTACTAGTAAAAAGCTACTAGGAGTTGTGAGCCCTTCTCTGTGAGAGCTCCTTAATGCATGATTACTTAAAAAGACTCTTTGTAACTTGTTCTTCTGCAGTGGTAGGGATGGAGGACAAGTAGATTCAGGGTTGGTCCTCATCAGTTTGAGGAATTGTTGTAAATTCTTCTAAAAATCCTCGTATGATTTTTTTCTTTATGTGCTCTGGTGCAACACTGAGCACACTTGGAAAACAGGACTCAGAGAGGACTTAGTGAAAGAATGCTTAAAATCTGAATCAAAAATATCCTAATGTGATTACCCTTAATAGTCACACTGGCCAAGAAAGAGACACAAGGAAACCCAGTTTTCACTGTCTGTGGAAATGTCTGGTTTAAACTGTGGTGCCTCAGGTGGCTGTAGAAGGTTACCCAGAGTTCTAAGGAATGCTTTCTTGAATTCTTAAATTCTTCAGCACACCATCGAGCACCACCAGAGCAAATACTGCCCTCAGTGGTAACTCTCAGCTGTGCTTTTCAATGGTCCATTCAGCCCAGATGCCCAGACACATGAGCAATATCTCAAATCATGTCTAAATTAAGTAACAAAGTCACTGTTTGACTGCAACTGGCCTGAAATTGCCAACACTCAAGTCTCCCCCTATGAATACCTGAATAAAAATCATATGCTATTGGGGTTTTTTTGTTTATTTTTTCCTTTTTATTTCCCCCCTTTGTCTAAACCAGAAGTCAAGAGCAGAAGATGTTTTGTATTCAGTGTGTATTCCACAGCCAATTGCTACAGTCAATGGGTTCCAAACAAGAGAGTGTTTTTAATGGATTTATGGTATCTATTTTTCTTATCTAATATTAGAGATATCTGTCTCAATGCTTTTGGTAAGCTTTCAAGGATTATATCAACTTTCATGTCTGCAGTTTGGGATACAAAGGCTATTCAAGCTGGCTGTAAATGTACTGCTTGGAGGTCAGGAGAAATCTATTGTGGCACCATGGAGCTCCCTTTAAGTTGATTTACTGAGCTGAGAAGTCAAAGGAGAGATGTTCACTGAAAGCTACCTGAGGTTTCTCTGCATTGCACAGAGTTTGTGAGCGCATACCTGAGCATGAGAAGCAATTTCTTGTTTAGCTTGACTTGTTTAGCTTGTCCCTTTTTTTTAATGATTCATTCTTTATTTTTAACACCAGCACCATCAAAGAGAGATGATACAGTAAAAAAGCTCATGTCTGAAACTGAGTTTTCTATGGGCTTTCCATATAATAATTAGTACATCATCTTTCCATTTGCATTTGTTTACAACAGAAGTATATATAAAAAACAGAAAATAAAAAAGAAAAAAATAGAAAGAAAAAGGAATATTTCTGTGCCTGAAGGATATATTTTGAATGAGCGTGGCACATTCAGCTCCTGTGTGGCTGAAGTCTATGAATGTATAAATGACTAATGTATATTCATACTGTCAGTAGCAACTGAAAGTGTCCTACTCTTCTGTCCACAAGAAACTGCACACTGGTTTTTGTTCTCCAGTCATTGTGGCTTTTCCACTCTATCCATGGGGAAAACAGCCTTAAAACCCAGTGAAACAGAGAGGATTGCTGGAGAGGAGAGTGTTCAGAGAATGTTTCTCTTTGTCCTTTTTTCTGCTTTGCTTTTTTCCCAGGCTGGCTTAATCTGTCCTCTGCTATCAAGCCTGTGATAGTCCTAAGCTCTGCATGCACAAGGCCACTCATGATTCCTTTTCCTTGCCCAAAGGTGCCAGCCCTGTTGGAATTACCCCAACCTTTTTTTCATTGCACTCCCACTGCTGCGTAGTTCTGAAATCTCACCTAGAATTTTTCCTCAGGTTTGTCATGGTGCCAGTAAGAATTATATAAAATATGATAAGCAAAGCAAGGTTTCTCACCTGTTTCTTTTTGCACCTTCAGGAGCCCAAAGATAGAATCCAAAAGCTCGTTGAAACAAATAGTTTGACTGTGAGTGATTCTGGTGAGATTGATCGAATTTCTGTATTGATAGTGGGTTTTAGGTGAAAATGCTTCCTTCTTCTTATATTCCTGCTTCAGAAGATGCTAGAAAATGGTCTGCACCATCTAGGAAGGCAGCTGCAGTGGAAGAAAAAGAGAAAAGATGAGGTGGAATAGTAGTATTTTTGGACAATAAAAACCATGTTATCCTCACTTGAACTAATGTGTTCAGAGTACTAGCCACAACAAGAGGGATGAGAATGAAATAACCTCTAATTCAAGCAATTTTGCAGGACTAAAGTCCTTAAGAGAAAAGATGGAGGGTAAGGAATGCTGGGCAGCTCTTGGGTTAAATGGGAACAGTGTAATGGTAATGGAAAGCATCAGCACTGCAACAGGGTTACAAAATGTCCAGTCTCCAAGTGCTGAAGTCTCTGCAGGAGCCTTGAACAGTTTCAGGAATAAAGTGGGCTCAGAGGTTGAGACAATGAGAGATGTTCATCTGAAGGGTCACACCACTTTTGGCTACAAAAGAGAATGGGAGAACACTTGAGAGACTTAACCTAGGAGAAGTATTTGATTGGGATGAAGATGGCAATAAAAACAAAAGGTTGGAGCCTGAATGTTCTTTTGTATAGTGTCATTGACATTGGTCAGGTTATTGCAAAGTATAGATAATAAAGCTTTGGCTTAGGTTACATTAAAACTATGAAGTTCACAGGCACATTTGAAGACCTATAGGTTTACATCAAACATCAGTTTTTAGCTTGAACTGCCTCTTGAAATCTGCTTCAGCAATAATAGTCACATTGGTGGGCTTGCAGGAGATTTTTGTGCTGGTCTTATTTCTTCTGCAAGTTTTTCTGGTCCTGACTGCTAGACATATTTGGGGTTGGATGGCTGGTTCGGGTTAGTGTCCCTGCTTTCAAAAGTCTTCGCCCTTCTTGAAACATTACTGCAAATCAGGCTTTGTCTCAGTTTCTTCCAAAGTGACACCAGTCTGGAATAGGGGTGTATTTCTGAGGATGAGGATCTTGGAGGAATATGTGCACAGTGAGGACAGCATTATCTGCAGATACCATTGGGTAAACTGCCAGGAGAGGGACCCTGACAACTCCCATCCTGCAGCATCACACTTTTCTTTCTTTGTCTCTGAATTCTTTAGAGCTTCTGCAAGAAACATCAAAGGAAACTTATCAAGTGCTTTGTACTGATGATATGCTGCAATATTTCTTTTTCTCTTTGGCACTTTTAAGCCAGTTCTGACAAAGACTTCTGTTGCTGTTGTTTTGGTGGGTTTGTTTGGTTGGTTGTTTTTCGGTTTTAATTTGGTATATCTTTTGTCCTTGGAAATGTTGTGGTTTTCTCTTTTGTCTTTTATTTTGATAGCATGGCTGTTTCCACAACTGTTTTATGTTTGATTCCTAAACAGTTCACGTGTGCATTTTACGCAGGTGTAAATGACTATAATTGACTTTACTGAGACAGCTGGTGGGGAAGGAAGGGGGATCAGTAGAGATACCAGAAACCAAGAATGTGCTTTTCCAGTGCCATCACTTCTGCCTTCAGTTTCAATGTCCTTTGCTGGTTAAAAGCTACCTTATCCTTTTACATGGGAGGTGTTAGATATAGTGACTGTGGTCTGATGTTTAGCAATTTGTGTTCTTTAACCACTGGCTTTGATTGCTTGTTTAACAACAAACACCCTCGAGTGAAATCCTGGTGTCTGACATGCTCCCTTGGTATGTTTAGCTTTCATTTATGAGAAGCAAAAGCCTGTGCAGTGCCCAGGTTTGTTGAGAATTACGTTCTGCACTTTTAGTGTGTTTATTGAATCATCTGCTAACTGATGAAGAGAAAAAAAATGTGATTAATGCAATGAACAAGTTTACTACTACTGACATTTTATTTATTCCATATACACTTTTGGTTTTGCTCTGTGGACTGGATTATTTTAATGCAATATTTTTATGTTACTGCCAGAGGTATGTAGGAAACACTCTGTTTAGTGTTTCCTACACATTCTGTTAGATGCACTAGAAAGATACAGGGCTGATTGAGTATGTAGTAGATATATACTGTAGCTCAGAGCAAAAAGCTCATCCCTGGGTTTACCATCCAACATATGTGTTCCCCCCAAGTCTGGGGAGAAGTCTCACTATTTTAGGAGGCATGAGGACCTTAGTGATAAAAGATAAAAATGAATAATTATAATACATGTTTGTTTATTGCATAAAAGAATACATATTGGAGGTTAGGCTGGGACATAGTTTTTTGTAACCTCTTTCAAGGAGGCAGTAAGAGAGCATGTGCTCTTTGTTGTCTTGGAGGGTCACCTGGCGATTCCATAAACATTTTTCCGTGGCTGAATTATAGCTACTTTTGGTGAGTGATTATAGTCACTGAAAGTTAATCACTATTCAACTTTTGCCAGTCTTCTGGAATAAGGCAGAACTCTGTGAATGTGGTCATGTATCCTCCTTCACCTTACACTTGAGTTAATTTTGGCCTTTTAAAAATTTTCACATTTAAGAATGAGGTAGATCTTTTATATCATGAAAGGAAATTTCTGAGCGATGTGGGGATTTTGTGCTGTAAATTATCACTGATTCACCCCAGTGCCCACTGTCTTTCAGCAACGCTCTCCAGGCCATTTAAAGAGATTATTGTTTGGAGCAATAGTATTATATTCTTTGATAGTACAGCTAAGTGGAAAAAAGTTAATACAATTATTTTCTCATTGGAAAATACTGTTCCATCAAACTGGTCTCAGTGTATTGGATTTGTTTATTTTCTCTCTGAAGAATTTGCAGGTTTCATGCTGGTTTGAACAACAGAGCTCTAAAATCCAGACTCCTTTATCAAACAGAATTTCCATTCTCTGTACATCTCATCTTCAATTATAAGCAAAGGCTTCTGATTTCCTGCAGGCTCAAGGCAGGAGGCTAAAGATCATCAGCTGCACTAATGTCCACTGCTGGTTAATCCATTATTAGTATTATTATTTGAATCACAGCAGTGCTTAAATGCCTTAATCATGAATGTGATCCATGTGTGCCTATGCACATACATATCAATAACAAGAAATAGTTTTGATCAAATGCCTGACTGAGCAAGCAAGAGAAGGGCAGAAGTTTGAGAGGCAGTGGTGAGGACCACAGAGTATGACATTGTAAAAGGGACGTGATGAAATCCCTAGTGCTGCTCTGAAAGAAATCTCATTGTGAAAAAGTTGGGTTTGGGTTTTTTTTTTCTGTTTTGCCATTGACTTTGCAGCGCTCCTTTAAAATTTCCTCCCTTTTTACAATGTCCTCTGTTACTGTTCTTTGTTCACCTGATTCTCATGGTGCCCCCAGTGGCTAATGGAACCAGGACTGACTGAAGGGACTACAAAGCAGAGCTATTGCATTTGTTTTTATTGCTAATGATTTCAGCTCCTGGCAGATGGCCTAATTGCCAGAACCAAAGGAAGCTCATGAGAATCATAGCGATGGAACTGGCCCGGTGACTTTCAGTAAGATACATGGCTTATAGGAGCACACAGTGCATTGGCGCAGTAAACATTATTGGTGCTTAAATGTTCTCAAAAGGGTTTGAATAATGGGTTTATTAAATGTAATTTACAGCCAGCTATAACTTAAAGAAATGAAGCAAAATATGTTTAGCAATTTCCTTGCATGCTTTCTTCTGGGCAGCCACGAGCATAACCACTATATCTGAACCAGAAACTTACTTCACTGATGCCTTCACTTCTCTCCTCAGGTACATAAATTCTCATTAATGTTATTGAACTACCTGCAGATGTGAGACACACAAGCATATATTCCAATGAAAGGGAGTTGTACATATTGACTCCAATTGGCTTGCTTTGGGAATATTATATTAAGTATTTTCTGTCAGATTTGTTTGATTGCTTGGTTTGCCTACTCTCCAAGTTTAATGTTAAAGTCATAGGGTGAAAAGACGTATATTAAAAAACTCGTTAGACGACAAATGTGGAATTGGAGTTTATTGCTTGTACTGCCTGTAGCCACCCCTCTGCTCCACCTTTTCTGCTGCTTACTTCATTCTTGCCATCCTTTGAGGAAGCCTGCTATCCCCTCTAAACTCAGTGGAGACAGAGAGGGAAAAAACAGTTACTTCTTTTCTGTGTTTCCTTAAATTTTATCAGACACAGGCTTTGGTTGTGCTGCAGCTCTCCCTGGCGCAGCAGCCCCTCGGGCTGTCTGTCCCTGTGGCCATAATTCAGTAAGTGGCTCCCTGCATCTCTTACTGCACAATGAGATTGCTGATACAACCTGTTAGGGTTGCAGGGTAGAGCTGCTGTGATAGCAGCTCCAGCAGGGTTTTAATAAGGCCAGGGAGCACAAGGATAAAAGTTACCAGTACATGTTTTTATTTTCTTGCCTTAATGTTATTTGTTGCTGATTTCCAATACATGTGCAGTTTTCTGTTCTCTTCCTTTTCCCAGAATATAAATGAGGATCTCATTAAATTTAAAGCTCAGCGGTGCTGGAAAATATTACTCAAGTCAGAATCTTCACTAATATCTTTACATATGAGAAAACATCGATACTGTCTTTGCCTGCCTGCTTCAGAGCTGCCCCAATTTAATCAAAGCATTTTGTGTCTGAGAGACCTGGTTACCGTGCAGTGCTGTCCTCTGTGAAGTCTGGGATTTTTTTCCAGCCCGGCACGATTGCTGTTTGCTCACAGACATCTATTTGCTATAGGATGGGCTCAGGTCAAAGTGAAACAAAGAGCTGTTTTCACTCTGAATTCCAGAGAATTCCCACAGCACTGACATCAGTGTGGTGGGAGGTGAAAATTCTGCTCCCAGTTTACAGGCAGAGAAGCTGATTTGCATAGGCAGTTCATAGAGCTGCCCTAGATTTAGGTCCTTTCCTTGATTTGAATGACTGGGAAGCAGACAGGGGCTGAGGAAGCAAACTAAGGAGACTCCTCACTGCCTCACACTTCCCTCTCACCAGCAAGGGCTGCTGCCAAAAGAGTGAGTTCATGGATGTGAATTTACTCTGTGGAAATTTGTAATAGGAACAGGTCCGAGAGCACCAGGTAAGTGCTCAAAGAGCATGTTTTGAAACCATAAAGACAAAGGCTGCCTCTGTAGAGGTGAAACGGTGCAGATGCTTCTTCACCCATGCTTGTTTACCTAATTCTTGCTCGGCCAAGGTGGGAAAGAGAAGTTTAACCCCCTTTACTTCCCCATTCTCAAAATAGTGGCACTTCTACAGACATGTCTGGTTCAGTGTTTGCTGCATTTTCCCATTAAAAGCTGTATTGCTGCTTGAGAGAGTTGTGAATAATGGCAACGACACTGAATCTATCGGCTGAGTCAGAACATTTAATTATAAAAAAAATTATATTCATTTCTGCTTATTGGAAATGGTGTTTTATATTCTGCAGAAATTAGTGGTATGAATTCAGATGCCTATTTGTGCAAGTTTTTCTTTATAGCTAATTCAGTTGGGTTTTTTCCTCAAGCAGCACATGCTTTATTGCTTTTCAGCACGTGAACTATGACACTTGCATCATTACATTATGTTAATCTACAAAAACAAAAAAGTAAACTTGACCCTTTTAAGCTCCTCAGCTGGCTTGAACTTTAAGCTGTGTTTTTCATAGCTGGAGACGTAGCTCAAAAAACAAAAAGAAATTGAAATTTCCGCATAGCATGACTGATAGTTAAATTCTTAAAATAAAAGAATGGCTATTAGGAGACTTGCAATAAGGTAACGGGTCAGAAACATGACCTATCAAGTTGTTGTTTGCTTTTGAAACTGCTTTTGTTACTTTAGAGTATAATTTTTACGTCCTTCTTGTGATGTGGTTTAGGGAGCTGCTCCACCATACCCTATTAGAAAATGGTCCAGTTTCCCTGACTTTCTCGGTACAATTATGGGATACAATATGATTTCAAAAGCTGTATTCCTTTCTCCTTAAGGAGAAAACATCTGCATGGAGAACAATTTTGCTTAAGTGTTAAATTAACGCTTTTGACTGGAGAAAGAGGACAATCTCTGTAGTTATATCATTCCTAAAATAAGCTGTGAAAAAAAAAAAAAAAATCCTCTGCTACTATAAGATTTATATACTGGCTTGAATTAAAGCAAGTTGCCAAGGCATGTTGCAGTCCTGTATTGATCCCATTGAAGTGGTGTATGCCAGACATGGTAAAAATGGCTTTGCCACTCCTGGTTACTGAATTGAAATGCAGAACTTGTGCCATAAGGGGTGAACACCAGCTTATCATTCAAAACAAGGCTGTTGTTCTTGGCAATTGCCTACCAGGAGGTAAAATTCTTAACAGCGAGATGAAGCTAACAAATACAGTCAAATGTTTTGCCTTGCTATGCTCTTTAAGTCCCCAAAGATTTTGTTTTTTCTTTTTAACCTGGAAAAATTAGTCTTTGTTCGTGTTTTGGGTGATGATTTTCTGCAAGTGCTGTGAAGGCATCTCACAGCCCCTGACAAGTTTCTGCAATTCTTCATTATCACCTTAGATAACAGAACAGAAGGTATTTTTCCTTCATTGTTGTATTCAGACAAGAAAGCGAGGAATCCACAGCGAGTGCAAATAGAGCCCTGTAAACACAGGGGATTCAGTACAAAGGAGACACCTAGCACTCAGAAAGAAGCCTTTGGTGGGATGAATGTTTTGGCTATTACAGTAATTTTTGCCATCCTTGTGTTGCACGGCAGAGTCGTACATGAATAGTCATTGGCAGTACATCTTCATCCCTGAGGATTGTGACTGGGAGATGCTCCCACAGGAACACGATCCTTGCTCCCTCTGCTTCACTGGGCCTTCCTCCTTTTTCTGTGCAACACTGCAGGAAAACAGGCATTTCAGCTGTTCCTTTGCTAGTGATTTGCATGCTAGCCACAACCCAAAACAAATCAACCTTATGTTACACGTTTTGCCTCACCTGTAAGTTGGTGATCTTCTAATGTTCATTAACCCTCCTGTTAATTAGCCACCAGTTGTGAACAGCAACAATATATTTAGCTGACATTAGAAGAAAACTTCCAAGTACTGTCCCTAGTCCTTCAACATACCAAGGGTGTATTTCTATGCATTTGTTTTGGGCTTGATTGTCCCGATATGTTATTGTAAATGAGAGCAGAATTGAACAGACTGGCCTTATTATGTCTTTATAATAACTGCAATAGCCTGAATTAGCCCGGGCCCATGCCCTCTGTTGTCCTCTGCTTTGTCGCAGTTACTGTGTCTATCACTTCTTGCAGTCGTCTTCTACACCAGAATTAATCACCTGTACGTTTTTCATGTGAATTCCAGGAATTATTCAGAGGCTAATGCCCATAGTCTGTTATCTCACACTTGCCAACAGTCTGAAATCTGCTCGAAACAGTCACTGGGAAGCCATAGTTCATTTTGTTGTCACCTAATTGCATGCACCTGCTGGTGACAGCAGTAAAATGTGATATCTCTGACATGATGGCAGCAGATGGGATGCTCAGAAGAACTGCTTCCATTTTTCTTCCTAATGAGCATAGTCTTTTCTCTCCTTTTGCCTTTTCGCTGTGCAGGGAAGATACAGAGATATGCTGGGAAAGATGATGGCTGTGGCAGTGGAGCTTAATGCGACACTGCTGCTTTTCTCATACTTTTCCTAATAATGTGTCAATCAAATATTCATGCCTGAAACTTTCTTTTTAATGGAATTAGTTGAAGAAAAGACTTTTAGAACCAAAAGGCCTCACAGGAACTCTGTAATAGTGGTGGTACATTTGGCACATGTAAAGCAACAAAAAGGCAAGATTTACAGGGACAGCAAATTTCAATTATTTTCATTGCTTTTAAATGCTCATACCTAAACATGGCCTTGTCAGTATGAAAGTTTGTCTTCTCCCCCCTCCATTTTTGGTTGGTTACTGGGACGAGATTTCCTCTCTGTACAAGCTTGGTCTCTCTGTAGCCTGACTCTTGTACCAGGAATTTTAAAACCGTACCCAGGTGAATGGTAATGCAGAAAAGATTTACACTTTCTAATGAGATAAAACTAACATTGCCAGCTTGATGCATTCCAACTGGAAATGTGCTTAATCAGAGGAAAAAATAGAAAAGTTGGTCATAAATTTTCTGGTAGACTGTTTTTGAGCGGGTTAAAATGCTTAATCATCAGAAACTAGTATGCCTTGGAAATAAAGCCCTTTCATGAAAAAATAGTTCTGAATGAAACAATTTCTTTTTTCAAGGAAGGTGTTTAAGGTATTTATTCAAGGCCAGACTTGGCAATTGAAAAACAAAATGTTATTTCGAATGGTGTGATGCTATATTGCTATTTAAATTTATATTACAGAATCTCCAGCATCCTAGTGGTGCTCTGCCTCACACATACCAGTCACAGACTGGAATTTCATAGTCTGTAACTCTCCTGTGGTGGAACAGGAAATCTGGGGTGACATCTCGGTTTCAGAGTGGGCTTATATGAAGGTCAACTTAAGACATCACTCCATGCTTCTGCTCTTTAACTTGTTATGGAGTTCTGAGCTGACACTGGGCTGTATGTCATGGAATCATAGGATCATTAAGGTTGGAAAAGATCTCCAAGATTATCAAGCCCAACCTTTGACCAAACACCACCATGCCACCTAAACCACAGCACTAAATGCCACATCCAGTCATTTCTTGAATGCTTCCAGGGATTGTGACTACACCCCACCCCTGGAAAGAGGCAGGCTTTCAATGAAGAAATTATTCCTGATGTCCAAAATGAACCTCTCCTCGTGCAGCTAGAGGCCATCTCCTCTTGCCCTGTCACTGGTTGCCCAAGAGAAGAGCCTGCCCCGCACCTGGCTACAACCTCCTTTCAGATGTAGAGAGTAATAATGTCTTTTTTATATTGTGGCACCCCAAACTGCCCCCAGCACTAGAGGTGAGGCTGCCCCAGAGCAGAGCAGAGCAGGACAGTCCCCTCCCTTGCCTGGCTGGCCATGCTGTCCCTGATGTCCCCAGGACTGGGATATCCCTCCTGGCTGCCAGGGCACTGCTGGCTCATGTTCAACTTGTCATTGACAAGGACCCCTAGGTCCCTTTCCATGGCACTGCTCTCCAGCCTCTCATTCTCCAGTCTGTCTGTATATCCAGGGTTATCCTGTACCTGATACAAAATTTGGAACTTGCCAGTATTAAACTTCAACTTGGTCTAAACTGGGAGCAGTCAAAGCCCTCTGGCACACTGCAGCTGTGGAACTGCAGTGGTCTTTATGGAGGCGTTCATGTGAATAGATGATTCTGCAGACATAATTCTGCTGCATAATGCTTTAATCAGTTGTTTGCTGGTGTAAATGCAGAAACCTTTCATTTCTGCTGAATTTGATTCTATCTTACTGTTTTTGCAGTGAGTATAATAGAAAGGTTCATCTGGTGATTCCCATTGCTGAGCTGTATTTTGTTTAGAAGTTTCAAAAGCACTTTAAATGACTTATGAGCACAACTTCCATTAATAGCCATTTAAGCATTTTTCTCATCATTCAGTCCATAATTCTCCCAGAGGAACAACTCAGGTAGTGTTTGCTGTATAAAGTTCCCTGAATCTGAGCTGAAGATGGTTTAACAAGTGGGGGTTTATTTAAAGCATTCTTTGGACTTTGCTGCTCCATGCTGATCAACGCTGCTGGTGGTGCAGATAAATACATTGTGCAAATGAGCAAATATGAGCCTCATCAAAGCCTACCAAAGGCCATCAAAAATCTCCCACTGTGAGCAACGTTTCCTCAGATTCACAACAAATAAATACAGGGAAAAAGCAAAGAGATTGTACCACTGATTGCCCTTTATTTTTGCAGTTGAATAATTGCATTATTTCAGTGTTAATTATTTTGTTTCCCAGCTCTCTACCACTTGTGTGGACACACATTACTCCCCTCACCAACTGTCGCCTCTCTCCAGTGGAAAGAGTTCTAAATATCGCAGTGTATTGCAAGGCTCCTCTTTGAGGAGAAGGAGGTTATATGGGGTCTTGAGGCAGGTGGTTTGAAGCAACTTAAAGAACTTAAAGTCCCAGCCAGATCCCAACCCAAAACTTACCTCAAGCCCCGCTCCTCGTGCTTGCAGACACCTCTTGAGGGAGCTGCACCACACAAGCTTGGATTAGCTCTTCCATCATCATATCCCTCCCTGTGTAAGCTCATTTACAAATTGTCCTGCCCAGTTAAAGGCAGGAAAGAGCTCTACTGGTCCCACTCCATCTTTTCCCATTCCCTGGCATGTTGATCCCTCTTGAAACACAGGTTGATATTTCCTTGCAGATGAATTTTTGATAATACCTAGATAATATGTGCAGGAATTGCTGGTGGGGTAAAACACTTGGTTTCTTTAAATTCTCCAGCTCAGTTGAGTTTTATTCAAGTGCAGTGCTGCAATTTGGGTATCAGTTGAGAGGCATCTTCAAGATATATCTTTTTTGTTTTCCCTTTAATCAGGCTCAAAATCTAAATAAATAAATATGTAGCAGTAAATGCTCCGTGGTATATTTGGTAAGATTAACAGTCTTCCAGTAGCAGAACAGCTCATGATAGTCTTTGCTATTTATGTTCCTGCTGAGAGAAGAGGAAAAGCAGCTAGTTCAGTGAGTAAATTAGGAAGTATGTGGGTTAATGAAGTGCCTGTCATAAAGCTGATTGTTGATTCTTCACATTCTCTCTCTTTCTGCTAACAAAGCTCTCAATACTACAAAGCTTGAAAGACTGAACCTTCCTCTTTGTTTTTCAATGCACACCCATATTCCAAAGGCAAAGAAAAGAAAAAAAGAAAAAGAAATCTAGTTAAATGTTTATTTTTACCAGTCCAAGTACACACTGTGAGTAAGTTAAGGTATGGAAGTAATAAAACTGCTTATTGAGGCATATAAATCCTCAAAGTTTTCAATTCCATTTCTACTAACAAGGTGTTTTTAAGCTTGGATTACTGCAGATTTTCATGATGCTTTACTCTTTATAACCTCTATGTCTTCTTGATAGAGACAATTTTACCTTCTATTCAATATAAACAAGAGGCAAGGGATCAAATACACTTTTCTGCATATCCGTGTTCACTGTTTTATGTATCTCCCTCAAGCCATACATTTGTTCAAGAGATTATTAAGGTAGTTCTTATACAAAAAATGCACTTTTGATTCCATTTTTCCCCTTGCCCAGTAAGGACTTTTGTGTTTGGAGTTAGGACCCAGCTTATAGCTGAGGAATAAAACTAAATAAATCCTCAAAAATAATCAAGAAAAACCCCAAGAAACAAAAAACAGTTCATACCTATGACCCAATAATTGATTGCAGAGAAGACAGGCATAGAGAGCATGTGAGTGAGCACTGAAGGCATTTACTACCCCATGTTTAGACAGCACTAAGACTCTGGTAAGATCTAATCAGGAAATGTGATTGCAGATGCAGTTTCTTCTGTGTATTTTCCCTTCCATCTAAATACACTCCTACCCCAACTCTAAATATAACTTCTCAAAGAGGAGATGGCAGAAACATTTTCCAGACATAATATGAACATGATTAATCAATAGATATATATATGTGGTTTGCCTTGGCTTACATTTCCTTTAGAAAAGACTTTGGATTTTGCTGCATAAAAGGAAAAAGTGCAAAGGCACACAAAAGAGCCTCTCCTTTATTGAGTGTCCTGACTTGCACTTTGCAGACCGAGATGTGTGATTAAAAGATCTTCATGTTCTTGCCAATCTCTGTGGGTTCTGTTACCGTATTTTTGGGAGCAGCGCCATGTCCCTGCATCTTCTCTGGTGTCGTAGATGTTGTCCCTGCTGTACAAAAGATGAACCGAAATGGAGAGAGTAAAATTGCTCTGGCAGCCGACAGCACTAGCAACTATTGAGTTGGGAGTCTCCGAACCCTGAGACTCTCTTGCTTCTTTCTGTATCCTCTGCAAGAGCGAGACAAGCATTGGCAGGTGCAGGCAAGTACTTCACATACATCCTAGCTGTGTTTATTCCA
The DNA here is from genome assembly GCA_013398275.1 of Promerops cafer. NCBI lineage: Eukaryota > Metazoa > Chordata > Aves > Passeriformes > Nectariniidae > Promerops > Promerops cafer. The sequence goes on along the minus strand of VZSE01004172.1, from coordinate 625,047 downwards.
CGGGGGTTTGAGGTTCAGTCATATTTAATAATAAACACCAGCCGTTTGCTGCTCCACGGAATCTGTAATGGGAAGCTGGCAATCATATCCTGAAGACTGTGAAAGGTTTTTGTTGTTTGTTTGGGTTTATTTTTTAAGTGCACAATGTCATTATATATTTATTATTGTAATACGAAGCAGCGAGGTCGTTTTAGGGGACGAGTGATGGCACTTTCCTCTGTCATCTCCCTTCACTGCTGGTAACAAACCTGGAGAAACTCTCCAGTGAAAGACTCTGGAAGGTGGCAACAGTCAAATAATTGTTTCCAAGGATTACAATATTAAATTAAACACGGGTCCATCCCACCCTTAGACAGTGGTGCAAAAGTAGCTGGAAAATGGAGCAGCTTCTTCAGGCACAGGGAGAGCAGTACAAAATCTCAGGAAATCTTTGGCGCTTCCCATTCCTATTCTCTTTTAGGTGCTGTGCTCCAAAACGGAGGTCCAGAAGGGAATTGTTTTGTCAAACGTTTGAAATGCAGTGAATGGTTCTTATCCTCTTTGCTGTGTGGTTCTACCCAGACTTGATTTATTCTCACGTATTGAATGTCTGAATTATCAGGCACTGGTCAAGTGCACAGGCCTTTTATGTTTTTGCTGCATATCGTTGGAAATGCTGACAATATAATTTCAGTGGGTCATTTTGTTACATATGTAGCAAAAGAAATATTTACCTGTGTCTCCCACCCTACCATTTAAAAAACTGTTATCAGTTTGCACTCCTGGGACCTCCCCAACTCTTGTTTTCTCAACAGCATATTTAAGGTGAGAGACTGAGTGCAAGTCACAGTATATCCAGGCAGAAATGTGAATATATTATGGGTAGATGTAACCAAACCATTCTAGGTCATATGAGTAAAAGCAGCAATAAAGCTGGGTTGCAGTGTTTTATGCAGCACCAGCTCCTGGCAGCTTTGCATCTGAGTACCTTAGACACTCTTGAAAGTTTATCATTCCATCTTTATAGCTTTTGTTTGCAGGAGAAAGTGGCCCAACCTGTTCTTCAGATATGCCTCCAGCCTGAAAAAGCTGGTGTCAACCCAAAGGCACCACTGATGTGTTGTCCCACTTGATGGTGACCAGAGGACCCAGGCTGCAATGGGAATGAGCTCTTTTTTTGCACTGTAAGGAGGAGAGAAAACAAGTGAGATGATGTTTAGAGAAGGGAGGGATAAGATATAGTTCAGTCTCATGTCATCCTTTCTTAGGATGGCCTAGCCCTGACTTTTGAAATGCCTTTGCTTGTAGGGAAGGGAGACCTGCACTGTGCAAGGTGAGCAGGGATCCCATCCCCTTAAGCCTGAGTGCTGGTCAGGGGGAGGAAGGAACCATCAGTAATGTATCAACTTGTGATACACCATGAGCTAACTTAAAAAAATAAAAAACAAATCCACATAGTTAGTTGTTAGAAATCTGTTTCCCAGCAATAAAAAGAAATATCCAGCCCATTTCTTCATCCTGTAATTTTGTTTCCAGCAGAATCTGAAACCCTCAGTTTTGATTATTGCTATTGGGAATCATATGTGCTGTGTTTTATTTGATCCAAGATCGGATGGAGCAGGCTGAGGCTGACCACAATAAACTTCCGAGGAGCTTAACCAGAGAAGCTGCACTCTTGGCTTTTCCCACAATGGCTATACTGGCGAATGCCACTTGCACATTTTTGTCACACATCAATAGGAATTTACAGCTGAAAAAGCCTTTTAAAAAAAAAAAAAAATCAATAGCTTTTCATGACTGCCTGAAGCTTTATGATTTGGCTCACTGGCTCGGTTAGAACTGTTTGCTGAAGCTCTTCTAGTGGCAGCAATAAGGTATGAAATACTTTTTTCTTCAGAAAATATCTACATTGAACTTTTTTCAAGTCTACATAATATAAAATGGTTTTTTGCATCCTGTGCAATTATTCAATATGTATTTCTGCATTATTTTCACTGTTTGCATTTGTCATTTTGCACTTATTTGCTTTTTAAAGCAAAGCAAATCATTGCCAACAATAATATCCCTACTGGGATTTCCTGAGGGGCCAGAAAGGCATTCTCCTTGGAAAATATGTTTGGGGTTTTTTGTGGGGCAGGAGGACATTATGTGGGTTGCAAGGCATATATATTAAGGAAGAAGGAGGGCAAGGAGAGGGCAAGCTTAAATTTCATAATATGATGCCACTGATTCATAGGAAACCTCTTTAGAACTGTGTTTCAGAAGATCTTATAACACCATAATGTGTTGATATTTCAATCATTTATGTGTTTTCAAAGATCCCTGAGGGCCCTGTCAGCCTCTGCTAACCTGACCTTTCACATTGCAATTCTCTTATACATGGCTTTTTCTCCAGGAGAAGGGCAGGTGTAGAGTGGAGTCACTCCTTTGTTGGGCTGTGCCCCAGAAAGGGGAGCCAAGGAAGCTGGAAAACTTCACCTTGTGCAGGAAATCTTGAGTGGAAGAAGCGGGAGGGAAGGCTGGAAACTGTATAGAAAATTCCATTAAGCAGATATATTTCTGCTTTTGGAATGGTTGTGGAGAACAGTGTGGGAATTGCCAGATGGGAAGGCCTGGTCTTACCAGAGTAGAAAGTATCCCAGGATTCCACTCACTGGAGTGTAAAGTATCCCAGCCCTGAATAACATGGTTTGGAATAAGAGTAGAGTGTTGCCTAAACCTGGTCTAAATCCCTCTGAGTTGAGAACTGCCCAACGACAGCTTTTCTGATTGTTTTTACAGCTGTAAATTTGATGCAAAAAGGTTTCACGAGTGATTGGAATCTAGTTCATAATGTGGATTTATAATCAACAGATTATAAATTGTCAGGAAATAAATGCTGAAGTTAAAAATCATAAATTACATCTGCAAGGCTAAAGGTTGCTTCAACTGTGCTGCTCCCCACACTTTTTGTTTGCTTTTATATCGAAACAAACCTTACACCCATTGTCCAACAGATACAGGAATAACAAATGAGTTAGATGCTGGGTATGGAAGGTTTTCCTCCATGTCTGAGGTTCCTTTATTAAAAAACTATGACAGCATTAAATGCTTTATAGTTGGTTATGTATTTTTTTCCTCTTTTGTTTATTTTTTGTCTAAAGTGTCTCTAGTGGATCATAGGCTGTCTCCATGCCAGCAACATCCTGAGGCTTCATATTGAATTTCATTACTTTCTAAGACTAAACAATTGTTCGCTTCTATTTTTTCCTATTTTTATCCATCTCACTTACTAAGAGTCAAACTAAAACCTTTCCTGATTCAATATCAATGCTAATAAGTACATAAAGGTAAATATTGTAAGCAGAGGAAGTTTTTTAGTCTGAAACAGTGAATCAGGAATACCTTTCCACATGCAACAACTTTAGCCACATGTCAGAGGGGATTTTTTTTTTTTATAGGAAAAATACCTTTTGAAATAATTGTTATGATGGTAATGAGAAGGAACAGAAGCCAGCTACCATCTCTTGGAGTACACATAGCTATAGGCAAGTACCTGTGTCAGCACAAGATTTCCTGTGTGTCTGAGTACTTGTCTGTCTGGGAATGCATCCTGCTCTTTCACTGTGATCAGCACCTCAGCCAGGCATTCAAGGGGCTGAGAACTGCCCCAATCCCACTAGCAGTGCAATCTCTGCAAGAATTTCTTCAGCAGGATAACAGGAGAAAAAAGCAGGAATCATTAATTTTAATTACTTATGACACTTGGGTCTTCCTCAGAACAGATACACTGGTTTCAGAAGATAACATTTTAATTTCTTTTTCCTTTAAAAAATAAAAATATAATTGAACAGTGTGAATTGAGCTGCAAGTCAATTGGTCTGTAGAAAGAAATGTGTTCACACACAGAAATTGAAGAATGAATTAAGTTGTCTGCCCGAGAATTTGACCCTAATTAAGGTGATTCTCCTTGATAAGTAATTAATCAGGAATCCTTGTTCTTACCCCTCTGCATGGAGAGTGGGCAGGAGGAGGGGCTGTTTCACCTCATCACTCCCCTATATACATCTCCATACATCAAATATAGAGATATATGAGCATTCACGGAGGTATCTGCAGGCATCTGCTGGTCGTGATGGGTTTATATTGGTCAGAGAAGGTGGAAAAGGGGCTGGTTGTCAGCACTTACCTTTCTGCTTTGAGGTTAGTGTTTGAGTGTGGGATGCAGCACAGAAAATAATCGTAATTAGAATTATCCAGGCATTAAAGTAAGTCCTCCTGTAATACAAGAAGCGGAGCTTTGCGGCGGAGCAGCTCCGTTGGATTCCTTGCATGTGGTGTGTTGTGTAAGCTGGAGGTTGTGGAGTTTCCTCAAAGCAGAGTGGGCACAGCACCTGCACAGTGCTCTGTCTGAGCTGAGAGAGGGAATGGGAGAATGTTTACTGGGGAGATCTGTCAATCACAAATGCCCTTTGCACTGGCAGAGCCAAGAAACCTGTTAGCACTTGCACTGGCAAAGCAGAAGTGGCAAAAAGCTAGAGCTTCACTACAGGTGAAAAAATGTGTGCCTGATGTCCTCTAATGGTGTTACTGCTTAATGAGACTATTGGCGGGCAAAGAACAATTTGGAAAAAATAAGAAAAGGAAAAGAAATTCTTTTTATAGCCTTTAAGTTATCTCATTTAGCACAGAAGAATGTCAGAAAGGCAGTATGTGTGCACAGCCATGCACACACACCTGCCTTGCCTGGTGCTGTACTGAAGCCAATTTGAGTCTAATGTGTTTGAATAAATTGCTCGAGTGGTTTGCTCACCCATGTGGAAATCTCACCTCTGTGACACCAGCAAAGTCAGCAAGACATTGGGTTATCTGGTGCAGATCACAAGATATTTCAAACATAAGCTGCCCATGAGGCTATTTAAGATGCAGGCATTTTTCCCCTGCTATGCTTTTAGGAAGTCACATTTCCAATGGGTCTCTGTAGGTTTTTTGATGGTTTTGGTTTTTTGTTTTTTTTTTTTCCCTTTCAGAGATGCCCATTCTTTTCTCTGCCACCCTAATGCAGTTGCAAAAGCTTATCTGACCAAATAGCAGTGAAATTATTCATTTTTTTTTTTTATTTTTCAAATAGTCCCTCACTATCATTAAAGCCATAGAACTGTGAAAAGGAAAATAGTTATATGTCTGGTTTCTACTAAGCTCTTTCTAGCAAAACCTTGATCTTAGTAAAGACAGAATTTAAAAAGAAACAAAAAATGGAAAGCACATAATTTGCATCAGCTGTCTTTCAAATATTTTACCATCACATCTCTTCCACAATGAAATGTGTGAGAATAGCAGTATGAGGCAGAAACTCTGCAAAAGCGACAAGTAACTAATGAGAGATGCTCTGTTTTTAGCATGTCACTATTTCTAAAGCAGCCATGACTTCTGTGGAGTTCCTTCTGACTTTTAACTTTCCAAGGTAAATATCTGCCAAGTATAATAAGAAAACAATAAATTAAGAAAGTAGCTGCAGTAAGGGCAGAAATTAGGAGTACATTACCAATGAGGTTAGAATGCTGCCCCAAACTATTGATTGGTGGTTGCCTAACATGCCCCATTTCCAAAATGATGCTTTTCAGCAGTAATAAAAGCTTGTTGTAAGTGAAGAGTTTGTAACTAAAAGGATGGTGCTGTTCCCTTCCTGTGTGCCATTTGAAGATAATGATGCATTTTGCAATGTTGGCTGTTAATGGCTACTGTTTTATATAAGCAAATACTTAGATATTGTTAAGCAAATACTTAAGTATTGTAAGCAAATACTTAGATATTAGGGATTTTTAAATAACATTGTGTTCTTGAGCATGAATGTATTTGGACATTGTTCAAGCCTGATGCTGACCATTCCAGTAAGGACAACAACATTCATGAATGTTCCCTGCTTCAGAGAGGCACTCAGAGCCTGACAGTACAGAGCTCTGTTATAGGCAAAGCTCCCTTGGAGTGTGTTAAATTCATTTTTGATCTTTTTCTGATTTTCTTGAGATCATATTTTCCAGTTTTCTGGCAGATCTCTTCTTAAATACAATTAAGGAACTTCTCATTATTGAAGAGCATATTGTCAAAGGTGCTTGTGCTATTTTGCTATGCTTCCCCCCAGAGATTTCTTTCTTGTAGAGGCTGTTCACAAACACTAACGATTTCTTTTACAGAACCCTTTCATTTGTAGCGCTGCTCTTCCACAGGGTGGTGTTTTGTTTAGTTTTGTTTTTAAGGTGCCAAAACAATGTCTTTCAAGTCTTGGGGGTTGTTAGCAGCAGAAGCAGAGAACGTAGAGGTAGCTATCAGATTTTGCTTTCCCCTTCCAGCTACCTGAGGGATTTCACAGTCCAGTCAACGAACACTGTTTGATCACTTCATGTGCTACATGTATTCCGTGTAAGGATTTTTACATGCTCATAGCATTAAGTGATCAAAAGAAGTGAGATCCTCTGTTGTAGCATTGATAATAGGCTACTCTGCACTGCGTAGCACAGCACACCAGTAAATTGTCAAGTTGGTTTTGGTTCTGAAAGATCTTCAAGATGAAGAAAGGTAAGATGAAGGAAACTACTACCATGGAGGGAAAATATACACGGCGTTAAAGCTTGCCGTAGAATGGCTCTACACTTGAGGATAAAAGGAAGAAAGATGGCAACAGAAATTATAGGACTGCTCAAAAACTGGGACAACAGCCAGGACTTGCCTGTCTTCCAGGGAGCCCAAGTCCTACCTGTGGCATGTTGTAGCTCTGCTGGCTGGGAACTGTGTAGGTTACATGTCCTTGTGCAAGGGCTTTTCATTTCAGTTCTACATTTGTCTCATAGACCAGTAGTCGATTTGTGTCTGTGTGTGTTTTCTTTTCTTTGTTTTACTTTTGCTGGTCTACTTTTCAGTTATAAATTGCTTCAGATAGACAATTTTCTGAAGAGAGAATATCATGCTTTCTTCATTTTACAGATAGGAGGCAAAAAATATTCATCTAAGTCCACTATTCATATGCCCAGCTTTTAAATCACTTTGTGGACTGGATTTTTTTCCTTTTCCTTTCGGTTTTCTTTCAGTAAACCTATGTCACTAATGAGTATTTAGAAGCTAAGATGAATTAGGAACATGTTATTTCCAGTTATTCCAAAGAAAGAGAACAATATTTCGGAAACAATTCTGGAAATGCATTTGCATGCAGGCAATCAGAACAATAAAGGAATACAAAGTGTGCATTTTAAAAGTCTTTAAAAATGACTTTTTCCCAGTGTTTGTGGTAGGCATCTGGAAATATTCAAGACCCTGGTTAATATTAAAGGGGAGCTTATCAAAGGTATGAATGGCAGGTAGGTGTTCATTTTTCATTAAAGCTCGATAGGAGTTGGCTGTCCAATGCCATTTTTGGTTTTTAATAATTCCCTACAGGCTTTTAATATAAAAAGTCCTTTGACCCAGATTCTCAGAAAATAATTACTGGTCTTTTCATGAGCATGTGTGTTGATCATATGGCTATTAATCATTTAGCATGAAAGCCTGTTTGAGAATTTGCTGATTCTTCACTTCTGGTCCTAGTTATATGTCCTACTCACTCTGATTCTTCACTTCTGGTCCTAGTTATATGTCCTACTCACTCTGACTTTGAATTTGTTTCAGACACAAAAATTATCAGAAGAGTTCTCTGAAACCTTTCTAAACACAGAAATCAATGCCATTAAGCCAGGACAACTTCCAGTGTGGATTAGATTGTACTGATCCCAAGGTGCTACTCGTTTGTTTTACACCTTTGTATGACTGTATCAAGTTCCAGGAACATTGTTTTAATAACTTCTGTATAAAACCACTAAGAAAAACTGGAAAGCAAGCCTGATTTTCAAATCTCACTGTGCCCACTTGGAAACACATGTTGATATACGTGCGGGGAGGAGCAGTGTTTGCAATTTGTGAGTAGCTGGAGCTTCCAATGAGTATGGAATTCCTCAGACTGGACATCCTTTATTTAAGGTACTCAATATGTCTGCCCACATGGAAAAAAAGTGCACAGAGCAAAGCCAGGCCCTGTGAGCTACCTTGGCCAGTAGTAAGTAAGACTTTATTTCCTTCCAATTATGCTCTGTTTGGTGAACATCATCTCTTCAAACCATCCATAGCATCTTACCATGACTGAAACCTATGGGTGAGACACTGGCAAGGTCAAGGTATTTCTGTGAAACATTCTGTTTTGAAAGAAATACCACATTAAGGGCTGGCTACTTAAATTGTTCTTTACTACATGTTTTCTCAGAAAAACTCAATTTTGTGTACTGCAGTAATGATGTTGAGTGGATAATAAGATGCAATACGCTGCTGCTGCGGGCTCTACACCATATGTCTTTCATAACTACTGCATTTTAAGGGTTGGTTGTTCAGGTAATTGTATTGTCTCAGGAATTCATCATCAACCTGAGATAGTACACCTATAATACATAGCTGTGAGAATTGCAATGTTTAAAACTAAACAGGAAGACCGCAGACTGAGAGTTGATGTGTCAGAACTGTAGATTTATAAATATTTCTATATTTTCTGCTTGCTGAGCTTTATGTATAAATCGAACTATTATAACACTTTAAAGCAAACTGTGAGGACAATTATTTTAAAGCAGAAAAGTAATACAAGTAGTTTTTTCATAGTAGTAAAGGACAGTTGCTTCCTGCCCTGAAATGGTGGGTCAGTGAGTGATTGCTCTCATGATATCTTCTTTCCAGAAATTTTGTTTTGGGTCACACAGATGGCACTTTGGGACATAAAAAATTGTTATGCCACATGTTGCTCTTTCCAGCTTGTGAGCCACTTAGGTGGCTCTTTTTCTAGGTGCACTTCAGTTGTAAATTAGTGGGATGCTGAGCCCATACTTCATTTACGTCTTTTAAGGGTCATTGGTTTAAGGCTAAAAGATGCTTAATTTTTATTGACCAATGCTTAAGAGAGCGGTAGCTCTGGTAGCATCTGTATATATTTGCATACATAATGTTGTTACAGTGACAGTGCTATTTCTTATATGTTGACCAAGGACATCTGATGAACAATGATATTTTATTGTTTCTGTATCGATTTAGAAAACCTAGATAACTTAAGGGCGTGAAATTGGGGTCATGTAAAGGTTTATTGTAGGATCTTACAGAAATTCTGAGTAAAACAGGAGAGTGAAATATGATGCAAATTTTCTCTCCTTGTCTCTTTTACAAATTTCGTGGGACAGCTAATTGAGTATCCCAAAAGAAGAGGAGGAAAAAAAAATTTGTTGCTGTATATTTATGATTATCGATCTATTTTTCAAGTGCTTTGTACTGTCTGTGGAAGGATCTTGATGTAGATGAAAAAGGTGTGTTTGTGTTTAGGTGAGCATGCACAGGTGCTGCAGGAAATACTGGTAACATTTCTGGCTCTGCAGACATTGTTCCTCTGTGAATAATCTGAACAGTGGCATAGCACAGTGTTAGGCAGCATTTTGTTGCCAGGATTGCATTTCCACCAGGTGTGTGTAAATGGGTAGTGTAGATCTGACCACTCTTCTCACAGGAATCCAAGGGCCACACTTGGATTCCAGCCACCACTCAAGCCCAGTGATGATTTAACATGATTTCCAGTTCTTTCTCTTCATCTGCTGACAGTATCTTGCAAGGCTTTGGGGTTTAAGCTTTTCTGTACAATTTTCAGGACTGGTATCTTGGATTAAAATGAAAAGTGGGGGGTTTTTGTTTGGTTTGGGGGGTTTCTTTGGTTGTTGCTGTTGGGGGGTTTTTTGTTGATTTTTTTTTTTTTTTCTCATAACCTAATGTCTACAAAGATGTGAATTTGAGAAATAAATATTGGGAAAATAAATGGTGCAAATAAGTGGTGAGAACTCACAAGAAAGAACAGTGGGAATAGCTTAGTGTCCTCACCAGGAAACCAGAAAAAAGGGGAAGTTCGGTTTGCTTGTTTTTTTTTCTTTGCTTTTCCATACTAGCTATGCATTACCAGCTTTTGGGAAAAGAAAGAAAAACCAGAGAGTTTCCCACTTGTCAGATGCCAAAAGACTGAGTACCAGGTGGATGCATCCTATCAGACATCCACAGAAATCTTTGCTTCCTTGCTTGAAGTGCCAACCTCTGAGTAGTAACTTTGCTTACCAGCACTCTGATAGAGGTTTCATTCCCCTCCTGGATTTTCTACAGTATGTCAAGCACTGATATGCTGAAAACCTTTCTGAAATACTTTTCTGGATTTATGAAAGGGCACAAAGCCTGGCTGTAAGTACTCAAGATGAGGTATGACAGGAGAATGCCTGTTTCTGTGGTGTCTTGACTTGTAGTTGACTAAAAAAGGGAAAAAATGGTTAATGTTGGAAAAAATAGGTTGGATATTTGTCATTTCTCATAGAGAAAGGCAATAACAAAAAAAAAATATAGTGTTAGGTTAATGATGTAGAACCCAAGAGAATGAACTGAAAACTCAATATTCAGAAAACTCTTATATTCAACTTAAGAGAGTCGTTCATTCAAAGAACTCTTCCCAGACAGTTTATATTTTCTGTCTTTTCCAGGAAGCATTTCCTCTGGAAGATACAGATGTTAATAAGAAATAATGATGGATTTTTGGACTAAAATATATATATAGTTATTCCATTAATCTTGGGGTTCAGGGGTATCTTCTGTCTGTTGTGTATCCCTCTCCTTCTGAAGCAAGCAGTACTATTTTAAAATATGCGTCTCCTTACAGGATTGAGAAACACAGATATTATTTTAATAATTTTGCACTGATTTCTATCATATAGAATATTAAGCTCTGATTACATTTGAGTGAAAATGATCTCACTCTTAATAAAAATCAAGAAACTTACACTTCAATAAAATCAAAGTAAACCTTCAGTTAGTTCTGAGACTTTGTTACTGCATTCGCCAGAATGTGGTGCCTCAGGGCTTGATGATATAAAATGCAAGCTGGCACGCTTGAATTTTTTCTTCTCAATTTGTCCACCTGTGGGAGTCCCAGTGTTATTGCTTTTCCTTGGAAGTGGTTAAAGGTTCTAAGTATTATGAGCTTAGGCTGTCTGCAGCCTGTTCTAAAACTACTGTTGTGCCAGATTTGCATGCACTCATGTTTGACTAATTCCAGAGTTATTGCTACAGAGAGCAGTGAAGTGTTGCTGATGTTATAGAAAATATCAATTATCTATATTTTTTTAATATATGTATGTGTGAGTGTGTGTATATATATATATATAAAATACTAGCATTGGCTTTACTGCTTTTTGGCAGATTGGTAGCACTGAACTAGAGCCCAACAGGGAACAAATTGCAGTGTCAGCTGCTGGCTTGATTTGCATTCCACCTTTCTTGCGTGGTTCTCGGGTTCATCAGCATTCCTGGTGCCTCATCAGAAGTCTGTTAAGTATTTAGAGTACACAATTCATAAAACAGGTTTGAAAATACTCCACTGGAGTTGCTAGATTACAACAGTTGCTGCCAGAGCTTTTGAAGACAAAACATTTTGAAGTGATTGGTACGTACACATGCCCACATACACATCCTATGCTACTGGAGCAATCAAAGCTCCCAACATTTCAGAGCACATTAGGAGCATAGAATTGGAACTATCTCACGGTTTTAGCCAACTGCTTTGAAGCCATTAACATATTTATCCTAAGCCTGTGAGCTTGGACAGCAGAGTTTAAGCTATACACAAAGCCTACATTGCATGTTGCAGTAATGTACAGGCCAACAACAAATTAACTTATCTGCCAGAGTAGGTACTGTAGAAATGAAAGCTACCCTGGCCTCAGAAACAGGAAAGCTACGTGGCCAAAGCACCTCTGAACCAAAAGTTTGGTGTTTCTGGGCAGTTGCTGTCTGGGGCTCAGGGTGTCTGTAGAGGAATCCAAGGTCCCTGTGCTGCCTTGCCCCAGGGAGCAGTGGTGGTGAGTTGTGGATTTAGCATTATTCATACTACCTTCAGATCTGAGGTTCAAAACCATTTCCACAGACACAATGTTGAAGCCATTTCTTGAAATGCATCCCTCCTCTCTTTTGGCCTTTCTTGGAAACTCTCCCACCTCCTGCACGACTCCGCTCTGTTATTGTGGCCTTAGCAGTATGGAACAGATAAAGGCACAGTAGGAAAAGGAATTGATTCCATTACTCCATTATGTTCTCTCACAACTGGGTGGGACTGAGAAAAAGAAAACACAGGCTGAGAGCCATAAACAGTGTAGTGGACTTCTACGGGCTCTGTGTACAGAGCTGATTTTACCAGGGGACCTCTGAAATTATCCTCTTTGCTTGTGGGCAAAAAAATCTTTGCTTGCAGGATTGTGAGCCTGTACTGTTTTGGGTCACTGGCAGGGAGAGCACCATTCAGCAGTAGTGCTGACTTATTGCAGTATTTAGTGATGCACAGGCATTTCTACAGTGCCCATCAGCAGGGTGCTGAAGAGGGAACCTCTCACTCAGCATTTGTCTGAGGCTGTTTCTGACAGGAAGCATGACTTCTAAGATTATTTTGAATGAACAAGTGATAAAGGAAAATTTCTACCACTTTACTATGCAACTGAGGCTGGCAAAGTGAAAATAGTAATTTAGTAGGCTTCAGTTTTATCATTCTCTTTCCTTTCTGCACTACCATATTGCAGGAAAAAAAAGAGAGGAAATATAAAAACCATCTCTTTCTAGAAGGTTACAGGCCCACTAGATTAAGCATAACAAGGCTGAGGGCTGAGATCAAGTTATCTCAAGAGGTTACTGTATGTCAGCTGATCCACAATAATTCTGTGTGCACGTGGTCTTAACCTAAGACAGATGAAAAATAATGTGACAAAGACAAATGAAAAATAATGTTATCTTGCAGTGGGGGAGGCATGCAGTGAGTCAAATTCCTGCCGGATAATGCAAGGGCTTAGTAAACCCCCTGTCTACATAGAAAGGTGCTTATTGCAGCATCATGGGTTTTTTTGTGGTTCTAAAGGGCTGTGTACAATGGGGTTGTAATTCATAGAATGTTTGACGTGCTGTCGAGAAGTCAAACTTAAATATGGGTATAATAATCAGGAAGTCCTCAATTTGAAACACAGATTTGCTTCCTTGTTTTATGGAGTTGTTACAGAGGTACCCACAGGTGCTGGAGAAATGTATAAAAAATTACATGTAACCTTTAGAAATGAAGTTTTTCGTGGTTTCAGATACACAAATAAGTTAAAAATAAAGACAAAAGAATCACTGTAATATGCTACCAGCTTTTAGGGTGCTCTTATATCTGCATGCTTGGTGTCTGTGCACAACATTTCTGTACAAACGTAGGGAAGTCAGGAAAACTTAGGGTTTTTTTTCACTAGAAGATATATATATCTATAAAGGAAGACTGAAAGTCTGCCTTCAAGTCTGAAAAGCATTCATTTCACTTGCCAATACCTGGCCATTTGCAAATGGTAACTTGGCTGCAGCCCCACACGCTCTAACTTTGGAAAAAACTGCTGATATATGTGCCGTGTATGCCACTTCTTTTTACCCCCCCATTTCTATTCACTTTAAAGCTGTTTTGTTTCCTTTGATATTTTATTAATTGTCTACAATAATATATGTATATGCATCTATATAGCAAACAAGAAAACTGGTATATAAAGTGTAGGTTATGAATAGTATAATTATGAATCATGGTAAAATTAGTCGGCTTTATTTAATCCTCAGAGCCTTTGATTTCTTGAAAATACTATGAGAAGTTGCATACGCCATTATCATTACATGCTGGTTTTCTGTATTTAAAAAATTAGTAAAAGAGAAGATTGCTTTAAAGCAGGACAATGTTACATTTCTTTGTACGTATTTCTGTGTAAAGAGAGTACGGATATGAATGAAACAGGTGAAACAAGCTACTGCATCCGTGGGGAAAAAATGGGTGAAATTTATTCTGAGTCTAGTTGAAGCAGCTGAAATTAAGAAGAGCTACAGTTACCTTTCCAAGATAGCTGGAAAATTGCTATGCAGCTCACACCAGAGGCAAAAGAAGATGAGCATGAATTGGATAAGGTGGATTCCTTATTGACACTCTATAGACATGGAAAAGTAGGACCAGTGAATGGAGAAATATTAAAACAACCCACAAGGAAGAAAAAAAAAGAGGAATGTTTAGAACATTGTGCAATCAACTGAGCCAACAAAAAATATTTTTCAGACTCATTCTGCAAGTCTCATCAGGGAACAGTCTTTAGTTGTTTCAAAAAAAGTCATAGCTGAGGAGCTGATAGTGTTGTGCCAAAACGTTGAGGAACTGCAGAGGTGTTCAGCAGCTGCTCAGCTGCGTACCTGCAGTATGCAAGCACTGCTGGAAAACTAAGTCAGATGTTTAAAAAGAGAATAAAATAAAGTGGACAAACTCTTGAGTTCTTTGCTTGGGGGACTTCCAGAGACAAAGAGCTGCAGAATGCATTTAGTGCAGGAAGCAGTGCAAGGGTAGTAAGACAAAGAGAGAGCAGATACAAGAGCTCTGCTAGAGAGGTGAAGCTGGTTCTGGAAGATTTGATGTGAATGACCGAGACATGCAAAGTAAAATATTTCATTGTGTTTCATCTGGTTGTGTAAAAACTTCATTAACTTTTTTTAACTTTAAAGAGGGATGTACCAGTTCCAGGAACATGAAATTTCATGTAGAATTACCAGTTATTATGAATAAGTCCCTATCTCATACTGTGCACTACTTTTCTTTTTTTCTCCTCAGTATAATAAATACCTTTATTGAAGAGTAGGATTGATTTTTTTAGGAGAAAAAAAATTATGAATCCCTTAAGTTAATTTTAATAGACATTAAATAGACTTTATTAAAATGCATGTGTCCCATTAGAGTGAACATTTTATTAATTAAAAGTCAATAAAAATGAAAACATGCCAATATGACATGACAATCATTAGGAAAGTCTACTGCCTTGCTCCCGGGTTTTGGTGAGCATGGGAAGTCCCCTTAGCCCTAAGAGCACTCAAACACAGGAGTTTATAGGCAAATCCCACATCCCTATGTCAGCAAATGCCTTTGCCTGCTCTCTGGTTTTGAACAGGGATGTCCTTGTTAATCAGCCAGTGTGATCTTGGCCTAATGATTCAGAATCACTACAATGTGATGCCAAAAATCTCTCCAAGAGAAAAAAAAATTCTCCTTCTTTGTTATCATTTGTGAGGACTCTAAGTATGAATGGGGTTTCAAAAAATGAAAAGCACGACTGGCACTTGGCTTTTATGGCCAGAGAATTCCTGTATCTCTTCCAAGTAACACTATAAGGCTTTCTGGTTTGAAAGTCTAAAAGGAAAATTTTTGTTTAATCCTCATGGAGGTGAGGGAGAGGACAAAAGCCTTGAGCTTTCCTCCATCTTCCCTTGTCCTTATCTTTATCTGAATCTCTTGGAAAAGGAGAGAGCTCAATTTGGTGAAGTAACTCATTTGGAATATCAATTATCCTTCAAAAGCATGTCCCAGACTTCTTAAGCTGTCAGAAGGTTTCTCACTGCCACACTCAAACCTTCAGAAGTTACATCTGAGGAGGGAAGGTGTTGTTAGAAATCTTCCCCTGTATGACACACTGTCTCAATATCTTCTAAAACAAGTCTTAATTAGTTCTTTTTTTTCTTCCTCTTTTTTTTTTTTTTTCCTTCAACTACTCAGCACCAGGGAAAAATTGGAGTTAAATTTAATGTTGGGACGGATGACATCGCCATCGAAGAGATGAACGCCATCATTAACGATGGGAAGTACCACGTGGTCCGCTTCACACGGAGTGGTGGCAATGCCACCCTACAGGTGGACAACTGGCCCGTCATCGAGCGCTACCCAGCAGGTAAGGCCTCACACAAACACCTGCCACTAAGAGGGTGGGGGATGCCTGGGCTTTGCCTCGTTTTGCTCCTCTCCTAGTGCAATATCAGCTCCTTTGAAGTGTTTTAGTAGCTGCAGAAGTAGTTAAAAGAATCCTGAGCAATACAGTTTATGATGATGGCATTTCCTAAGTGAGTTTAAAAGTCCAAATTCGCGTTATTACTGGAAGTGGAAAAATGCAGTTATCGAGGCATGAAGTAGTAGTTTTGTTTCTTGCTATTATTTGTTTTTATTGCATTTTTGGTTTAGGAGGGAGAAAAAAAAGGCTTTGACAAAAGCTACACAGTTTAAAGTGACTTACAAGTCAATCCCCAAGTGATGGGGTGAAACATTTACTGAGGAAAAGGTTGTCTGTGTTCTTTTGACTACAAGGTTATAGCAATCTGAAGCTTATGAATTTAGCAGAAGTCTTCCAGCAGGCACAAACCAAAGGGCATTGCAGTTATCAATTGTACAACCAACCACCCAAACTGAAGTGCCATAACTTCAAATGCAAACTACAGGATATTATTTATGCAGATGATGCTGGTTACTTGAAGAGGACCACCAGTACGATGGCAGAGCTGTCTTGAGTAGGCCCATATTTAATTTTATGCAAATGCCATGCACTGAGGATTGCTATGCTACTAATTTTATTCATTTTTAAAGGCAACAGGTTTTTCAGATACGCAATCCCTTTCTAATTGAGTGGGACTACTGAGCCATTAATGGTAACTTACGCATCTGCCTGTTATCTCCTAACAGTTGCTCTGTGTGTTTATATCAAGCAAAAGGCAGCAAATCTAGAGGTGTAAATGAAGGCAAATATGCAAACCAGAATGCCTATTCTGGTAAATGACAGTTCTGATTTATCAGTTTAAAAGTAGAAAATTCTTGATTTTTGGGGGTGGAGTGCAGCAGGAGGGCGTGTTTCACTAGTAAGGAATGCCTAAGCCATTACCTGGACTAATTATTAGTATTTAGGACGGGCTTTTTGTTGTTGTTGTTGCCATTTCAGTTGTAGTCCAGATATTTACTTGACTTTTTAATTTATTTTTTTTTAAATCCACACGTGAAATATAACCCTTCAGATAATTTCTTGGAAATAATTCAAAATATATGAAATAATGAAAGTATGTATTATGAAAGAAACTATGTATAGCAGAAGTTGTTAAAAAACCCACCTGTGTGCTATTGGGCTGTGAATGAAAGTTAGAGCCATTAATAGTTTCTAAGTTAGACACATCCATGAGAGGTGATAAACTCTTGAGGGAAAGAAGGATACTGAATGAAATACGCTCAGTGATCCTTCAGATATTACTGTTTCCCCTGTGGCCCCCTGGCTTCCTAATTTTGTCGTGTTTGGTAAATGGTTGCTGAAATGAGGTGTAAGCTGGGGAGGACTTGTCGTCATTTGTGTTCAAGACCTATTCAGCACAAAGGGAAAAGTAGGCTTGAGGTGGTTTTCTGTTTCTTTGGTTTTTACCTAAATCATGAGATGAATTCACTACCTCCAAGCTCGGGAGTGATGCATCCCAACACAGAGGAAGTCAGGCAAACATGCCAGGAGGTCTGTGTGGATGAACAGGGAGCTTCTGGACAGGCTCAAACACAAAAAGAAGCCTTGAGTTCTGAAGCTAGTGGCACATATAACTTGTTTATACTAAACAAAGATCAATTTAGAAAATGGAGTAATTTCCTTAGGATGGGATTGGTGGAATGGAATAAGGTTGGATGTTTTCTTTGAAAAAAGAAAACAAATAATTAGATCTTCTTGAGCTTCCATGAGCAATCTATGTGCAGGCTGCATTTCAAGGCGTTCTCGGTTGCTTCATTAGCTGCATTACAGAACCCCTTGGCTTGTTTTATTGCTGGATCTTCTAAGACTTCTGTTGGCCTGTAATTTTCTTTGACTTTCCCATAGTAATATTTTGTGACTCCTGTATGCCACAGCATGGCCTTCGGCTGCTGTCCTCCCCCTTTTCACCTTCCATCTCTTCTGCCTTCCCAGAAAGCGACCATCAAGCCACACCTTTCTCTTCCCTTTCTATGCTACTCTGTCAAGTTTGCCTGTCTTGTTGTTTTGGGGTTTGTTAATTAATAATAAAACCAATATTAGGCAGCCCAATTAGTAAAGTTGCTATACTTACATATGCTGGATTTTTCTTTTCAAAGACAAAATTAAACAATCAGTTGGTTGTCTAAAACATACCAACTGATCAGGTCTTTCCTTATGAGGAAAGATTTTTCTCAGAATTACACTTCAGGTTGGGATGCCTGATTAGAAGACATTGCTTGTTTGTGTTTGGCACCTTAAAATGCTGGGTGAAGATTTTCTGAGAAGTTTCTGGTCAGCGACTCAGGATTTTCCAGTTTCATTGCCTGTGTACCTTTCATCCAGCCCCATGTAACTGCTGTGGATAAGGATAACCAAGGCCCAATAACAGCTGTTACCTTGCAAAAAAATATCACATGGCAAAGCTTCACAGTGCTTCCATGGTGGCTTTGTGTGTCTTACCCAAGAGCTGCATAAAATACAGAAGAGTGACCCTGGAAGATGAATAGAATGTAGTGTGTCTCTCCTGCGACATCATTCTTGATCCCACTAGATTTGAGTTTGCTCTGGGCCAATGCACCTTCAATTTATATCTGAGTGGATGTGAAATGAGAGAGCTGTAAAAGGAAAAGAGGCAGGGGTCAGTGGCAGAGGATGATTATCCTAGTTAAGGTGGATGGTTGTTTTTTGAAATATAGTTGGGAAAAAATGTGTTTTAGTCCTAGATAAATGTGAAGATTTCAGTATCCTGAAATGGCTGGATGATTTTCAGACACAGAGGTTTAGATTTACATATGTATGTTCTACCAGAATACCATCAAAGTAATTTTTTTACTCTGAAGTTTCTTTCTTGTCACTTCTCTGAATCAAATGCTAGCACTATGAGGATGTACACTTCGATTTCTGCCCTTGATTAAATGTTGATCCTGTTTTCCCCATTTCTTGTGTTTGTGACTGGTGCATATCCCTGTGATTGTGAGTGGCACACTGTACTTTTTTGATAGTTGATTAAGATGCCCGTGTCTTCACTTGATTTATTTATTCCATCTGTCTTAACTAAACTCAGTGTTATTTCTCTTCACTGAATTATCACCATCCCTCTGCACCTTCCCAAAGAACTTCAGTATTTCATCTTGACCTCTTTTTCAGATAGTGAATTCACATTAATTTATCTGGATGCAGCCTAATTTATGATTACATTAAACAGGAATGAGAAAACTGCTGACTGTGCAGTCAGAGCTCCTAATCAATTGACTATCCCCATTTCCATGCAGATCCTTTCTACTCCTTGTGGCTTATCTTGTCTGCTTCACTGTTTAGTTTTAATTGCCCTTCCCAATGGTCTGGCTGCTGTTGTGGTGATGGGACTGCTCCTCAACAGCAACTCCAGCTGCTTCTGTGAAGAGGCTGCTCTTGTAACTTCAGTTAGGTAATAATTCTACAGTGAAGTGCAGGTTTCCTAAGGATGCATAAAACAAAGAACTTGTTCATTTGTGTCAAATTGAACTAAGAATTATGGTCAAATTAGAAAAAATAAAGGAAATTGTTTTTAGCAATTAGAAAAAATAAAGGAAAAAAGAGAAATTGGTTTTAGTAATATCAAAATATTAATTTCAGTATTTTCTGAATAAAATTTTCTGACTATTCATGTCAAGATTGCCCAGTGTTTATAGCAGACTTAGATAATCTGAGAACAAAGCATTTTATTAAATTTGAAACAACATTTTCTTTCTTACCTGAAAGAAAATGTGTTTCAAATAAGATTAAATAGGGAGGAGAAAAAAAACACCTAATTTTTATCATAATAGTGCTCATAACCATATCTATTTATAATGAAAAGCAGTTTTCTTAATTATCTGATTTTTGTTCCTTGGTAATGAAGTGTGTACATTTTACTCGTCAGGGAAAGTATATCAAAACAAGGTAGAGGGCATTTAAAGCCAAAATAACCACCACTTATTGTGAAAGAATTTCAGAATCACTTTTCTGACACTAACTCTATGCTTTCTGTGGTCAAAGGCAGTTTGCCCAGTGATGATTCTTTTAAAACCCACAGCACATCTAATCATTTTACCAGTGAGGATTTTCTCTTCATGACTTCCATCGTAAATCAGACTGATATAGAATTTTCTATCTAGAAAATGACCTATTAGATATTGGGCAATGGGTCTATGGTTTCAAAGCTGTTCAGTCTGCTGAGAATGCTCAGCATCCCTGAGACCCTGCAGCAGTTTGGAAGATACTGTCTGATATCTAAATATCTAAAATGATGCCCTCCCCGTCACTGCTTAGCCTTAGAAAAACATAACTTTGTTGCAGCTGTCCTCACGTACCCCGTGGGTCAGGACATGTCAGGGATGTGTCTGACAGACCAAGATCTGACAGCAGGAGCATGTCACTCACACTGCTTGCAGAAAAGAGCTTGTCCAAAGCATTGCCAGACTCCTGCAACAGATGAATCTCTGTGATTAGGAAGTATAAATCACGATGGAGCACAGACACCAAAGAACCTGTGTGAGAGACAATGGATGCTGGCAGAACAACAAACTGACATTATGCTTAGTGCCAGTACCTCTGCAATATGACAGTCACCAGCTCTAAGGGTTTGGTATAATATAGGGTAATCCTGTGCTGGGTTTTCATTTGGTTTTTTTTTTGGTTTTTTTTTTTGTTAGCTGGTTTGGGGTTTTTTTTTTTTGGTGGTTCGGTTTGGATTAAAGAGCTGAGATCACATATGTTGTCTTTAGGGACTCTCTCTGGATCTGAGGGATAAAAGTTGTTCCTGCAGAGCACCCGAGGTCTAGGGGAAGGGGACATGTCATTTAAATGCTTCTCTTGCTCCCTGTATTCTAAAAAATAGAAAAAGTGTCATCTTTTCATGGGATACACATGACTTTAAAATAAATGCTAGGAGTCAGCCATTACCATGTATCCTATTTAGGGTAAATAGCATCCATTTGTCTTAGGGTTTTTTTGTGTTTGGATGACTATAAAATTAACAGGAGACATTTGTGTCAGTACATTTGTTTCTCCAGGAATG
Organism: Promerops cafer; assembly: GCA_013398275.1. Lineage (NCBI taxonomy): Eukaryota > Metazoa > Chordata > Aves > Passeriformes > Nectariniidae > Promerops > Promerops cafer. Next base: position 604,137 of record VZSE01004172.1, on the reverse strand, counting down.
GATTAGCATTTCCCAAGCGATCCACGCACTTGCCTAACTTGCTTACTATTGACTTAGAAATAGCTTCCACATTCAAGTCCCTACAGCCACCTCTGAAGAGGATCAAAGATGTTTTTCAGTTTTAAGTGTGGTGGTAGGGAGACATCTCAAGCACTTTCACAAATGTGTCTTTGAATATTCTAATGAAAGGGACAGTCAGCCTCTTATCACCACATCCGTGCAAAATGGCAATGGTCAAGGTGATGTAGGAATCTAACAAGTAAATGATCACTCAGTGTTTGCCTTGCCTTGTGCCATAGAGCACATTTTCAAACATCTCTGGCCACTGCTGTTTGGCCACAGGACTTTCAGGGTGTTTCACAGGAAAATAACAAAAGCTTCTGATTGCTATTTATTTGTCCAGAAACACATTGCCTGTATCTTTTTTTCACTGGGTTCCTCCTTTGGATAAAAGAATCCATCTTGATTCTCTCTCATGAGTGTTCCTTTGCTTATGGCCAGATTTTGACTCCTACAATTGGATCTGTCATTCCTCAATCCTGATGGTATAACATAAAGGATATGAGGAAACACCATCATCAGATAAGCTGCAAAGCTTACAAACATGGAGGAATCTCTCATTACTTGTTCCCAAAGACAAAATAAAAACTGCCCTTATGCCCAGGAGGGAAGTTCAATGGAAAAGATTTAAGTTCTGTTTACAGCAATTAAGCTTCTGTGAGACACAGACTACCCCATGTCTCCTAGTTTGGATGTCATTTTCCTGCTGTGGGAAACCAGCAGTGCCAGTGAAATAAGGACATCTCATAAGACTTTACTTCCCTTGGAGATAACAGTCTTTGGAAAAATCATGAGGAGCTCTCCATCTGGGAATATGTAGGAGATGAATGTGCAAGTAAACACTTTATGTATAAATTTATGTCATATGTATAAAATCAGGCTTTAGAAGCAGAAGATGTGGGTCTAAAATATTCAGTCTATGGAATTAGTAAAAAGAGAATGGGAAAAATACCAGCTAAGTCAGTAGCTGTTTTGTGACCAAGTGAAGTCTCACCCTCCCTGATTTGGAAAGCAAAACTCATCAGTGTTATTTATGGCCTTTCATGTGTCCATGGAGTCACATCTCCCTGGGGTTCTGCTTATGCTGAGGTCTCCACCTGGGAAGGTCTGCTGGTACGTGTTATAGTTAAACCTACTCTGGTTTTCTAGGAGATAATGGAGCATAAATATGAATGAATCAACATACTTGGGGTTTTTGATTTGCAGAAAGTCTTTGATGAAGTTCCATGTGAAAATATTCAGGAAGAATTTACCCAGCCCTGGAGGTAAAGGTCAAGTTCTTTGATGGACCAGATTCTATCTTAGGGAGAACAGGGTCACAGATTCCCACCTAATGAAAATCAAAGGAGTAAATAAATTGATTTTCAGTGGAAGTATGATAATTTAAAGCTTGTTATATATTGAATAATTTAGATTTTTTAATATGAAAGTTAGAAACCATGCATACAGGCTGTAAGAGAGACAAATTCAAGATTACTACAGAAGAAAAAAATTAGTGAATCTAATCTAAGAATTTAAAAAATGTGCTTCCTTTGACAAGCAATGAAAAAACAAAATGGAAAAATGAAAGGTATAAAAACCTAAGAAGGTATTTTGAAATAAAAGCATTTAATAACCCCAAACTTTTACATTTTTGAAATTCAGAAAGTATTGATTTTGTGCAATTTATTTGATTTTTTTCTAGAATGAGAGATTTTGCAAAATTTTCATTGACTTAAACAACATTTTAATCAGACAAAGCATTTTTTTATTCTTATCCCAGAGTTAAAAAACACAACTGACTCTGATGGATATGCATCGTAGCAGTAAAAGTAAAGTTGATCTATGAAAGGTAATGCACATGGGTGAGATAATCTGAATTTTCATAGAAAATATTTTTAATTGATTGCACTGGCTCAAGACAAAGGTTTAATGCGGTACACAGCTCATGTATTATTTTCATTATCAGTCAAAAAACAAGTTCTGAGAATGTTTAGAATGCTAAAAAAATATTAATGGAACTATATATAAATCAATGGGCCACTTTCCCTGTAAGGATTAGTGGTTTGGATGGCTTTTTTCCCCTTTCCAATTTTTTTTTTTCCCCACATGTGTATTTAAAAGTAAGGTTAGTGATAGAAGAGCTTAAGAAATTAGAAATTAAAATGTACTGAGTCAAGTCTGCTTCTTTGCATAAATTGTTTCTCTTAGGGGGTAACTTAGAATAAACATCCTACTCTTAAGAAATTTTCTTTTGCTTTCAGTCCAAGCACTTTTCAGTTCATCCCACTTTATTCTTGCATGTCTTTTTCAGAATAGTTTTCTCATTTCTCTGCTCATCATAATAACCTTTCTTTGATGCTTTTTTTTGTTTTGAATTTGATTTTCAACTGCACCTATGTTTGAAAATGGACAGTAGTGAGAACACTAGGACCTCAAGGATATATGAAGACAGTAATGCAGATATTAATTCTGCATTTTAAGACTTTAATTCTCTTTTTCATACCTCAGAACTGGAAAGCCCAAGGTCATTCTGCAGCTGACCACCTGCTGAATGTCTTTCCTCATGAATTTTCCATCAGAGTATCCCAGTTTAGGGCAAGAGTTGGTGTGACTGGTCCTATATCTTAAGTGTGTGACCTGCACTTTGTAGTATAAGCTTTGGTGTCTGTTCCTCTTGACTGATATCTGCAGCCTCTTCAGCATTACCACCATGTCTACTTTCATGTCATTTACAGATTTCATTGGGTGGATGGCACTTTATACCGAGGTCAGTGAAGAAAATACAAAAAATTATTTCTTGTGGAACTCAGCCAGAAAATACAAAAAATTATTTCTTGCGGAACTCAGCTTGGGTACTTCCTTAGGAGACCCACCAAGGCAGTTTTTCTGGGGGGAAAACCTTTGTTTTTCCTTGCAGCCATATCTGCAGCGGCTTCTGTGGTAGCTCCCAGGGCACAGTCTAATGCAGTTTGGGAATTCACCATGATATTCCTCTTGTTAACTCCATGTAGAACTCAGCATTGAGTTTATGACGTTTCCGTGACTAAAACACACGTAGGTCTTCCACCCATTGGACTAGATGGCATCAGTTCCCCAAAATATGTGGAGAGCTTTGGTACATCCGACCCACCTCCTATTTCTTGAGGCTTTTTTATTTTTCAAATGTAGTTAATACAGCAGGGAGCATAAGGGCCAGAATGTGGGACAGCTGACACATTGGCAGGTCTGAATGTGATGGGCAAGCACTGCTTATCATCTGGGTGAATGATTCACCAAGAAGCTAAAGAAGACACCGAATGAAGTGGGAGCTGCAGAGAGGAAACAACTCCAGTGCTGGTTCCTGGAAGGAGATGCATCCTGGGAAATGGGAGCCTCGAGTGTGATGCAGGACAGGCAGCCCTTGAATTCAGAACCTGTCAATAGCTGCAGCAGCAGAATATCAGTCTCTACACGAGACAGAGGAAGGCAAAGAGAAAAAAACCTTGTTTGATGCTATCCTTTGAGTTTTGGGGGTTTTTTATTGAGCTTTTTACCATACATTTTTTGCACTCTTGTATTTTTTCTACAGTTAATCCATGATTTGCTACATGACATCATATCAAACGCTTTACTGAAATTGAGATAAATTGGATATACTTCATTTCCTTCATCTAGAAAATTACTTAGCTTGTTGAATACAGCTGTTAAACTAGCCTAACATGATTTGGTAAAGTTTTGTGGTTTATCTCATTTTCCAATTGCTTTCATGTCTTTAATTCTTTTAAAATTTGCTCTAAAGCAGCATGTATGGCTAAGATCAGACTAAATACTTCAACTGGGTAGTTTTTAAATTCTTTTCATGTAAAATTATCTCTTCTCTACAACAAGAAATAACATGTCTTATTGGATAGCTGGATTTAAAAAGTCCTGGCTTCTTCTTTTTAAGTTCTGGGATAGAGATCATCTTTCTCACTTTCTGGCCATGCAAGTTCAGTAAGAATATGTATATTGCTTTTTTCTAAGCTGTGGAGATCTACATTAGACACATTCCTGTTAGTCAATTTAATCTGCTGCCTTGCATCACCATCAGCTTTCCTATAAGGTAATTCTCCTCAACTCTATGATCTCTTTTTGTTTATAGCACTTTAGAATCTCTGGATTGTGAATTTAGTTTACTTTCTTTGGGAGGTTCTTTGGGCTTAAGTTCTGGCAAGTTTTCTTGAGTATTTATTTATTTTTCTAATTCTGAAAGGCAATGCTTTCTTTACTGAGCAAGTCTGGGGTTTTAACCTCCTAAAACATAGCTTGTGGTAGTGTAGTTGTTCAGTCTAGCAGGTCTCCCCTGGTATATTTTAACCTTGCAGGTGCAAACTCAAAAAAAAAAAAAAATTTAAAATACTTTATAGAATTTCCAAGTGTCATTGCTGGCTGAATCCAGCCCCCTTGTACTGATTGCATAATCTGACTTCCTTCACCTTATCAAATTTTGCTCGTTTTAAATCAAGAATCTGATTTACAGGCTTATTTTTAGTTGTCCTCAAATTAATTTAAGTCAACTCCTGATCACTCAATCAAAAAATGTTTGCTACAATTAACCTTTCTCTGATGTCTCCAATACTTAGCCAAAGCAAAGATAAAATTGCATTATTTTTCATTGGTTTTGTCTGGACAAAATCCTCAGTGAGGATTTCCTATTGTAGGAAGCTGGTATCTACCTATATTCATGTTATTATGTCCAGTTATAATATGAATAAAAGGAGGCATTATACCAGAGTGTAAAATAATGGCATGGAGAACTAAAAATAAGACAAGGAGTTACTTAAAACTCAGTTCAGTAAGTTCTCCAAAGTAAAGATGGAATAAACTATTCTGGAAGGAGCAGGAATCAAAATATATGAAAAATTCATCTAAGTACTGAGACACAAACCAGCAGTTAAGTGATGGCTGTAACTAGGCCAGTGTGCTACCTTGCCTTTGTAATTGCACAACTGATTTCTTGCATGTTTTTCTCATTTCATACAGCTCTGACTGCTCTTTGGTTATGATTAAATGTATTTGTCAGCGTGCACCCAGGTCTCACTTTCTGTATAATTTTATTGTCGATTGTGAAAGATTGATGCTAACAGAAATGGAAATTTATTTTCCCATTCTTTTTGGGTGAGCCTCTGTTGCAGCTTACCCAAAGTCAAGGAATTTTATTTTTTTTTAAAAAAGCACTGCTGCCCTTTGAGAGATTATGAAATTGTTCTATCCTGCTGCTGTCTTTAAATAAAGGACCTAGGTGAAATCCAAACAAAGCACTACAATAAGTTTCTTTGCAAAAAGTGATTTCAGTAAATTTTCCCAAATCAGCTTTTTAATTTGACAGCTTATCGGATCTTTCTGTCAGATAATGCAATATAATAATGCTTCTTTGAGTCTGCAGACAGATTTTTTTTTTCCCCTTTATTTTTCATCTTGGATATCCTGGTGAAATACAAAGGCTCATCCCTTCTTAGGCTTGTTAGATCCTGTAATTAAATTCAGATCTTGATAAAATGTGTGGCACAGCTGTCATTACTTGATCACAGAAGGTATAACACCTTTCAGTTAAATACAGCAAGGTGGCACAAGGGAAGGAGAAAGAAAATGTCAAATGAGCAGTGATTGAGAAAAACGTTTTTAAAATATTGAAAAAAACAGAGATGTGCTCTTTTCGTGTCTTTTGGCAGAGGATGGGCCAGTACCTGCTTACCATAATTAGGCACAGGATGATACGGAAATAGAATTTCTGAAGACTACAAGCTCCAGGGATTCAAGTTAGAGGAATAAAATGGGAATGGAAACATATCTAAGAATGAGACATGGCAAATCTGTCTCAGCTGGTCCCTTTCACCCCTTCAGAAAAGCCCTTATCTATTAACAATTCCCAAAAGTCAGATCACAAAAGATTAAATATTGCCAATACATAGAGGATCTTTTATGAACTTGTATTTGTCTTGACATAGGTTTTCTGTGTAACCTGCAGCATCATACTTACCCAATCTAGAAGGGTAAGTTAGAAATGGAGGATTAACATCTTGGTTAAGAAGAGAACCATGTACTCAAACTCTTCCCCAAGGAATTTTAGCTGCATAGTTTCCTTAACAATATAGTGCTGGTATCTCTGCTGGCATCAATGATTTAAAAGAAATTAGTCATTCTTCTTTTCTTTCCCAGGGGCAGGACTGTGTTTTCAGTGCAGAGATTTGAACAGATTCCTTTGTTTCTCTTTCTTTCCAACTCCCAGTGGGTTTCTACTATCTCATTACACAGGACTTTATATAGCGTGTCACTCGCTGAGCCAAACCAATAATTTGCTCACCCCAGTGAAATGATTTCTGTGTAACACTTAAGTTGGTATGTTCGTGAGAGTGTCCCTTTCCTGAGAGGCCTTACTGGATGAGCACATGCATGGGTCTGCTCTAAGGCTCCCACTGAAGCTCCCAGTGGCTGGTTGAGCATGCAAGAGCAGAGCACAGTGCTGTGTGCTTCTTCTGCAATGCACTCTATTTCCATTATCTTCTGGGGCAAGCCTGGAGTCACTCTGCAGTGGGAGCCTTTCTCTGGACAGAACAAATCAATGTGGTGTTGAGCCTTCCAACCAGACAATCTATCATATGGAAAACAAAATTAATTTCTCTGCAGTGCTATTGTGTTTTAGGTGCTCTCGGAAGATGAGGTATTTTTTTATTTCGGGCACATTCGTGCTTGTATCCCCAATATATTTTACTGGTGGCATGAGGTGTGACAGCAGTATAGTACTTTATGTCTGCAGGATAAGAACTTCCATTAAACTAACTAATTCAGAAATAGTCACTATATTTCATACTGCAGCAGGGAAAACAGCAACTTGCTCTGTCCTAGATATATTTTCCAGAGAGCAAACTGCATTGAGCAGGTATCCAGAAGGACACAAATCATTGCTGCCTGGAACATATGAGCATGTACATTCTTTAGACTCTCTTTCTCTCTTTGTGCCCTGTGAACAAGGGAGGGAAGCTGTACACCCATCTCTTCATCCTGTGGTGTGATTAGATTTCTTCAGTCTTGAGCCCTGTTGGTTAAAAAACAAACAAACAACATCTTGCAACTGCAGCATCCACACTGTCAAAATATTTTTTTCTTTAATACTTTGGATTTGAGATTAATGGCACCTTAGTTACAACAAATTCTGCTGTTGTATTGTATCATGCATAGACAATTAAGTTCAGTGTTCCAGGAGTGTTCAAAGAGCTACCTTGACCCTAGCAAGGTATAGCTAAGCCAAAGGATAGTTTGGTTTGGTTTTTTTTTTTTTTTCAGTCTATCCTACCTGTCAAAAAAGCAAACCTTGTATGATTTCTATAACCTAGAACTCTTATGAGCTTCACAAGGCACAGATTGTGTAGTATACAGCATTTCAAATAAATTTGAAGCAGAAATTGAATATCTGTCAGTGTATCAGAAACAGGAAACGTCGTAAAGGGCATCCTAATTTCAGCCCCTTACATGCAGAAGTTAACTGAATTAAAGGCAGTGAAATTAGGCTTTTACAAATTGGTTTAATTGAGATATGAACAGTTTATTTTCCTCAGTGAACTATTTCTAAGGAGTTAAATGGCTTTTCTGGTGCAGCATCAGTTTTAGTGGACATTAGAAAATGAATGAAACACACTATCATCAAGGTTAAGTATATATAAAGACAATTTTGACTTTCCTGCTTTACAGATCTGATGGCAAATAGAGGAGAGGTTTAAATTTTTTAAATTACAGTTTACACAATAGGGAGAGAATAATAAATATGCCCTTTGCAAGAGAACAAATGGTGCTAAAAATATAAGTAGCTGGGTACAGGGCTAAATCTTGAAAGCATACTCTCATTTTCAGAGCATGGAAATTGCCTCATAGCAATTTTCAACCAAAGGATTCTTCAGCATCTCACTTTAGGGTCCCAGTCCCGGAGCTTCTCTCATGTAAATTCAAGTGAGTTTTTGTCTGAGCTAAGCTACAAACTCAGTTATAGCAAACACTATCAATTCCAGAAAGCTGTGGTAGGATATGGTACACATGAAGGATTTGGGCAGAGAGGTTTCAGACTCAATTTCAGCATTCCTCCTCCCCTTTTATTAAGTTCTCTGGTGCACATGTGTATCCTGTGTGTAAAAATCATGCTTTAAGAGCCAAATTACAATCAAGGAGGAGCAACACTGCAGAGGGTGGTGTGGCAGTGACTCTGGGGAGCCCGCACATCACAGCCACACACCTCATTTTCAATCCCAGAGTTAGTGGATATTCCTCATCCAGGTGGTGAGCAGTGAATACAGTTAATTTTTCATTAGTCAGCCTGAGGTAGTAAGCTCAGTATTGCAGACAACTAATGGTTCTCAGTGAGGGGCACTCACTGACTGGAACTTCCCCCACTGCGGTTCTCTACTGGCTCTAAAAAGCCTATGGAAATGTAGATAGTGTCCTGGAGAAACAGAATTCCAAGAAGATTCTTGTGCAAGTCTCGTCCTCCAGGTTGCTCTGTAGGAAGTATCATACAAGGCTGTGAAAAAGGAGTTTATGGAAATGCCTTCTGGGCACAAAAGGCTAAAGCATTAGGAATTGGGGACGATTTTACCACCTTTTGCAGCACTTTGAAACAAGCTCTGAAACAGGTATCAAAGTTTGTACCTGGGGTCTGTGGTTCTATGGAAGAAAACAAATTGGTGTGTGTATGTAATGAGATCCCCGGAGAGGCACAATCTTAAGTGATTTATACTGTCAAAAAGAAAACTATGCAGTGACTTGATTACAGTCTAAGTGCTTCCAGGAGGAAAAAAATGGTAGATGCTTACAGTGCTCTTCAGCTGTTCCTAGAAAGCTGCAACCAGAGTTAAGAAATTCATGGAAGAAATGAGCACAGAATTTCAACAGTGAGCCTTGGTATTCACTTCTGAGAGATTTACCTCATGGTGTGTCATCACATCAGGAGAAGGTGGTTCCCTGGGAGTCCTGATTGAGCTGGTTATAAATTAACCAAAGAATAGTCTCATGGCTGAATACTTGCTTTAGTCATATCCTTTGATGTGCAGTTGACATGAGTCCTATGTCTTAGGTTTGTATTATCAATATAAGAATAATGCTACAGTACTACTGTGTTCTTAATGCAGATATAGCAATAACTTTCCAGGAATTAAAGTCAGAGTAGAAAAAAAAAATTTCCAGGTATCATTTCTATAACCAGAAACGTTACTGTGCTAATCAACAGCTATGCAATGCCTTAAATATGTCAGTCCTATTGCATCAAACTGAGATTGTGCTTGCAAAAGAGCAGAAAGAGAATACTGGAAATATTACTTAAATCCTAGTACATCATTTATCTTTCTCAGCTTTGTATATTTATACATCCATAAATCCTGATATATTTCTGTAAGGAATGATTCTTAGTTAACTGCTTGCTTATCCATTCTGTCTGATAGCTCACAGTTTGTTGTATGTAATTTTTGCAGTAGCTGACTTTAGTTAAAGAGCATTCCATGGAGTAAGCCTGCGTGCAGCTTTTCCAGCTGAGCCAGAGAGATGAGCCATGCTGCAGGAGTGTGTCAAAAATAATCTGCTGCCTGTACACTTCCCTTATCTGTCATAGCTCTGTGGATGCGAGCACCATGGGTGTTCTGTGCAGAAAACAAAATAGGATGTTACTCCAGTCCTTGTCAGAATCCTGTTTTAGCCTTGTACTTTATTGGTGGTAACAACCCACCCTGGCAGTTAGACATATTTTAGTGTTAATTGAATATACTTGAGCCTCAGCGCTGAAACTTTGTTTCTAAGTTTTAGTGTTCTGCTTTGGAAGCTGTGGGAAATCTGTGAACATAAGAATAAAAGCAAGGACAGGAGGCAGCTTCCTTTTCCCATCTAATCAATTGAGTCCATGCCAGTACTTTCATGGGTGATGATGAGCAGTAGATTGATGGACTGATGTAGTCCTTCCTGCTCAGAGGCCTGAATTTTGTCTTGAAATATGCTTATTAGACTGGAATGCATTAATATTTTATTAGTAAGTCATCTGCCCATTTTAGCTGTTAGTGTATTATCTGCTTTGAATTAGATGCTTATTTAATACTTCACCTTGCTCAGTGCCATCATTTAGAAATAAAAATAATTTAAATAGCATATTACATTATATTTAATAATGCATTAGTGTTTCGTGTTAGAGAAGCTACAAGAGTTCATAAAGCTGGAAAGATGATAATAGCCTTATTTAATTTCAACGTGGTGGGTTTCAGTATGTTTTTAAAAGGTCAAGTGGTTCCCTGAGAAAAAGTAGATGTGTAAATTGTGCTAGCAGAGCTATTTTCTTTCTAAAGTTGATCTTTTTCCCATTTAACATTTCATAAGTGTTTCAAAGTAGAAGTCAGGTCTACACTGCGAGTATTGCATCAGCAAATGGATTTTTGTAAAACAAAATGAAAAATTAAGCATATTGACAGTTGAATAGTGATTATCTATTTCCTTGAAAATTCATATATGCTTAAATAGTTCAATATTGATTGTTTTCTTCATTCTGGTGTTTCAGCTCAGATTTGCTCTGAAAATCAAGCCAATAAATTTAGACCTACATGAAAGTTAGCTGACAGCTTTTCCCTGCCCATCCAAAATGTGGCCTTGTTAGCTTTTAAAACAGAGCAGCTCCTCAAATGAATGTGTGTCCTGGGCAAGAGCTTAAAACTCATCACAGGGATGTCTTGGTTTAGCTGGTGCAGGATCCACATGTGTTAGGACTGGCTTTGGAGTCACTGGCTTTCTCCCCTGGAGGCCCAAGGCTTCCTTGACACCATCTGTCACCTGAAAACATCCCAGCAGAGATCTGCTCAAAGACGTCTTCAGGCCGTGATCTAGGAAGGCATCAGAGAATTGCTTCTGTGCTCGATGCTCAGTGTGCCTCTATGGACTTTTGAAGAATAAGGTGCACTGAAATGGACTTTCCACGGTTTGTGCCAGTACCGGCAGCCTCTGGACTCTCCATGGATGTGGCTTGTGCCAACACCAACAGCCCTTCTCCTGCCTGTTCCCCACACAGGGTCTTTGTCCCATTTCTAAACAGAGAATATGAGAAGTCACAAAGCAGAGATCTCAGGAGAGTGATAACTGTGTTATGGTAACCAGACTTTCCCTTCCTTGAGAACTTCCTAAACCATACAAGAAGGAAAATATAGAAGAGTTTTGAATATTCAGAGTATCTGAGCACTGAACTTTTCAATTCTCTTCAAAATTGCCATCTCAAAACAAAATCAAATGTTTCACAACAATTCTTAGTATTCTAGACTGTATTACACCAAAAAAAAAAAAAAAAAAAAAAGACGTAAAACATAATCAATCACAAGGGGAAAAACCTTAGCTAACTGGAAATGTCTTGCAGATTATTAGAAAATGAGCTGTATTTTACAAAAAGTTAAAATGATATGTAACATAGGTTACAGGGGAATTATTAGTGATATTTTTTAAAAAAGATACTATAAATAGTAAATCAGATTATTTCAATTTTTAGCAGATAAAATTAAACATCTGCTGGGAGTCTACTCACAGCCATTACACTTTTCCATGGTGGTCTTCTCGTTATAGTTCCGCAGTCCTAAAGCACTCCTCTGCTTTTATCTCAGTGAGCATCTGTTTCTATTATTTACAGTTTCTGTTTCTGTGTCTTGCCAAAAGCATAAAAGCCCCCCTATATGTGCAAGTTTAAACCTTTCCATTTGAAATAGATTATTCGTTTATAGTAAAATGTCTGCAAGGCTTAAATACACAAATTGAAATGCCACTTTTAGACAGAACTGAAAGTCTCGAGCTTGCTTTGGCCAAGGGCTAGGTTTTTCCTTTTTTTTTTTTTTTTTTTTGCCTGCACTGCTGACACAGAACAGATTTTTATCTCTTAAATGCCATTTTCTGTCTATATGGGCACATTTGGTTTTTTCTGCTTGGCAAAATCTGGTCCAAATAATGACATCTGTTTTGCTCCTGTTGGCTCGTGTGTAATTATGCTTGTCCCTAGGAGAACAAGATGATGCAGCCTGGGCAGGTGCAGCAAGTGTGACAAAGCACCTGTATGTCCCAGGACTTTGGGACATAGGGGTTAAATCCAGCATCTTCATGTTTTGTGAAAGAACATGAAATCAACGTTTTTAAAATTTACAACTGCAGTGAAGTTAGTCTGCGTGCTGTTGACGAAGGTTGATGCTGAGTGCTTTGGATTTCTTACAGTGTTTGTGAATCTGGTTGTGTAATGAGCATGACTTTATCTGTGCCCTGCACTGCCCCTGAACAGTCTGCTAAAGCAGTCCAGTTGCAGCAGATTTGGAGATCACAACTGAAGGCCAACTCTCTATTTTCTCTTATCAACCACATAAACAAGAGCAGGATTTAACTCCAGAAGATTTTCCCAGTTGTTTCAGATAACTTTTCATGTTGCAAATTGTACACAAATAACTTATGGTAAGAACAGATTTTTCCAAAGCCTTTCACTGGTGCAATAAAATGCAAGGATATGAGCAATGACCTTTTGACAGTTTGTCCTTATTCTGATCTCAGAACTTATGTGGTGATTAAACTTAATTAGGAGACTTACCACACAGTTAATAAGTCCTTTCTTATTGATGGCTTCTACCTGAATACTGGATATTCATGGAGTTACAGCCCAGTGGGAATTTAAAATGAGAGCTGAGCACAGTGTTTCCCATTTGCCGTTGTTCATGTATGTAATGTATTCTTTCTGTCAGGAGACATTCTGTATAGCACCTCTTTTCTAGCATGAAATGAAGATCATCCAGATTGCTACCTGGGAAAAAGTCAGTAGAACACCCTCAGTAGCTGCTGTCTCAGATCTAGCTAATTTTCAAAGCAATAGGCTTGAAACAGTCTCCATTTTCCAGTTGTTGAAAATCTATTGAATAAGAAACTGCTTACAGTCAACTTCTGGTTAAATTTATATAGACAAGGTAACCTTAAATGCTGTGACATTATGATTTAGAAACAGTTCAGAGTCCTTTTACCTTGGAGAAGTACAAAATGTCACTCTTGGGGTAGTGTGGGGCATGGTACCATACTTCCAACAATTCATTCCTCTTCAATGATTTCTATCAATTGTCCTGCCTATTTTAGCAGCAGCCCTATAATATTAGTTCCTTTAATACTACACAGGTAGTACAAAGGATCTTTGTAAAACTCCAGATAACAAAATATGATCCTTAATTTATCAGACAAGTCTTATGTTTTCTTATCTGCTTCTTGTTGCTTTTCATCTTCTCTTGCTTGTTTTTGATATAATACACCAACCTCTCAAAATAAGCCATCCAACACTGCACAATCTGAGACAGATACTGCATTATAGTGAGGAAGTGAGAGTCGGGAAAAGCACACTCTTCATTTAATTACTAATTAATCCAGCGAAAAGTAATCAAACACAAAACAGGGCAGGAGATAGTTGATTTGAAGTGAAGGTTCAGCTCCCCCTGAGAGGTTAATGAGAGTTCGCAGTTTAATCCTGTAGAAAGTTGTAAAAATATTATTTGCTTTGTTTAATACGCAAGCATGAAATAAGGAGCTTACAGGTGAATATAAGGTGTTTTGGTACAGTCTGTAGGATAAATGGACATATTTCAATAGATGTGGTAATTGTATTCTTAAAGGAAAACCTAAGTTTTGCTTTGTTTTTAGCAGTGTTATAAGCCCCTAGTGAGAGATTTTACTCTGCTATGATGACGGCTATCAGTCATTCTGTGGGCAAATAGTCTCTTTGGATGCTTAATATTCATTATAAGGAATTTGGGAGTTCCTGTAGGGTGTAAAGGGTCATATTATATTACGGTCATTTAGTATGAACTTGCCAGGCTTGACACTTCAAAGTTTGGAGGAGTTGTACTTCATGGTGGTTTCTCTCTTTATATGTTAAATTTTCTCGAGAAGGCAAGGCATTGAAAAGCTGCACTTTTATTTATTTGCCACAGGTTCTTTCTCTAACTTAAGAGTTTCTTTGCACTTTTATCTTCTCACTGAGCTGACGGTTTGTTCAAAATTCACATTCTACAACTCTGTGTGTTCCCTCCCTCTGAGCGCTGGAGGAGGCCCAAGTCAGCCTTCTGGGTATGTAACTCCTCACACAACATCTTCAAGAGTGACCACTGCATCCTCCTGTGTCACTCCCCACACACTCTAACAAGGATAGCTGACATCTTTCAGCAACAGAAAAGGACATACACCTTCATCTGATCCATCCAAAGCTCACTCCTGGATCAAACACTGGCTAGACAAGTCTGTAGGCACTCAGCAAAAATATAGGTAAGAGCAGTGTCCCCCACTAACACAGTGACTTCCTGAGGTGAACTTGGACCTCTTCTCTATCCCATGCAACAGTCTCCAGAATGTGTGCATAATAATGGAAATAGATGGTATGAAAGAACTTTAGTATGAGCCATTACTGAGATTGTGGTTTCATTTCCTGGCCATGTGAGACTGTTGACTGTTGGCCCCTGTATCCCACCCAGAGCTGCTGTGGCTTCCTCTCATGCCATGCAACTGACGTTTCAGTCAGATTTCATCCCTAACTGCATCTGGAGGAATGATGTGGGTCCCTGTCTTCCTCTTACAGATGTCAGAGGAGTCATGATTCAGAAAGAGCGGTGCCAAGATCATGATGAGCAAAACTAGAGAGAGAGGGTTGTTTATAAATGGAGATAGACCTTGGTTTCATCACTTTATTTATTTCCCTAACAGATCACTGGGACTAACAATGTGAATTTGTATTCTGTTAAAGGGTTTGTTTCAAAGAAAATATTCTCTAGTCTAGGTTGCTCTTCACAGACTCACGATTTTCAACCTTCTTACTTATTCCCTTTCAAGGATGCTGCTATTTCACATCAATAACTGACACCTTTATTTCAGAGCACAAAATAGAATTACACTCCAGACCTGACAATATAATAAATCAGGAGGGATAAAATACATATTAGTGAAGTTCACATAGTTGGTTTGTCCCAGCTGACCTATAGATATAAAGGTATGATTAAAGTTTTTTTGGACTGCTTCTTCTCAGTTGTGACACAAGATTTAACTCTGACTCAAAGACTTGACCTTTGCTGCTCTTCTCTGCTTACCTTGATTCTTTGGAATTATTGTTATTCCCTTGAAGCCTTTCTGCCAGTATGGAATTAACACTGTTGTGACAAAATATTGTGTATTTGGCAGAAGAATGAAGCCATCTAGAATTCAATCAGGTTAGACAATGTCATGGTGCACATCCTGAGTGAATCATTTCCACCCAGCTTTTTTAATCAAAGAAATCTTGGGCATATAACCTGGAAGAGTAATGCTGGATAGTCACATAGCTGTCTACAATTAAAGTTTAGGCACATCAGGGGTTTTTTAATGAATTACGATTGAAAGGATGCCTGCCAGAGCACTTAATCTTTCGGATGGGTAACAGAATAAAATCTCGAAGCCGCAGGTTTATTTAGAGTATGAAAAAATTTATTAACCTTCTTGGAAGTGTTTTTACTGAAGAAGTTCCTTGTGGTTCACCATGTTGGTAAAAACAAGCATAAATAAAAGAAGGTAGGAAAACGTGAACTGAATACTCCTGAGGAAAACAATCTGTGGTATTTATGATTTCTCTACTGGGGATGAGATTATAAAATGAGGGAAATGCATACATTGTTACTGGGTCTATCCAGATTCATTGTAGCTGAGTCTATGACCCAAACCAGCTGTTTGGGAAGAAGCAGTTATTGAAACTATGTGTGTTTTCACTATGTAGTAAATAGGACTTTTGTTGCTTTTAATGGAGTTTCTGTTATTTTCAATTCTATGTATAATTTTTTTTCATGTAGTTTTTATGTGTCTACTGGTTTCATCATTACTAAATCCATGTGTTCTCCTTGAAACTAAATCCAGATAAGTTCCACACCATTTCCCTCTAACCTTTCCATTTATATTATACACTAGAAAAATTTAAGCTAATGTAATAGTGTCAAATTGAGATGTATTTCACAGTGCACTTTTCCTCTGATGAGGAATGGGCTAATGTAATCAGCAATTATTTTTTGTGTGACCTTTACAAATCAAATTGTTATTTCCTTGCTTTTCATTTGAATTTTGCTCCCAGTGGTGCAGCACTGCTGCAGCTAGTATAAAACATAATTTATTGATAGAATCACATTATAATAGTCTCAAAAACCATATATATTGTATGTTTTAATGAAATTATTCGAAGAAAGGTATAAGCTGGCCAAGACTAAATGTATGCTGTTAGTTCACAGAGTTTCCAGGATCACCATAGAGATGTTCTGGAGAAGCTGCAGAGTAGTGAGAGTGGACCTTGCCTGGGATAGATCTTGTATTAGTCATGGTAATAAAACAGAGAGTTGCAATAGCACTAAGGATCCAGTCTGGTGGCTGCCAGGGGTCCTCTTACCACATGTTCCTGATTTACACCTACTGGTGAATAAACAGCACAGTTTAATGCCTTCCCAATACAGTCACTTGTGAACACTTTGCCATAACTGCCTGGTTCTTTTGGGATCTAGAGAGTGTTTGTTCCTGAAAGGCATCCAGTGAGTAACCGTGCATGAAGTTGATGAGTGAATGATGATCACTATCTGTGAGACTTATTTCCATTATGTTAATGCATTCCTTATGCCCACAGACCTCTTCTGAACAACTTTGCCTTTCTTATCAATAGAAAAATTTCACCCACTCCCCCATTTTTTTTTAAAAATATAGATAACCAAAAAAAAAGTACACCACACTAAGTAAAACTCATGATTCATTTACTGTAAGTTAAGGAAACCTTTTAGAAATAGGATATTTTCTCACTTATTCAGTGACTCAACTGATAAAGCCTCAATAAAAACTGTCTAAACATCTTATTGAAAAGCTAAATGTGTTAAAAGTAACTGACTGTCAGAAAATATAAATTATTAGCTCACTAGTTTAGGTATACATATATACAGACATATTTTGATGGAAGATGCAAATCCAGAACAGAAACATGTAGGATCATACAAATTTTTTTCCTTGTTTTTCCTGTGTTGGTCACATGATATTTCTTATGGTTTTTTTCCTGGTACTTCTCAAATTTCCATTTAGTCACAGGAAGTTTGCTCGTGAGAAAAGGAGGCCAGGATGAAGAGAAGAAATTTTAAAGATCATAACAAGAAAAAAAGAAATTAAAACTTTCTGTATTCTCACATCATCACAGTGGTTGTGTTGTGATGTGTTTAATTCTAAATTTTTACTTACTTGGAGAAGTACAAAAGTGAAAGTTTCAGTAAAATGTTTGATGTTCAGTTTCAGTTCTGTTTTATGGAAAATATATCTAAACGCTAAGAACAGAAAAAAATGTACATACAAACAAAAGGTATATATTTATGTATATATACATATATGTTCATATACTTTTTAATACGGCATACACTTAGATGTTCACATAGTACATTTACTCAGAGAAGTTGTGGAACCACCTTCTGTGGCTGTCCGAAGAAGTTGTGGATGCCCCATCAAGGTCAGGTCAAATGTGCTTTGAGAAACCTGATCTAGTGAAAGGTGTCTTTACTCATCACAGGGGGGTGGGAAGAGATGATCTTCAAATGTCCCTTCCAATGATGCCAACCCAAACCATTTTCCATTAGATATTGGAAAAGGAATGAACAGGAAAAGGCCATCTCCTCGAAAGCAAATAGGTCAGCTTCTGGCATGGTGAATGATGTCCATGCTAAACCGAGACAGGGATGCATGAAACATGGAAAATAGCAGTACTCAGAACTGCAGAATTAACATCTGTGTAAAACCACCATGGTTCCATTTGCAATTTTGGGGGGATATTGTACTGATTCTTCCCAGAAAGCCTGTTATGGCTTGTAATTTTGTGACAAACTGGAGCACTGTTCTTCTGGATTTGGATAATATTTCTGTTCGCCAGTTAGCAGTACGATCCTTCTAGCTCAAGAACGTATCTTTCTGAGCACTATGTGGGCACTGCAGTGTGTGCTTACGTTTCCACTGCAGATACAGGACTTGGTTTCTTGGTTGGTTTGGTGGGTTTTGAAGCCAAAGAAAATATGCATGTTTGAGCCAATGAGATTGACTTTGTATTTGGACGTGATTTATGAGTGACCGCTTTTTACTCATCTTGCTCTTCTTATCTCTCAGATTCTTTACAAATATGAACTGATGCAATGAAAGAAAAAGATATTGTGGGTCTAAAACTCTGCTGCCACCAAAAGCCTAAACATTGAAGGATATATTTAGGTTTGCCATTCTCCTAAGTAGCTTTCTAAGTGGTATTCTGAGGGATCACAACTATATTGCTCAAACACTATTAAAAAAACTATAATTACAAATAAATATTTAAAGTGTTTTGCTAATTATTCCTCATCTGCTGTTTTTCTGACTGTACCAGCCTTATTTTATCTCACTGTTTTAGTTAAAGAAGTCAGAGATCTCTGCACTGACTGAGAATAGATACAGCTGGCAAATATGACAAGTTTGTCCATTGCACTGCTGGGTTCTGGTTAGTTCTTCCTTTATGAAAGCCCACCACAGATGGCCTCTTGCTAAATTTTAAAGCACTTCCATGTTTAAGAACCAGGCTACCTTTCAGCAAGTCACTTTTGTCAAAGCCTTGGTGTTCCTTCAAGACATTGTCAAGGAGTCCTAAGAAAACATACAAACTGTGAATGCCCTGGTCTGTTCTGTACCATGTATTTGAATCTCTGGATTTTATTTAAATGAAGCAAAGAAATGTGTATTTTTTCTGCTTAGGAATAAGTTACAGCAGGACTATTATTAGACAGAAGAAGTAAGTGTGCTTTAGATGATGATTAAGTATTGTGTTCTTCTTCTTTAAATGACTAACCTGGAGTGAGAGATTGGATGTCTTTTGAAAACTTAAACCTGTTTCACCTGAACATGTTTAACTAGTTAATAAGAAACATCAAAAAAGACAAAACCCTGAGGTCAACTATCATTTTTTTGTAAAGCCATTCGATGATGTTTAAATTTGTTTTTTGGGTCTGTCTATAACATAAGTTTAATAACCTAGCTCAAATGCAGATTTCTAATTTTCAATTAACATAGGAATAATTTTGTTTGCTAAAATAAAATAAATGAATGAATGAAAAGTCTGAACCATGAAATGTTCTAGGTAGCACTTTTTAAAATCCAAAATTTCAAAAAATCATGTGGCAACTGTATAGCTCAAGCTTTAAGTATTAACTTTTAACCTTTGACCTTACAGATTTTAACCAATGAAATGTCTCTTTAAACTTTAAAGGAAACAATGATAACGAGCGCCTGGCGATTGCTAGACAGCGAATTCCATATCGACTTGGTCGAGTAGTTGATGAATGGCTACTCGACAAAGGTAAAAACATTGATTAAAACTTCAAATAAAAAAATAATTTGAACATAACCAAGTAGTGCTTCATTGCAACACTAATAAACATAAAAAATAAATTTCAGTAAAACTAAATTAAAAAAAATTTTAAAAAGTAAAATATAGAGTAATATTTGCATACCTTGTATAATAATTTCTATACATTTCTAGAAGTACCAGCTGTTTAATAATCTTACCCTGTTAACTTAAGGTTAAAGGGACTGTTAAATATAATCCACTAACTCAATCTATGAAGGTACTCATAGCAAACATTAACCAAAAATTATAAATCATTCATAGATTATATTACATGTTCCAGCATCTAAATTATTAACTAAAAATATCTGTAGTTATGATATCTTCATCATGGTCCTGAAAAAAAATTTGTTTAAACTGTAGGTATCTTAAATAGTGGGCAATATGAATTGCCAATCAAAATGAAGTCCCTTTAACGTTTGCAACCTTCTAAGGGGATTTTGGAACAAACACTAATTAAAACAGAACTTAAAGTTGTGTGCATGCTTTTTGTGAGCAGAAACCAAATAGTCACTAAAGTGACTATTCTATTTACTAAGAGTGGTACTGTTGCTGAGGATTTCTCTGTTTAATGGAAATGTGCCATGATTTCTCCATCGGTATGTGTATCATTTCTGAAGCCGCTTTTACATCTGAAATCTTTTATTTTAATTGATAGCCTTGCTGAAAGCCAATCAGACATCTATTTTTGAATCTGCCTCTGAGATACTCAGTGTGAACCATGTGTTTCTTTTCAGTGTGTATGTTGAAGGGAAATAAAACATTTAAATACAAAAATAACATATTTAATTAAAAATGTAAATATTCACTTATATAGAGATGCAACGGATTACTGCATAAATTCTTTAAAATTCACTTGACCTAGTGACTTGATGGCATATATTTAAACTTTTTCTGTGTGTATATACATATTTGTATGTCTATACATACATAAACTCACTCGTACATAAAGCTATAGGCTCTATGCCGCATTGCGTGGAAAAAAACCCAAACTTTTAAATGTTGGCAGACTTGAAGAAAAAAATTTCCAAGGAATTGGAAAACCTGGCATTCTTGAGACACACCAAAAGGTTAACACTGCTTTCAGGTAAAAGGGAGAGGGGTATATCTTGTAGTGCCAAACACATTTGCAAGTATATTTGATTGGCCTTTTAGCAAAAATAATATAAATCCCAAAACGTCGTAAATTAAGGAAAATGCTAACGCTCTCAAAATTTATGCATTTCATGGACACCTCATTAAAAAGCAATGAATTATGAGTCAAATCCTTTTCTTATAGTTTATTGCTCTCATTTTTCACCCCATGACAATCTGTTATCACTCGTGTAGAGTACAGCGTTCACAGTCAACATTTTTGCATGTATATAATATTATCTTCACAGGGCGTCAGCTCACAATCTTCAATAGCCAAGCAACCATAAAAATTGGAGGCAAGGAACGTGGCCACCCTTTCCAAGGCCAGCTCTCTGGTCTTTACTACAATGGCTTGAAAGTTCTGAATATGGCAGCAGAAAATGATGCCAACATCGTGATAGAAGGAAATGTGAGACTTGTTGGTGAAGTGCCTTCCTCTATGACAACTGAGTCCACAGCCACCGCGATGCAGTCGGAGATGTCCACGTCAGTCATGGAAACAACCACCACCTTGGCCACGAGCACCGCCAGAAGAGGAAAGGCTCCGACCAAAGAACCCATTGGTCAGGTTAGTCGGCTTCCTCGCCTTTTGCAAATATCTTCACACCTCTGAGCGCGGCTTCCTTTGTCGTATTCCCTCTGCAGATGAAATCGTTCCTGTTAAAGAAATGCATGAGTTACTGTTGAAAGTTCTGTACCGTACACGGCTCACGGATGTGATGTTCATCAGCACTTTGAGGGAAAGTAGGGACTTTGCTTTTCTTCTAAATTAGGCAAACCTACCAGTTCAGATTGTTCTGGTGCTGAGTTATATTGCTCTGTCATCCATCTTCATAGTGGTGCATATTTTTAAATACCCTTTCTTCCTTTGATGGCTTACATCGATTACTTTCAGTGTAGGAATGCAGGATGTCTGGAATTAGAGATAATGAAATGAAGTGGTGACTTTATCCATGAGATAGAGAAAAGAGACCCAGTTTTAAGAGAGAACAGGAAGGAGGTGTGAAGACAAAAAGTTACAAGAGACTGGAAAAGAGGGAATTAGCACTTTCACTAGTCCCACGATTGATCGTCTTCTCTGGCAGTATTCCTCATAAGAGAGGCAATGGCAGCAGAGGGAATTAAGAGCACCCTGCACCATGGGAGACTCAGGCTCCAAGTCATAGGCTGTTGTTTACTGTTTGTTGAGGTTATTTGCATCTCATGAATTTGGTGATATATTTAGTTGCTTTCAGGTTTTGTCAGGATCTCTGTATAATATGTGGGGGAATTTAATTATTGGGAAAGGAGGGGAGAAAAAAAAGGTGAGTGAATTAAGTATCTTCATCTTGTGGATATCCTTGAGTAACAGCAGTCAGACATTGTGCTTTAAAAACCTAAAACTTATCAAGATGTTCCTGTGGTGGGGAAGATCCTTTTATAAGTATTCTTTCTTAAAAAAATTTTAACAAAACAGACAAAACAAACCAAAAAAACCCTTCAACCAAACCAAGACAAAGAAAAGGTACACTGCTGGAAGCTTTTCTTATGTTCTTCTGGTTCACATGCTTGTGTGCCCACTATGCCACCAAGCCATGACAGCTACACTCCGGAGATGCAGAAGTAGGACAAGGAACACAGAAAGCATCACAAGGGAGAGACAGGGTCTGCTGAATAAGGTTCATTTTCCCAAGAATGAAGCACATGCAGGTTAGACAGACTGGGGTCAGGTTGCCAGTTTTCTGTGTAAAAATTCAAGTCACAGAGTGAATTGGGGCATCAAACTTGACACTCCAGCTTTTCTCTCTGTAGTATCTTTGTATGCATTGTACTATGGATCAAAAACTACACTAAATTAAAAGTAAAAATTGTTATTTAACAAACTTGAAGCAGTACATTTAAGCTAAAAATGAGCCTTAACAAAAAAAAATACATATTGACTTGCAGATTGCAGGAGGTTTTAATAATTATCATAGTGAGTTACAGAGTTTTAATAAAGATCAATACAATTTCTTTGTTCTTAATTCTGTTTTAAATAGTATCTTATACTCTATTATCCAACTAGTCTGACCTCAGTATTTGCAGCTACAAAATCTAAGACTTCATCAAATTTACTGAAGGGAAGATATGTCTCTAAAAGTGTAGAACACCCTCATGGGGTGGAATAATTTGGGCTAAATTAAAGTTACTAAATTAAAATTAAAGAAAGTTAAGCTGTTCTGTCAGTTCCCAGCATACTGTTGGCCTCTGCCACTGTCTCATATAACCCCCAGGCACAATTCTGGAGGAAAAATGTCACAGGGACCATTTTCAGTTGGCATCTTGCATGATTTGTAGGCAGCAGGAATTTACTGGTATAATTTCTTTGCCAGTTGGCCTCAGTTTCTGGGAGTATTCCCCAGTATAATTTGCACACTATTTGCATGTTTAGCCACTAAGAGTTTTCTTTTTGAGGTGTTCCAGTGGGATATTTTTGGAAGAAAATTTTCTTAAGCTAATAACTGTGGTGAGGCATAAATTTTTCTGAAGAGGGGAAACAAAACAGTTAGGGCAAAATGGTCTTCCAAAGCTTTTCTGTTTCTAGGCTGTGGTGCCTGAAATAAGATGTGGCTGTTATTGACTCTATCAGAACATCTGCTCAATTTTTTGGAGAAGCTCGCTGCCACTGGGGCTAAGTGGCCTCAAGGCAGTTGTGCCATTTCCTCATCCCTTTTTGGCTGAAGTGGCTATGCCAAAATACCGTGAGCTCTTTGACACCCCACCAGGAGGAGCTTCCAGCAGGCTCCAGGACCACCCAAAGGTGCAGAGCATCGCTGCAAACCAAGTCCTGAGGGTGAAGGTTTTGATCAGCCTCTCTCACCTGTTAGCCTGGCTGCAGCAAGGACTTCTGATGGGAAACTCCTGATTTAGGAGCCTGAAAGCAACGTTTGTGAGGAAAGCATTCCATGGTAACATCACTGCAGCACTTGGGGCATCTTGAGTGTATAAATGAGCCCTTCTTTACTTCATCTATGTCTTAATGTCCTGCCTGGTAGAATATCTGTGTGTCATTTCATAGACTTAATTAGTCAGGGACTGCTCTGGAACACAGTTTACCATCAGGCCCATGATTTGATTTAAAGAGATTGATAACATCCCAAAGTCAGAGCTGAAATTTGTCTTCAGGATGCTATACTACTCATGCAACAAAGACCTAGGAAACTACTGAATCACCTCAGGGACATAATTTATTCTCTTCATTCATACCTGGGTATTATTCTACCTGCATGTAAGATTTTCTGAGCTTGTGACCCATAGGGCTCCCATGGGTCTGTCCTGCAGGGTGCTGAGTAATCACTTTCCACCTTGATGTCACTGGAGACAAAGGCACTCACCGTCTCATGAAAAAAAAATCTACCTTTGATTTCTTCATTCTCTTTCGTTTTTGTCCTTTACATTTTTTTCCTGATTTTTGCGTATATATAACCTCTGCAATGATGTCAACTACTCTGACATATGGTACTGCACAAGAAGAAAAGTTACCTCTCCAGCATTAATTGGGTTACTGAGGAAAATATACAGTTGAACAGCAATTGCTAATGAAAAAACCTTACATTACTGCAAACCAGTGCATGGCTGAAATAGAATAGAAGCAAATGATCTAATCAGTCAGAGATTGTTTGCTCCATTTGCAGAGGTACTGAATTCAATTAAGGATTGCAATACTTAAAGAAGATCATTTAAATCTCTATTTATAGGAAAGGTTCTTTGAAAAAACCTGCAATGTTTAATTGACGGAGTCTCTGCCCCCTCACAGATATTAACAAAAGCAATATATGATGCAAGATACACATGGGACTTCCAGAAAGTATGTTGAATACTGTTGTGCAGGATTTTAGATGAGGGAGGTCTTAGTGCTTCTGAGAAAGAAATGCTTTTTGCTGAAGACTCTAAATGAAGGCTTTCCCAGCTTGGAAATATTTTAACAATGGATGTTTTGGTGATGACAGACATCTTAATTATTGCACTAGGAAATGTAAATTTTTCAAAGGGGAGAAAGGTACTCAGAGCTTATTGAATGTCAATAGTTGGTGAATGCCTGATTTTCCTTATTGCCTTAAATCGTCCCCCCTACTTCCCCTTTGATTATAATGGCATTCAAGCTGTTAGCCTCCATGCAAGGCACTGTGTAAACACAGAGGAAGTGAAAGTCCCTGCCTCCAGTATCTCATAGAATAAACAAAAGGCATCAGGTAAGGAGGAGGGAAAAAAGAGGAAATCAGGAGGTGGGAGGAAGAGGGAAATAAAGCAAGCATTGTGTTGTTTCAGTGTTGACAAGCGTGCAGATTTGCAGCCATTGTGGGAGGGACACTTTGCTGCCCTGTGGTTTTTTTATCTGGGCTTTTCAGATAGCTGTAGGATCACCACAGAGCTACAGCAGATTCTGGATCAGGCAATTTAAGGACTGGGCTGCCTGGTCAAGCTGCTGGTGCAAAACTGGAAGCAGCTGGGTGGTCAATGAGATGTTTCCTCTGCTTCACACTTTGCCATTGTCACCTGGGGGAAGCCCTGGACACTGGCAGGGGAGCTGAGGATTGCAGTTCCTTTGCTCCCCCCACACTGCATGGGAGGAGGCTCAACATTTTGCATACCTTTATAAGAACGGAAAAAAATCCCCCAGCTTAATTTTTGCAAGAACAGGACTTGTGTTAAATGAAAAGATGTGTTGCTAACTTTTAGGGGAGTCTTAAGTATGCACTCGGACTCAGAAATCATTAATTTGGTCTAAGAATATCACCTTTTTATGAAGTTATTCAGCAAAGTGATACAGTTAAGTTCTTCTTTCTTTTTTGTCTTTTATTTTTAACACTTTAAAACCACCTAATTTGCAAGTTTTTCTATTCAGCCATGAAAGTGATAAACATCTTTTAAAACTGAAAATAAAGATTCTTATGTTGTAGAACTTGAGGAGCTGAAATGTTAAGCTAAAGACTGAGTACTGCAAGGCTTGCAATAAAAATTGCAGGAGTTGGCAGAAGCCTGAAAGGCTTCAAAAGGACTTAGAGAATGGGTTTTGCTTGAATTAGGAAAGCCCAATCAGGCCTTTAGTATCTCTTTGGCATGGCTTTGTGAATCTGTATTAACTGGAAATCATAAATGAAGTGATAGTAAATCAAGAATAATATGCTCATTTCTCATCCCTTTCTAAGGATTTGATTATGACAGCCTATCCACAGAGCAGCCTCTACTTTCATGCACTGGAAACCGTTTCAGAAAACTGTGTGCAAAATAGCTTTTTTTAATTTTCCATAATGTATTCTGGCAGTCTTCTTTGTTCTCATCAGGGTGGGTTCTTATAAATAACACTAAGCCACTTAGCCAGCAATTGCTATAAACTGTGAGATGATTACATGTTTGGGAACAATAGGCACTGATTTTTGGTCAGGTAGAACTAAATCAATGAACTAAAATTTGGTCAGTTGCCCTGGAGGGCATACATCAGGTGAAGGGTATGTTTCCTTACATATATTGAAGCAGCAGATTTAAACAGCATTCATTGTAGCAGGGACAATGACAGGCTTGGCTCAGAGACTTCACCTGCCAAATAAAAACAAGCACTGGAGAAAACAGGGGTGTAATCCATGGAAAGAGTTCCATTTTAAGAATGGTAGTTGAACACATGACCTCTACACAGGACAGCAAATGTGAGCATGTTTTATGGAGACACACTGATCATTAAGTGAATGAAGAAGATATTAATAGGAAGATGAGTTTTTTCCACCCATTTTGGTTCAAAATCATGTACTGTATGGTTTGCAAAGTCCTGTTCTTATGCACAGGCATTGTGTTCTTTTCACGTGTCTGCTTTGACTTCTTTCTCTAATGGTCACACCAGTTTGTCCAAAGTTCGTCAGCCCCAGTAGGCAAAGCTCTTCCCCAGGGCTCTGACAAATCACAGGGATTTGACTCAACAGATGCTCACTAGTGTAAAGTGAATCCCACAGCTTCCAGTATCCCAGTGCTCAGCACCCATACACGTCCCTTAGCTGACAGATCCTGGGAAATTTGAGTGTTCGGGACAAATCTCATTTGCAGTAGGATCTCTGTGTAAAATGTAGTTGTGAAGTGCACGTTTCAGTCGCAGGTAGACAGAAATTTAACTAGGTGAATGAAACCCATGCACTTTTCCTTGGTTTTTTTGTTTAAAATATCATATTAAGAATTT
Source organism: Promerops cafer (assembly GCA_013398275.1). Taxonomy (NCBI): domain Eukaryota; kingdom Metazoa; phylum Chordata; class Aves; order Passeriformes; family Nectariniidae; genus Promerops; species Promerops cafer. Next base: position 577,354 of record VZSE01004172.1, on the reverse strand, counting down.
TAAGATTGTTCTAGGGATTTTTTATCATTTGATTGATTGTTTTAAAACATAATTGTCAACATCACTGACACTCAAGATGTCCAAAAAATTGAAAAGAGAATACAGTGAACATTAAACTTCTCTATCTTTGTTTTAATATTTGCTACCTTATCACATTTGATTTTCCCATTCTACTGCAAAATATTTGTATATTGAATATTGGCTTTTCAGCTGGAGTACTGAAGTTGTGTAAATAGGCTGGCTTTAGAAAATCAGTATTCACTACAATTGTCTCTTGAACTGTCTCACTGGTTTGTTTTCAAGTATAACTTATATGATCTCACGGTTGTCTGTCCGTCCCTCTTAATAAATATTGCATTCCTTGACCAATTCAGTCAAATCTGGTTCAGCATAAACATTTCAAGGATATTAAGTTCCCAGAGAAGCTAAATTGTGTCAGTTCTCGCACCCATCCTAGTGTCCTGTCGCATATTGCAGAGCCAGGTCTTCTCCTGCTTTGTGTTTAAAAAGCAAAGATGAAAAACAAAAACTAAGCCTATGTGTGTGCTCAGGATGAGTTTCTCAAAAGTTCCTCAGACTCATTAATGTTTCTATATTCCATCAATGTTTTTGAACATCTTATCCTATGACACTTTTATATATAAATACTCTAACAGTATCCTTGATTGTGCCAAGCTCAGAGGATAAGATTTGCTGTTAGTTGTTGTTGGCATTTGTTGAAGAGGAATGGTTCATGGAGGCTCTTTGGAGCACAGTGGAGCACCAAAGGCAAATCCTAAACAGTTGCATGGAAAACTACAGGCACAGAAACAGCTGAACATGACCAGCAATGCTGCTTCATTCCTACTGCACTGCACAGTCCAGAGAAGACTTCTAGTTTGTCTTTGGCTCTGTTGTGGATTAACTTCAAAAGGCACCATCCAGGTAGGATGGGTTTCCAGCCCCTCCAAAGGGAAGCCAAACCATAGAATTTCTCTTCAGCCAGTGGGATATGTCTAAAACCTTGAGCACTGCTTTGAAACTACCCCCTATGATGTGTACATACAGGGAAAAGAATCTGCTTGTAAATGAAATTACAACAGTGTTAGTAATCCAAACAATGGCAAGATGCTTGCATAAATTGCTGATTAATTAGTGGCAAATAAAATTTCTTTTTAAGTTCTGTTTGAGAGAAAAGGATCTCAGGCCACTTGCTGCTTTAATTTTGTTCTTCTTTCATGGTTAAATGACCAAGTTAATTTATTACAATTCACTTTATTATTATTTTTTTTAACCCAGATTGGTCTTATCCAGTCTCAAATTCTGACACATTACCATTTTTAAATACAGTGAAATTTAGCAGAGCAAACATCATCTCGGTACCAATGTTTTTTCATAGCATGCTGCCTTTTCTTTATTCCTAGTAAGTTGCTCATGTCATGTAAGGACAGTAATATTTCCAAACCATCCCTTTGCATAACATGGGACAGCATCAAACTGTTGCTGAGCAAAGCCACACCCAAATTTAGGCAGTGATTTGTTGTTGGAGAAATATTTCCCTTGCAGTAACAGCTCTTTGTGTCAACCTCTTTTCTTAGGAAGGGTCTTCACATGAAGCAATGCTTGGTTCTCTCTCATACTCTGTGCCTTCCACTGTTCCTTCTCAGTGCCTGCCAGCATCCTAAATAAACATTAAGATTACACAGAAATGGGATTGTTTCACCCAGGTGGAACAAGAGGTTGTTGCTGAGCTGGTGACCCTTAACTGTACCGTCACACGGCTGTAATGCATTTTTCTGCATTTGGGGTGGCTGAAAAAGACTGGGCGTGTTACAGTCACTGATTCTCAGTAGCCTTGAAGGATAGAAATCCTTGTATTGTGTCTCAGAGCTTCTGTTCTCCTGTGAAAAGAAAGCGAGAGTGGTTCAGTCTCCTTATCACTTTCTGGAGCCGTGCTAAGCCTGAAGATCTCGTTAACCACTTCCTTTGGTGCATTTTTATGATTGAAGTACTGTGTGTTTTACAAGCTTGGCTCACACAATTTCCTTTCAGAAAGCACGAAATAATACATTCTATTTCTTTTGTGTGTGATTCCTGAGAGCTGAGGGAAAGAAAAGCAAATTGACTCAGGGTGTGACCTTCTTCTCTCAGTGGCGAGAGCCCAGAGCAGGCACCCTGCCCTGATAAAGCTTCAAAGTGCTGCCACACTTGCAGCCCCCCCAGTGCACTGCAGCAGTGCCAGTCCTGCTGCTGCAGCCAGCCAGCAGGTTCCAAGTGTTTCCACGGCACACGGAGCCGCTGGGAGATGAATTTTCTTTCCATATCTAATTAATCAGGCTAATTGCTGCAAGCTGCAGTGTGCAACCTGCTTATATGTGTGGCTGGCAAGGACCTGATTACAGCAGTGTGTTGTGTGATGTTTTGCTGAACATTAAGCATGTATCAGAGCTCTTCAAAATGTAGGTGATACAACTGTATTAAATACTGAAAGTTTCTTCTAAACACAACAGTGACAGCAATGTGAGAAACCTTTCTGCTCACTTGCAGTTATTAAGACCAAATCTTCATTCACAGGCACACCTGCTTCGCAGACTGCAGATCATTTTCTTTAATCAAACAATTCTTGGGACTTTCAGTTAATAAATTAGTACAGAAGGTTTCTTCAAAACCCTTTTTTTTCCCCTGTGGGTAGTATCAACATCCTATGTCTGTCTTGAATAAACTCAATAAGTACTTTGAGATTTATTGATTTATTTAATTTAATCTGTTAGCTAAATTTGTCTTTAAATATTTGTTTTCATTTAGTAATCAACAGTTGATTCGAACAGCTGAAACTTATGTTTTGTTTATATGCTGGCATTACTTCAGAGTTAGATACTTCCTAATAGTTATGTCTTGATGTTCTTTGCCTAGAACATCTGCAATTCTGTTATGAATAATTTTGCCTGCAGTGTTTATTTCTTTGCATAGTTTTCCTTTCACTTAATGAACCTCTGTTGAAATGTCTCTTTTTTGCAGTATGGTTTCGCAAGCACATACTTATATTTATACAGACACAGACACACACAATTTTAAAAGCCAGATGAAGTTATTAGATTGGGTTTTTTTAATGTGAAGAGGAACAGTAAAGTCTCCAAAGGGACTTAAGGAAGAAAGCTAGGAGACTTGCCAGTTTCTCCAAAGAGGGACCATAAATGATGGTCAGGGGCATCTGTATTAAGGAAGAGAAGAACTGAAATTTTTCCTTGGATCCAGCTATACCACTCTCTCCTAGAAGTGCACAGGAATATGGGGTGAGAAATAGGAACCATTTTCTTAAAGTCCACTCCAGAAGATCTGATGATATATTCACCAATTGAACAGAAATCAAATTGGTTTGTATTCTGACCTAGGGGAAATGATGCCATCTTCCTCCAGTTCCTCTCCATTAACAAATAACTGAGCACTTCCCTGTTGTGAGATGATGATGGGCTGAGAATCAAATCCATGCCTGGCTTTGATGTGTTCAGATACATCATCACTACGAGTCACGTCTGTATCTAAAAACACAGCGGTGCAAGTACCAGGTTTTGGGAGGATGTGTGGCAGGTAGAGATAGAAGTAGTTCTGGAAAGAGCAGAAACCATGCAGGAGGAAGCCCAGGTGAAGAGATTCCATGGCGCTGACGTTCCCTCAGATCCTGGAGGAAAGAGGCTCACGCGGGGAACAAAACCCTTGAAGGTGCAATGTTCTGCGTTATCTCGCTAGGTGATTAAATCCAGCCACATACTAAATGTTTGGGGCTTTGAGGGTGGATCCTGTTGAGCAGAAAGTCTGAAGAGGTCGACAGGGCTTTTGAAATGGCCAGCAGCTTGCAGGTTTTTCTCAGTTCCAAGCATAACACTATAGAGAAGATTCTGGCATTTTCATTAATTCAAAAACAAAAAGGATGGCCTTAGACACATCTTAAATGACACTTGCATATTATTTTCAGGTTTTTAAAGCAGGACATCATCATCTGTGCTGAGTGACACTGTGAGGATGCTGGGAGCAGCACGAGTGAGGTTCTGATGTCCATGTAGCCATAGCTGATCCTGCTGACTAATAGATCATTCGCTTTCCTCTTCCTGTCCAGATTCTCTTGTGATTTCCACAAATGTGCTAGCATTAACAAATTCCAAAGAGAAATATTCCCCCTTCTTTATGTCTATTTCAGGTCTTATTTTGGAAAAATGAGTGTAGATCCTGTCTCCATGTTTCACGAGGCCCCAAATTCACTAATATCCAGTGACTGGGGTTTTACTAAATGCTTTAGGGACATCCATCTAGACTTAATGCATTCAGGAAAGCTGATAATTCCTTACATTAATACAAAGACTTAGTTGCTTAATTCCAGGCTCCCAGAGGTATTGAATATGACAGTCTGAATACATTTTCTGTAGGTGTGATGGACTTGGTAATTAACTGATCTAATCCATACCAAAGTATTATCAATACCTTCATATCCGACAGTGTAGGATGGCAGTGGTAGCTAGATATGTGCTGCCTTCTACAAATTAAGTATTTTCATATGTATTTGAGTGTGTGAACATAATTTTTTCACTACATTTTTATGGTGAGATGATGTCCAATTGCAACTAGGATAGCAGGAATGCTTAAAATATTTCCCTGATAATGACATTAATGTTTTTTCTCCCTGGGGCGGGTGGTGGTAGCTTGTGTCACCATACACAGGAATAGTCTTAGAAATAATATTTTCTAAAGTGATCAAAATGGCCAAATACTATAGTTAAGTGAGGCATAAAGACAGTTGTGGTATTTTCCTTATGAAATGACAGTCAGGGTTAAAAACATATGCGGGAGGGAAGGGGTCAGAATGTGGTTATTGCCTTCCCCAATGATTGACAGAAGAATCATTTTTGATGATCCAAAATAGTTTTTCAATTTTTATCAGCAGCATACCAAGAATGAAAGAAAAGAAAAACTTCGTTCAAACCCATTTCTGTGTGTTTTTTTGTTATTATTATTATTCCTTATTGTTAAGTCCAGACAAATTAAAAAAAAAAAAAAATAGTTTCAAAATGAAAATCCAAATAAGACCAGTGTTTGAAAAGTGTTTTGTGTGTATTATATTCATCTAATTAGACATAAATCTGTAAATGGCTGAGATCAGCCCAATGTTTTCAGTCAACTGTTTGAAAAGCTTTGCAAATCTGTTGAGGCAGTGCCTCCTCTGCAATCTTAACTGACTTTAGTATTCAAAATTTTGCAATAGTTTTTGTAGTGCTGAGTCCACATAGAAATAGAGATCATTATCTATGTTTTTAGTGTTATCTGTTTGAGTTTTTTCTCTAAAGAAAATTCTACAATTAATTTAATCCTACACTTAACATCTTTGTATAATAAATATCTTTATATATTAATAATAGCTATCAGCTTGCTTAGTCTGTGAATAGATTGAAGTGCTTTTTTTTTCCATAAGAGGGAGGTAACAGATGTCTGACATGATAATTCCACCATATGGCAATTCCATTTTCTTTCTAGTGCAATATTAAAATAGTAATGATGAACACTGAGCAACATTGTTAATCGTAGTAGGTGGAAGTTTCAGCATTGTTGAAGAAGCAGCAAGGTTTGATCTTAGCTTAGTGTTGAACATTAGACAAGGTGTTTTCCCTCTATAGTCCTGGGTTGGTGGTAAAATGAGCTGGATAACTCAACAAGAATGGTTTTGTAGCACAGTGTGTGCCTTCCTTTTTTTTTTTTTTCCTGCTGTTCTAAATATCAAGCTGAATATTCATATTTCAGCTCATACTCAGGGTTTAAGCACACGTTTTCCACAGAATTACTTGCAAATTTTGCTCATACTGTTCAGGTGACTAGCAAGCCAAACCAAATGACAAGTTTTCTTTTTGGCAAGGCAAGGTCATCAGTAAAAAGCTGTACTCACATGACCTAGGTAGGTGGAGCCAAAGGGGGAAAAAAAGAAAAATAGATAAATATAGCAGGAAGTGTATTCAGGTGTTTCAGTCAGGTAACAAGGAGAGTCCATATGCCCATGGGAGAAAATAGGAATTTAGAGTAAAACTCCTCACTGGCATTCCTTGGTCAAAGAAAAGAAAAATGCAGTGGCAGGGGTGAAAGTCTCAGTGTGAGCACAATTTTATTTGGAAATACTAACAGTAAGGTAGAACTGTAATGGTGCATTTTCTGACTATTGGCTGTAATCATTGAAATAGCTTTATTTTTTTCTGTAGTGTAAAAGAAAATTTTATAAAATCCATTGCTGATGAATAAGACACATGAGATTTTTCAGATGATGCATGTGGGGCCTCAGTATGCAGATGAATTCCAGTGCACAATAGTATTTAAATACATGTGTTTTCTTTAAACATGTTCTTAAGTATATGATGGGATTGGAACGGATTTAAACATGTGCTTTTCAAGTCTTTTCTTGAACCAAGTAGTTTCTTGAAATTAGAAACAATAATGTCTGTTCTGGTGCCATCTTAACCTAGGTGTAAGCTAAAGGTAAAATCTCAATCAGCTCTCATTCATTCCCTAGAGAAGAAGTTCTGTTTTCTTTCATCTCTCTAATTAAGATGTGCCATGAGGTGCAATTCTTATATCTGAGCCACTGTTCTGTAACAGTGAAAATTTGAAATGAATGAAATGTTTTATTTCTGTCCAAGTAGAGCACCTGTGAATTACATTCTACAAAATCTCACCCACAGGTGATAGGGCATGTAAAGTGTACTCTGATTTGAACATTTTAAATAGCTCATTAATTATCAATGTCAGCATTCTCTTAGTTGTGGTTCTTTGTGGCCAGCAGAGCATTTACTGGTGATCTTTAGGGAAGATGGCTCATTACTCTGTCAGCTCTCCTCCTTTTTTTTCCACTTGCTGTACCACACTACTGACAGTTAAAAATACATGAATAATTGACAGATTGTTTTCCTACATAATCTGCTGTCATGTTTGCCTCAAGAGCCTGTATTTAACTTCCTGTGGGAGATCTGTGGAATCTTGAATAGAAGGTATTTAAGGGCTGCGAGGCCTTTCTTTGTAAAGATTAAGTTTGGACAACGAAGACATGAGAAGTTAGATAGGAATAATTAATCTTCTTAGAATATCCCACAGTTATAACAGTTTTGGTGAAGCTTAAGAAGATACAAGGTACTAGCAAATAAAACATGAATAGATATAACCATAAACAAAAGCAAACCTCAGACATGTCAATATTGTGACATAATATAAATTTTAGTATAACTTTCTCCAGTACAAACTTTGATGGCTCTCTCCAAGTTTCCATCCCTGACTTTGACAAAGAAGAGCTCAGATAAATGTGGCTGATGCCAATGATTATGTCAGTCCTTTTCTGCCCAGGCTGGCAGCAAAGCTCTCATTTAATGTTGATTTTCACTTGTGCTCTGGGAACTGGAGTGCAAAAGTCCATTGAAAGCACAGAGGGTTGCAGCAGATGTTGCATGGATCAACCTGCAGCCACTCTTGACCAAGAGGAAACTTTATTTAGTGGACTAGAGAGGAAATTCCCTGGGCTGTGCTGACAAGTTTGTTAGTATTGTCAAAGCACCTACATTTTTGTTTCTTTGAGAGGATTTGTTTTTCAAAGAAGGACAAAAAGCTATTAGTACCATTGAAAGCAGCCAAATAGCTAATTCTTAATTTTCTAATTTTTCTTTTTTTTACTTACAAATGAATATGCTCTGAGAGTTGGATCAGAAATGTGTATTATCCTGGCACCAGACATGGACAGAAAGTAAATGGTAACAGATCCTTGACTTTGGCAAATAAACAAAACTGTTTGATAACTGTTTCATACACCAAGCCAAATTCTCAGTCGCTGTGGTACAACTCTATTGATTTCAGTTACAGGCATCAGTGTAGCTAAGAGGAGAAGGTGAATTACAAAATTCTGATTTTCTTGTTGTGCACAAAAAAAAAAAAGAAAAAGAAAAA